>CM076572.1:725093943-725426485 GCA_034641835.2 Pinus albicaulis | reverse complement strand
TTCATAGAGGAATCTATCATAGAAACCAGTTTTAAAAATATAGTCATTTAGGCCTCCAAAAACTGGCTGTCCCAACTCTGTTCTTGAGTTGCCTACTAGACACCCTGTCGATGTTTTGGTTCTAAATTTTTCGTTTCAAATCCAAATAGAGTGATTAAAATTGGGTTAGAAAGTAGACATCAAGGGATAATTAGGATCAAAACAGGTTTAAAAATATTCATTTTTGGTCCCCCAAAACATGACTGTCCCAACTTTGTTTTCAGGAATTTCATCAAGCCCGCAAGCCAAAAAAAATGATATTCAAGCAATTTTTCCATATTGATGATAAAAATGAATATAAGTGTTTGTATAATTGTTTTTTTAAATATAATTCATCTACATACATAAATAAATTAGAACATTTATTACCAATAATGATTTCACAACGTGTTGCAACAAAGAAACAACGATTTTTACAAAAGTAAATAAAAAAATGTGTTTGTTTTATTTCCTCTTTTATTTATTTCTCCACTATCCTACTCTGAATTGGAAAATGAATATGATTACGTATAAGAGTATTTCTAGTGGAGCCATTTCCGAAATAAAGACTCAATTATGTACATACCCAAATTTGAAAAATTCATGTTGATAAAAAATTAGGGTATGAGAAGCCAACTTCCCTTGAAAAGATGGTGCCAAAAATTATTGAAGTATGGAGTGATGTTGCAAAAAAATGATGGAGTGAAACCAATATTCAATATATTCTTTACTTCCTTGATTTCCCATAGCCATCATATCATGAAGTTCTTGAGATTTTAAAATGGTTTGTTGGTGCAAACTAGAAGAAACCTCATTTTCTTTTATAACTTCTACAATTTTTGGATTTGATACATTCTGAGTCTCAATGTAAGTTTTTTCCAATGGTACATGTGAGATAGAATGGGTGGGAAGGGTGGGTGAATTTTTCAGTTCAAAACTGTAAGCATGTTGTACTGGTTTATTATGGTGAGGGTGTGGAATGAGTTGAGCAGGAGATTGTGTAGGGAATGGAGCCTTTTGATGATGTAGTTGATTGGGTTGATTGGATGATTTTGATAGGCAAACAAGGTGTTGTGGAAGAGCTGGAATATGTGTTTGTGCTACAAGATGAGGAAGAGTAGTCATGCAATCATAAGGTGAACCATGCCAAGCTTGTAGACAAGATTGGTGGTGGTTATATTGAGATTGGCATGGCTGCCCTAACATGTGAGTATTCCATAACGAATTATGCAAGTAAGAGAATGGAGAGGAATTGTTTTGAACCATACCTATAGGCCATGATTTCCATGGTTTTGACCTTGTTGCAGATTCTCCATCTCTTTGATATGCTACTTCCAAATTAGATAAGGAAGAGTGAGTATCTATGGGATGCTCCTTTTGGTAATGAGGGCAAAACACTTCATCAAATTCTTGATTTCTCTGAACCTGCAAAACATTCAATTGTGAATTTAGAGAGCTAATAAAATCATATTTAAAATTTTCAAATAAAACCTTGATTTCAGCTCTTATGTCTCTTGTTCTTGTAGTAAATTTAGAAAATAAAGAAGAAACTTCTCTAGAATTCTTACTAGCCTTAGAAATTCCTTTTGAATACCTTATGCACAATTCACAAACATCATCATATGATAACTGAAAAACATCACCTTTTCCTATCAGATTTAAGAGTTCTAAAAGATCATCTTCGATTCCCTTAAGAAGGAGTGTTTTCAAGATCTCTTTTTCCAAATGCTTATGCTTTGATTTTTGAAGGTTGTATCGAAATCGCTCTACATAGTCCTCCAAGCTTTCATCTTTCCTTTGTGTCATATCGAAAATATCTTCATTGGATTTGCAATAGTTTTGGTACTTCTTCAAGAATATGTTCTTCATGTCCTCCCATGTTTGGATGCAGTTTCCACCTAGGCTCATGAACCATCGAAGAGCTGCTCCTTTTAAAGTAAGAGGAAACACTCTCAACCTTTGATCGTTAGTACAATAATCATATCCTCTACAAAGTATTTCAAACTCAAAAAAAAATGTATCTGAATCTTCATTTTTCAAACCATGAAAATTTGGTAGAGGCAATGGGGGAATTATGTGCATTTGTGTCACTCCTCCTAGATCTTTGATAGGGAATTCAAAAGTTGGAATGTGAGCCATTTCTTACCATAATAGAAGATGTTCTTTAGGTGTTTCTTTAAGAATCCTCCTTCCAATGTTCCTGTCAATTGGTTAGTGAAATGGGTGGTGCTTACATCACCACTCGAGTGGAATTACAAGATTTTTTCAAAAAAAGACTCTACCTCTAAAATTCAGAAAAAAATGCAAGCATTCATTCCTACCTTAAGCTTTCACTCAGTTCGGTTGTGAAGCGGGCCAGTGAACAAGTGTGTTTCTTGCTCAGTGCGCAGGTTCTTACCTTCCGTCTTTAATACTCAATTCTTCCCAAGCAGAAAAAATTAAATATGCATCACTCTTTCTAAATGGCATACACTCTCCCCGGCAATGGCACCAAAATGTCGAGGTATAAAAGGTATATTTTTAACACCTATTTATCTCACATTAATTATCAATTCGGGAGCGACTTTTTATTTCAAGAGTGTACTCTGTCTAAGGCAACAATTTATCCAAGAGTAATGCCTTGCAATATGTAGTACAGTGTTCGAGATACAAGAGCAAATGGATGCTTGTAAAGAAATCTAATTACAGTAACATAAATGGAAATGCTTTGAAACCTTAATTAAACCAATCTGCAAAACATCAATCAGGGATACAGTAGCAATAACTCCTTCCCTTAGAAATCGATGCAAGATAATCAATCTGGGAACTTGGAAGCAATAACCAGTGTCCTTTACAGTTGGTGATCTTAAAGCAATCGAAATGAAAGCAAAATCAATCTTCGCGCTGATGAAAATAACTGAAAGGAACAAAATCTGGAAACTAATGAATTGAAACTGAACAACACATTGAAATCGAACAACAATGTAAATGAATAACAAACTAAAACTAGAAGAATCGAACAACAAATATTAACTCATGGAATTGAACAACCAAACACTATTAAACGCAAATCCTATTGAACAAAAAACTGAATAGCGTAGCTTTATATCTGCACTCTGAAATGAACAACAGTTAAACGAAACAGCAAATGGAATGAAACATCAAATGCCGAACAGTGAAGCATAACAAGATAATTAATTCAAGGATTAAGACTCTTGTTAAATTGGGAAGGAACGGCAACGCAATCCATTATAATAAAATAGTAAAGTAAGATAGAACCAAGATCACTTCCACAAATTCAAGGATGTTCTAAGTAAGGCAATATGCTGTCTCAATTAACCCACGCTGTAAGAAATAAGATTAAGATCATACAATAATGAAATAACTCATAAACAGAGCGCGTAATACATAAAAACAGTAAAATGACAAACAACTAATGAAATAAACTCACAGTAACATGCATATAGCAAATCGATCACATGCTGCAGGAATTGGAAATATAACACAAAGGAGCAGTTCACGCTGCCAGGGGTCGGGCCCTTAACCACCAGTAGGGACTGCTCAAGCTACTTCAGATGATGCGAATGGAACAACAACTTCAATTAATCATTAAAATGGAGCAACATTACAATGGAATCGTGCTTTCAATAACACAACTTTTGATTAAGTTTACAATTCACAAAAGGAACAACTATGATCCCTTGTTCTATTGTCCCCTAATACACAATACATGCTCTCCTTTTATAATCAGAAGGAGGAGAAATTAAATAGAAAATATGATCTCTCATAACAAAATTGGATTGTTCCCAACCAATTGATCAACAAGAAAATATATTTCCATCCATCTTTCAACAAGAGCAAGGCGAATTTGGCTTTGCAGCTAAGATTTAGAGGACGACTGCAACAACAAATCTGAGAAAATCGTGCTTAAAGAACCCCGCGTTTCTCTCAGTATAGGCTGAATTTGGGCAAAACTTTCTTTGAAAAACTTAATTGGGCCCGTTCTGGACAAAACCCATGTTCCAGGTTTTCCATATTCTTCTTCATTTACTCAGAATCTCAACCACAAGACTATCACTTCTTATTCCAACGAATTTCTGAGTTGGAATACTTGATAATGATTTGGAAATCAAATCTGCAATTTAGGAAATATCTTGGAGGCTAAAGTGGTGAGTGTTGTTAAAAAATATATTAATAAACCATCATTGATAAAATTATGCATAATAATCATCAATTTATTAAAAATAAAGGAGAATAAATAATATTCATCCATAAGAGCATAAATCATTATAAGATGGATTTATATGATAAATTATAATAAATGACATGATAAAGAAGAGTAAAAATGGATGAAATAAGTGTTAAAAAGTGGTCGTATTCATGGCCCAACATACCCCCAAACTGAATATATTGCATGTCCTCATGCAACCCAAAGACAAAACCCACGTGTTAACCAAGCAAAGAAAATTGTTCATCCCAACTCATGAAATGGATGGAACAAATGAAATTTTCCTCAAATAATGAAAATTCGATTTTAGCAATATTGATAAAGGCATAAAAATTTTTATAGTTGACATTCAACTATATGTATATGAAGTTGCAGAAAAATGTGACATAAGTAACAACAAACTTCATTAACCATTTTCTCAAAAATCAGATCGTTTTGATGCACGGATTATGAGATATATAAAAAAAATGGTTGTAGGTGATAGTGCATAATTTTTGAAGTTTTATGAATTAATTTAGCGTGAAATTATCTGGATTTGTGTATTTTAATGATACCTCTTTGTTATCCAGAAAGCACAAGAATTCAGTTCATAGTTTTAAAGATATATGCAAATCAATTTCTGCACTATATACAAATGAAATTGTATGCCTTAAATGAGAAAGAAAGTGAAAAACATCCATCATGTGTAGCAATTCCTCCCCTCCCCCCAAACTGAAGAATTAGCATGTCCTCATGCAATGCTAGAAAACAAAGAGAGGTGGTTGCTACAATCTGTTGAAATATATGCTTGGTGTAAAACAACATGGAATAAGGGAGGTGTTGAGAATGAATAAGAATATCCATGGATGATAAAGAATATTACTGACATGGTCAAAAGAAATAAATGAAGGAGATCAACACTCCCCCAAACTGAAAGATGAGACATGTCTAAAAAATTGGGAAGTGGTAAAGATGTGGAATGAATGATGATAAATAATGCTCAATGGATTTTTATGAAATTCTCCTAAATTCATAATAAATCGGAAAATTATGCTATTTTACCTCAAGTGTTACCTCCGAAAAATGTGGAATGACATGTAGGGACTGGCCTTTGTTGAAGCTGATGTAGGTTGAGCGGATACTGAAAGTGATGCAAAAGGTGGAAGCCATGCAAGCACATCACGTCTAAAGAATTGTGCGTGTTCACGAGCCTTCGTTGTTAATTGCAATAGTGTGGTCGTGTTGCGAATAAAATTTCCCCCCATACTTTTTGTTCTTCTGTAAACAAATCACAATTCTATATGCAATTTTTTGAATCCACAGTTTCAGTTTGGAATGGAAACAGATAAGATACATGCAAAAAAGTTCAAGCAGAAAAAAAAAAATTATGTAAAAATGCAGTATCAATATTGTGGCAAATCAGCAAAATACAAGAGCATCATATTGCACAACAATTGTACAGCATGGAAAGGCATACATACTTATGATACAATCAATGAAATTATAGCATTTACTGAAATCCATACATGTGATAAATTGTAAACAGATATAGAAGCGTTTTGTAATGATTCAAGGATAAGGAGAAGGGACAAATTAAGATAAACATAAGTACAAATGCGTTTATTACCCACTTAAATTACTGTGATGGATTTATGATGATTTTCATGTATAATAGGTTCAAAATCAAAGGTTAAGGATTCATACTTTCATCTGATATTTAAATAGAGATATAGGAAAAAGGGTTTAATATTACTATTGATGTGTATAAATGTGACTCCAATACCATCAGCAGAGCTCTGTTGCCCACAGGTGTCCATAACCTTGACAGAGTTGCTTTCTCACCCTTGGAACCATTGTCCTTTATTTATGCTGAGGAAGTGCTTGTTAAATGTCATAATGGAGGCCATTGTGCTGGCTTGGTGACCAGATAAATCACAATGCCATTCACCGGGAAGAAGTGAAAAGTGGGCAGGCCGGCTCGTGATGAGACCTCCTGTTCCAAGGACTTCTTAATTTTTTCAATTGTCCATTGGACCATATCCCTGGTTTGGTGGCCATGATGGGAATGCCACTTCACTTGCTTCCTTATGAACATGGTAGGCCGGCTCTTGATGAGACCCCCTATCCTCCATCTGCCAAATTATAAAATTATTAATAAAATATGTAAATATTTTTCTTTTCATATAGCACTTTCCTATTTATTCATAAAGGATGGCTCAACACTCCTTAAGAGTAGGGATGGTGGAAGAAGTCTGAATAGCTCAATAGAAAAGAATATGCCCTTGTTCCTACTCCATAAGTAAAAATCAAAGAAAGTTATAAAATATGGGAAATAACCAACATGATAAATATAATCGATCATATGAATTTAGTGGTAATAAGACAACAAAATCATGTTATTGATTATGTCCATTTCTCCTTTTTCTTATCATTACTAAACAATTTTCTTAAAAATGATGATTTCTTTTAATTTGCTTATTGCAGTAAGCTTTAATTTGTATGATTGTGTATCCTTCCATAAATTGTATGTTTGCCTTTCAAAAAGTCATGAAAAATTCAAAAAAAATTCTAGAAATGTTTTTTTTTTTTTAAACAAGAAAAATGCACTCAAAAGGTGTTGTTCCTTTGGAAAGGAACATCAAAAAAAATCTGCGAAAATGTTGTTCCTTTGGAAAGGAACAGCAAGAACAGTCAATGTTGTTCCTTTTGAAAGGAACAGCAAAAACGAGCGGTGTTGTTCCTTTTGAAAGGAACAGCAAAAACATGCAACGAAAATGTTGTTCTTTTTTAAAAGAAAACTAATCAGCAAAAATGTTGTTCCTTTTGGAAGGAACAACAAAAATAAACACATAAATGCACTGCTTCTTAAGAGGAACGGCTGTTGTTCCTTAAGAGGAACAATAACTGTCCCTTAAGAGGAACAACAAACAAATATAAACACGCAAAAAGGAAAAAAATAGAGGAAAGAACAAAGCTAATATGCAATCCATTGCCAAGAAAATCCAATCAAATAGAAAGGAAAGTTTATGTACAGGTTTTAAGAAAAAAATATTTTTTGTATTTTTATTTTTTCACAGAATTGGTGCTGCCGAAGAATTGCCTTCTGTAACTGAAACTTGCATGGTGGGGTCCTTATTGTTCAATTGCAAATGGAACAGAAACTACAATTTAGAGGAATCAACACCTGAAACACAAAAACATAAAAGAGATCAGAAAAGAAACAACACTTTATTAAGTTACAACAGCTATGATGTTATTTCTAAGAGAATATCAGATCTATTAATGAAAAAAAAATGATCTTTTGAAAAAAGTTTGGTAGCAGTGACATGAATATTGAAATGGAAACCAATTCTTCATTTCTTCTTGTTATGAATCATGAACTGGATGAAATGCCCTTGTTTCACTAAAATTTCTTTCAAGAATCACTCGTCCATAAATTGACCTTCTTTGTTCTCAAAATGAGTGTCTACCTGCAATAAAACATTAAATCATGGAGAAAGAGAGGTTATTATGAAAAAAACTAGCAAGTAGTTACTCTGTAGAACAAATCCACAGAAAAATAAAACAAATTATATTTTTTACCTGCGGGAGAGCAGTGGTCGACCATACTAACCAGCAGTGTTTTAATCATAACTTCTTTGTTTTTCATCCGATTCGAGTGATTCCAAAGCCAAATGAGAGCTAATTAAAAGTTGTATCTCCAATAGAAACAGGTTTTAAAAATTCCATGTAATGGTATGTTAAACTTTCTTAGAACAACCTGCATAATAGAGTCATTTTCGATTTTCCAGCTCAGACCAACAGTTGGTATTTCAAGCATAAATTATTCGTTTAATGGTGGATTGAACTGATTCAAATTTGAGATTAAATTATATTAATTTATTGATCTCCAATAGAAACAGGTTTTGAAAACAAGAAGAATTGATGGGTCAAATATGCTAGGGAACAGCCGAGAAAACAGAGTTTCAAGAGTGTTGAATTATGATAGGCAGTCAGTATTTTGGTCATAAATTTCTCATACGATATCAAAATTGAGTGATTAAAATTTAGTTGTAAACTAGATTCATAGATTAATCTACCATAGAAACAGTTTTTTTAAAATATAATCATTTAGGCCTCCAAAAACTGACTGTCCCAACTCTGTTCTTGAGCTGCCTATGAGACACCCTGTCAATGTTTTGGTTCTAACTTTTTCGTTTCAAATCCAAATTGAGTGATTCCAATTAGGTTGGAAAGTATACATCAAGGGATACTTAGGATAGAAACAAGTTTTAAAAATATTCAATTTTGGTCCCCCAAAACATGACTGTCCCAACTGTGTTTTCAGAAATTTCATCAAGCCCGCAAACCAAAAAACTGATATTCAAGCAATTTTTTTCATATTGATGATAAAAATGAATATATATGTTTGTAGAATTTTTATTTGAAATATAATTCATCTACATACATAAATAAATTAAAATATTTCTCATCAATGTTGATTTCACAGCGTGTTGCAACAAAGAAACAACTATTTTTACAAAAATAAATAAATAAATGTGTTTGTTTTATTTCCTCTTTTATTTATTTCTCCACTATCCTACTCTGAATTGGAAAATGAATATGATTACGTATAAGAGTATTTATAGTAGAGCCATTTCTGAAATAAGGCTTCAATTATGTACATACCCAAATTTGAAAAATGTATGTTAATAAAAATTAGGGTATGAGAAGCCAACTTCCCTTGAAAAGATGGTGCCAAAAATTGTTGAAGTATGGAGTGATGTTGCAAACAAATGATGGAGTGAAACCAATATTCAATATATTCTTTACTTCCTTGATTTCCCATAGCCATCATATCATGAAGTTCTTGAGCTTTTAAAATGGTTTGTTGGTGCAAACTAGAAGAAACCTCATTTTCTTTCATAACTTCTACAATTTTTGGATTTGATTCATTCTGAGTCTCATTGTAAGTTTTTTCCAATGGTACATGTGAGATAGAATGGGTGGGAAGGGTGGGTGAATTTTGCAGTACAACATTGTAAGCATGTTGTACTGGTTTATTATCGTGTGGGTGTGGAATGAGTTGAGCAGGAGATTGTGTAGGGAATGGAGCCTCTTGATGATGTAATTGATTGTGTTGAGTGGATGATTTTGATTGGCAAACAAGGTGTTGTGGAAGAGCTGGAAGATGTGTTTGTGCTACAAGATGAGGGAGAGTAGTCATGCAATCATAAGGTGAACCATTCCAAACTTGCAAACAAGATTGGTGGTGGTTATATTGAGATTGGCATGGCTGCCCTAACATATGAGTATTCCATAATGGATTATGCAAGTAAGAGAATGGAGAGGAAGTGTTTTGAATCATACCTGTAGGCCATGATTTCCATGGTTTTGACCTTGTTGCAGCTTCCCCATCTCTTTGATATGCTACTTCCAAATTAGATAAGGAAGAGTGATTATCTATGGGATGCTCCTTTTGGTAATGAGGGAAAAACACTTCATCAAATTCTTGATTTCTCTGAACCTGCAAAACATTTAATTGTGACTTTAGAGAGCTAATAAAATCATATTTAAAATTTTCAATTAAAACCTTGATTTCAGCTCTTATGTCTCTTGTTCTTGTAGTACATTTGGAAAAGGAAGAAGAAGCTTCTCTAGAATTCTTACCAGCCTTAGAAATTCCTCTTGAATACCTTATGCACAATTCACAAACATCATCATATGATAACTGAAAAACATCACATTTTCCTATCAAATTTAAGAGTTCTAAAAAATCATCTTTAATTCCTTTAAGAAGGAGTGTTTTCAATATCTCTTTTTCCAAATGCTTATGCCTTGATTTTTGAAGGTTGTATCGAAATCGCTCTACATAGTCCTCCAAGCTTTCATCTTCCCTTTGTGTCATACCAAAAATATCTTCATTGGATTTGCAATAGTCTTGGTACTTCTTCAAGAATATGTTCTTCATGTCCTCCCATGTTTGGATGCAGTTTCCACCTAGGCTCATGAACCATCGAAGAGCTGCTCCTTTTAAAGTAAGAGGAAACACTTTCAACCTTTGATCGTTAGTACAATAATCATATCCTCTACAAAGTATTTCAAACTCAAATAAGAATGTATTTGGATCTTCATTTGTCAAACCATGAAAATTTGGTAGAGACAATGGGGGAATTATGTGCATTTGTGTCACTCCTCCTAAATCTTTGATAGGGAACTCAAAAGTTGCAATGTTAGCCATTTCTTACCATAATAGAAGATGTTCTTCATGTGTTTCTTTAAGGATCCTCCTTCCAATGTTCCTGTCAATTGGTTAGTGAAATGGGTGGTGCTTACATCACCACTCGAGTGGAACTACAAGATTTTTTCGAAAATTCTACCTCTAAAATTCAAGAAAAACACAAGCATTCATTCCTATCTTAAGCTTTCACTCAATTCTGCTGTGAAGCGGGCCAGTGAACAAGTGTGTTTCTTGCTCGGTGCGCAGGTTCTTACCTTCCGTCTTTAATACCCAATTCTTCCCAAGCAGAAAAAAAATTAAATATGCATCACTCTTTCTAAATGGCATACACTCTCCCCGGCAACGGCGCCAAAATGTCGAGGCATAAAAGGTATCTTTTTAACACCTATTTATCTCACATTAATTATCAATCCGGGAGCGACTTTTTATTTCAAGAGTGTACTCAGTCTGAGGCAACAATTTATCCAAGAGTAATGCCTTGCAATATGTAGTACAATGTTCGAGATACAAGAGTAAATGGATGCTTGTAAAGAAATCTAATTACAGTAACATAAATGGAAATGCTCTGAAACCTTAATTAAACCAATCTGCAAAACATTGATCAGGGATACAGTAGCAATAACTCCTTTCCTTAGAAATCGATGCAAGATAACCAATCTGGGAACTTGGAAGCAATAACCAGTGTCCTCTACAGTTGGTGATCTTAAAGCAATCGAAATGAAAGCAAACTCAATCTTCGTGCTGATGAAAATAACTGAAAGGAACAAAATCTGGAAACTAATGAATTGAAACTGAACAGCACATTGAAATCGAACAGCAATGTAAATGAATAACAAACTAAAAATAGATGAATCGAACAACAAATATTAACTAATGGAATTGAACAACAAAACTCTATTAAACGGAAAATGCTATTCAATAACAAATTGAATAGCGAAGCTTTGTATCTGCACTCTAAAATGAACAGCAGTGAAACGAAATAGCAAATGGAATGGAACATCAAATGCCGAACAGCGAAGCATAACAAGATAAGTAATTCGAGGATAAAGACTCTTGTTAAATTGGGAAGGAACGGCAACGCAATCCATTATAATAAAACAGTAAACTATTAAACACGGAATTATGAATTAATTAAGATAAAACCAATATCACTTTTGTGAATCCAAGGATGTTCTAAGGAAGGCAATCTCCTGTCTCAATTAACCCACGTTGTAAGAAATAAGATTCAGATCATACGATAATGAAATAACTCATAAACAGAGTGCGTCATACATAAAGACAGTAAAATGATAAAAAACTAATGAAATAAACTCACAGTAACATGCATGTAGCAAATCGATCACACGCTGCAGGAATTGGAAATATAACATAGAGGAGCGGTTCACGTTGCTAGGGGTCGGGCCGTTAACCACCAGCAGGGACGGCTCAAGCTACTTCAGATAATGCGAATGGAACAACTACTTCAATTAATCATTAAAATGGAGTAGCATTACAATGGAACCGTGTTTTCAATAACACAACTTTTGATTAAGTTTACAATTCACAAAAGCAACAACTATGATCGATCCCCTCTCTTTTACAAACATCTCCTTTTATAACCAAAGAGAGGAGAAATTAAATAGTAAATAGGATCTCTCATAACAAAATTGGATTGTTCCCAACCAATTGATCAACAAGAAAATATATTTCCATCCATCTTTCAACAAGAGCAAGTCGAATTTGGCTTTGCAGCTAAGATTTGGAGGACGGCCGCAACAACAAATCTGAGAAAATCATGCTCAAAGAACCCTATGTTTCTCTCAATACATGTTGAATTTGGGCAAACCATTCTTTTCAAAAGTTAATTTGGTCCGTTCTGGACAAAACCCATGTTCCAGATTTTTCAGATTCTTCTTCATTTGCCCAAAATCTTAACTACAAAACTGTCACTTCTTATTCCAGCGAATTTCTAAGTTGGAATATTTGATGATGATTTGGAGATCAAATCTGCAATTTAGGAAATATCTTGGAGGCTAAAATGGTGAGTGTTGTTACAAAATATATTAATAAACTATCATTGATAAAATTATGCATAATAATCATCAATTTATTAAAAATAAAGGAGAAGAAATAATATTCATCCATAAGAGCATAAATCATTATAAGATGGTTTTATATGATAAATTATAATAAATGACATGATAAAGAAGAGTAAAAATGGATGAAATAAGTGTTAAAAAGTGGTCGTATTCACGACCCAAACACTGGGGACGAACACTTACCCTTCCTCACACCCTAGATTGTGACTTCATGGGCCCTATTCTCAAAGGATTTGGCTCACAATTTCATGTGGAACCAGACAGATTTATAAGGCCAGGTCGAAACCAAGCGGTTGGCTTTAATGGTGGTTTTGACTTGTTTTTTGGCTAGGAACTAGGGCTTGATGATTTTGATGTATTTTTTCTTTCTCTGAACTGAAAAACATGTTGGGTTTGTGATGGTTTTGTGTAGGTATGGTAGAGTTAAACATCAAGTGGAGAGAGAGAGATTTGGATGCACTTTGTTCCGAGATCCGAGGGGATCAAGTGGTTCGAGGTGCACTCATGAGGTACAGGGTTCTCAAGCTGATAGAGAACCCATCAATGAGTGAAGAGGAGCCCTTAATATCCAGGATAGTCAGCTACTAGGATCCAGACCAAGAGGACTTTATAGTTCAGGGGCACCGGGTCGAGCTGACCATATAGGACATTTACTATTAACTGGGGAGACACCACTAGGGGTGGTGGGAGATATACATCTGGTGTTAGCGCGAGGGTGGAACAACTCAAAGTTTGTGGAATGCTACTACAGACCAGATGCTTGTGCTAAGGGCATGACCATACCAATCGATGATCTAGTGAGACTAGCGACAGAAGTTATGGCCTCAATAGTACTGTGAATCCTAGGCAACCAATTGTTCCACCACATCACCGGAGGGTAGATGATGTTAGTTGAGAGTGTGCTGAGTGGGACCTACTATGGGTGGGACGAGATGATGCTATCGTCGGTGAAATGAAAACTATCCCTATGCAAGAAAAAAGTGAACCATGACTATGCTTTCGGTATAGTGTTGTGCTCGTTCTTCTTTGAGATGATCTCCACACTTCATCCTCATGTACAGATCTAGGATGGGGGCCCACGAAAGCCTAGGATGCACCACTGGGGGTAGTTACTATGAAGAGGAGGAGGCGATGGAGTCAAATGAGTGTTCTGACCCAATTTATTTGTACATTGGGACCAGATTCATTATATATACATGACTATCCATATAGTGGTATGAACGTTTAGGGTGACTCTGACTTTCCACTTTCGTTGATTTGAGCATGGGGACCAGATTCTCAGTGTAAGTTGATATATTTTATGGCGCATTTAAAGTTTGCATAATATGTATGTGGTATTGATTCATTACTTTTGGTATGCATATATAGCACCAATGAAGCCAACAACGTATATGTAACGACCTACAGCACCTAGGGCTACAAGGCCTAGTACAGTGAGAGACGACCAGGGACCTGACTATCAAGCCCTACTAGAGGATATCCACTGCAGTTTTGAGATGGTGATGATGAGCGTATCTGAGCGCGGATGGCACGATCTTGAGGAATGATACATTGATGGATGTATCAGAATACCCTCTTAGTGGTAAGGGGTCATGCGGCGCGTGGCAATGGATGGTCAGGCTATGCAAGAAATGCAGGCTACGGGAGCTGAGCCATTGGCTCAGGACCCTCCAGATAGTGATTAGTTGTAGGGGCGTTTTGTGCCCCCAGTTTTGATTTTTTTAACATGCAATGGGCATGTCAGATGTATTAGAGTAGAGGACTCCAAAAAATTTATGATTTTTTTCACATATCATAGATATGCATATTTTTATATATGATGAGTATACGTTTTGACATTTGTTTATGATTATTCTCTTGTGTTAAATGCATGTGATAAACTCCAATATAGAATATTATTTTCAATTGTATCTACTTAGTTATTTTGGGCTCTAGGTACATGACTGAATGTAATGGTTTCAAACTCACGTACTAAAAACTTCACTCATAAATATCTTCCAAAAAGGACATGGTTATTCACACGATACACACCATTCAATAACATCACAAGCATCAGGGAATCTAAACGAACATGAAGATGAAGGATGTGATGATCAAGGGAATCGAAAAAGAAACCTATCACTGCATCATATTTGGCCTGGTTATTGGTGGTAGATCCAATGCATATGCCATTAGAGAGGACTAATGAATTCAACAGGATAAAAATGGTCCAAGCTGCCGAGGCTAGATTATGCAAGAATTGAATTTCACCATCGACATAGCCGATATATGATGTGGGTGATTTATTTATCTAAAAGGCACCACAAGACAATAAATTAGATGATGAAAAATGCTAGCTACCTAAATGCATGGCAGAAATAAAACTTGCATATTGATGGGAGATGATATGGGTAAAATATCTTAAGTTAGAGTGCATTGTGAGGGTTAGGAAGGAGTTGGCCTTTACATAATCTAGAAGGTATGCCCCCTTACCTAAACATTGGGTGTCAATGTAATGGCCACAAGGTTTATGTGGATTGAATTCATGGGTTCGATGTAAGGGGGGTCAAAACTAATCGAAATCACTATGGATGAAGTCTTTAGAGTGCAAAACCTACTAGTGATGGTTGTGCTATAGAAGTAAGTATGCATGATGGTGCATATCATCCCAGGGAAAGTTAGGGGTGATCATTGCTTCCATAATTTATTCATCAGAATGGAAGATGGGAGAATTGGAAAAAGATAGACCAGATGATGCAGTGGGGATACCTGACACATCATCATGAGAGATATGGCTCACATAAGCATTGCCATGGAGGGCAGACGAAGAGCTAGTAGATAAAATATCTATCGATGTTGAGCCCAAGATGATCACTGAAGGAGGTTTAGTTAAAACATAAGGGGATTACCTGGATTGGTCTTCTACCATGGATCTCATGGATGATGATAGATAGAGGATAGTGGCCGAAGGTTCCGTCATATTGACATCGGGGGGAGGTATCAGAATGGGTGCAAAAATGTTCTCTAGTTCTATCGAATAAAAAATCAGAAGTAGAGGAGTACATGATCCACTATGAGTGGCCTCTATTTGGAAAAAATCCTTAAGGGTGTCGCGAAAATCATCGAGACGGGGGAGTAAGGTGAGAATAGTGGCCATAAAGATCACTCAGAGCATAAGGGTTATTCGTGTGTAATGATTTGAGCTTCTTAGCTAAATCAAGTAAGGTAACATGGACCTCTGGGATATCGGATTCAGGAAACATCTCGTTGAACACAAGTTCAAGACGAGGAAGCTCAGGAAAATTATGGGTAGTATACTCAACAACATCACACAAATCATATAGAGGTGACTACTTTGGAGGCTTAGGAGGAGAAGGAGTTGTTTGGGGGGACTTTTCCTTAGGTTCCATATTTGTGGCTTTACTCCCTCACTAGAGGCTTTCACAATAGGAGTAGATTCCTATTGAGGTTTCTGAGGCACTTAAGCAAAGGGAGGGGTCATAGCAACTAGTTGGATCGGGGTCAAAGCGGTATAATGTTTAAGCTGACCAGGTGGGTTGTTGGCTGGGGGATCAATGCACCATACTGGGATCCCCAAGGTCAAATTGGGAAGGCTCAACGTAGCCATAACAGACATCAAAAAGACTCCAGAGGGCGGAGGTAGAAACGATATCTGACCTAAATGGCAATGGCCTGGCAGAATGGCTCCCAAATGGTTAAGGCTAGGGGGAAGAATTCCTAGTTGAAAATAAGTGGAAAAGACACCAGCAGAGGGAGAAGGGTTGTGAAGAGAAGGACCTGAATGCTCCGTCAAGTGACCATTAGCAGGTTGCAGAGGCATAGGCTATTGGCTGGTTGAACTGGATCACTTGTAGCAAGGCCGAGATGATTGCATCATGCAAACATTTGATGAGCTGGGGTCAGCGATAAGAGGGGGGTGACCAGGTAATGCACCAAGTAAGGTGGAATATTAATAGAATCCTAGTGAAACACTGGTGAGAGGTATGACAGATTTCTTATTGGCCACTGAAGATATGATAGACTCGGGGGAGGTCTTGGAATTCAGTTCGTAATATGTAAATTGATCGATGGTGACGATATTTCCATTGTTAGGAAGGCACATCTTACAGTGAACTATAGATGCGACATAATACATTGCATAGGTATAGCTATGACCCAAGAGGATATTGTAATCCAAGGGGGCATGAATGACTTCAACGTCAAAAATAACAATCTTTCCATAAGTAACAGGAAAATTGCAGTACATTACAAGGGGCTGAGAAGGGACTCGTCCCAAGCACGCAAGGTGATGGTGGATGGGGCTAATTCAGGAAACCTGATTTTATTCCAAACAAAGTCGAACATCACATGGGTGGATGTGCCCTTGTTAATGATACAACATGAGACATTTGCATTGTGAATCTTGACTGCTATTTGGAAAGCGACAGATGAAGGTAATGGTGGATGTTTTGACTTGTCAACATCAAAAAGGATCAGAAAATCATCTGAAGGATCCACAACACCCAGAGAATATAGTATCGCTTTATGTTGTGAAGGACACGAATGGAGGACTTCCACATTAACATGGTAGCAGGAGATTATGCCAATTCATCTACTATGTTGTTAGTGTGAGCGACTTTAGTAGAAGAAGCATTTTAGCATAATGACCCTATAGGGATCTTGGGAATAGCCTCTACTCAAGGCTGAGGGATATGTAAGGGAGAATTGGGTGTCGAAATGGACTCTCTGGAAACTTTGGTTTGGTACTCGATTGCAGACGTAGCAGGTGGGTTGTCATACTGGCATGACCGAATCTGAAGGTTGACATCAGCGATATTGACCTCTTCAGAATTCATCATGAGAATATGGTATTCCAGACTGTGAAGGTTGAGGGGCGGGCTGATGTTGAGGGGGGTTGTGCAGCCACATATCCTTGCTGAGGGAAAGGATTAGTGAAAACAACTGGTTGAGCTGGCGTAGTATTTCGAGGAGCCGAAGCAGTGGATTTATTTCCTCTAAATGGTGCTTGTGCTTCCCACAACTCACACATCTGGGCTAAGAGGGGACAATCATGAGTATAATGGCCATGGAAACCACAACAATAATATGACTTATTCATACAAAGGGTCATATTCTTCTTAGGTTGATTTCCCTATTGCTAGTTGTTAGTGTTAGGCTGGTTCCCTTGGGGTGTGTTTGGTTGAGTACCTTGGCACCCTTGATTACCCTAGACTGGTTGATTTTGGTTCCCTTTCCTCTTTTTCTTTGAATTAGGAGGATTAGTCACACTCTGCTGTGCATACACCTGACCTTCAGGTGGAGGTATCTGTAGTGGAAGAGGTTAAGAAGGCATGGGAGGCAGGCATGTTGACGCCGAAGGGGCTGGAGCATCAGGATGTGGATAAGGATATAAAGGAGGTTGAGGAACATTGGGGTAAACAGATTGAGCAAAAAATGTCCCTAGCATCAGTTGATGTAATTGGGAAAATGTGTAAGGTGTGCTTTGTCATAGATACATGTTTTCAAGAGGAGGAAAAGTGCTAGAGGACCTCGCCCCTCCCTGAGGGAAACCATAACCCATGGAAGGATGACTATACAGATGTGAAAGGGATCCAATGATATAGTTGGCGGCATGAGATGCCCCCGGTGCATTGTCTCCACTAGGTCTAGGAAGATCCGGTAAAATGGTATAAACATAAACATATTGGGCGTAGATCAACTCATATTTCAAGGTGCCATTGAGAGCTTCTTCCAGAGTCTGAGGAAAATGAGATGTGACATATTTACGAATAGAAGGCCAAAGTGTTATGAGAAACCAATCCATATCAACATGGGCATCGAATGTCGGAGCTCGACATAAGCTCATCCTTCTACGCCATTCTTAGACATGGTTAGAAAGGTAGGTGGAAGAATTTTGACTCAATGCGGTCAAAAACCCAGTACTGGTATCATATTGAAGAGGTAATTGGAAGTAGAGTAGAAATGATTTACTAAGAGTCGCAAAAGTGGAATGAGAGATAGTGGTCCAGTCGACATACCACTTTGCAGCTTCTTGAGTGACTGTACGTTGGAATAACCGAAGATAGATGGAGTCATTAGTGGTGGAATTGGATAAACACCACATGCGAAAGGAGCGGATGTGATTTGTAAGTTCCTCTCCAGTGTTTCCTTTGAACTTAGGGATGTATGAAGGAATATTAGTTGGCATAATAGGCCAACCTGGATTGTGGAGTATAGGGTCGTTAATTAATTGGCTGAAATTAGGCAGGCTTAAACCTGCCATAAAAGGTAATAAAGGAGTATCCAGAATGGTTCTGGTTGTAGCTCCACTAGTCGCAGTTGCAGAATTACGGTTAGGGCTAATGTTAGCTTGAGGAGCAACACCTGCAATGGTGCTTGATATGGTGACAGAATATGGTGGAGGAGAACAAGGTTCATAATAAGAGGGAGGACCCGATGAACCAGAATTAGAGTCGGTATGGGGACTCGATGGAGGATGAACTCAAATTCTATGCTTTGGAGTATGTATTCCTAACATAAACTGAGGATGAAATCCTTGGAGCCTCTGGAATAAATTTCTTGGGGGTGCTACTATGTTGAGACACAGATGACATGAAAAGATTGAAGGGTGATAAATAAAGGCTCATAGGGGCAGATAAATTAATTATGATGTTTATGTCTTGGCTTGAAAGTGTAAGCCAAGAGATCTTTGCTTTATGTGTGCTTGTGTGCAATCCACATGTTAATTTTAATGAATCTTAGATGGTTATATGAAAAAAAAAAAAATGTTGAATAATTGTAAATAAAATTGAAACGATAGTAAAATAAACATCTAAAGATGTATATATTCAACCCAAAATAAGGATTCCAAAACAAATAATCTGAGAGGTGGTATAAATTAACTGAAAACACAGAATATGAAAAAAATATCTAAGGTCTAAGGGACGAGGATCTAATGACTCAGATTTGATGGAAAAGGTGGAGACAATAGAAAGAAACCAGAGGGAATATTGCTGCAAAATGGGAGGCGAACGTTTACAACCCTAAGGGAAAAAGGGGAACCCTAAGGGAGAGACCACAAAATATAAAGAGGGGTTTTTTTATGGAAAAATAACTGATCTAAAAGGATTTGAAAGAAGGATAGATCAGACCCTAACAATGGCTGAAAGTGCTACAAAATCTTAGACTACCTACTCAGCTCAACCCCCCCTAAAAAGGTGGAAGTGTACTGAAACTCTAAGGCTCTTGATCATACTTCAAGGAGACAAAATGAGCATATCCAGGCCTAATATGGGCTGAAATAGAGGTCCGACAACCCTGAACAGTGTTTGCGGCAAACCTTGACAATCACAAAAAAAATTCCGAAAAACGTTTCAGCTCACAGGTACTGACCTGTAAGCTGGGAAAATTGCAGTTTTTAGGCTAGTAGCTACAAGTTGAGGTAGAAATCATAGGTTTTGGGCCAAAAAGTGTGAGTTCTAGATCCGGGATCCGCGTGTAGCAAGCTGTGGAAATATTTTTGTCTCTGGCGTGACTGATACCTGTTACCAGAGGAAAACACCCAAAAATACCTAGAAGTTAGAATTTTTACTGTTTTATGGCATAAAAGGTAAGAGAAAACATCAAGAGAATAAAAATAGATGAATAAAAAATGTATTTACTGAAGCATCTAGTCACACAAGAATTTGAATAAAACAAAATGGAGTCGCTAGTTGTTAATGACAATGTTGTAATTAAAAATAGAGTGGAGTCACCAATTGTTAGCATAAATCTTAACACAAGTATAAAAAAATACATCATTTTAGTTGTGTGTGACAAACATACCTAAAAAAAATATGGCTTCTTAACTTCCTTAGATCTAAAATAGATGGTAGAAACAAATGCAGCAAAAACTGATATCTATGCATTAAAAGGAGTTAAACAGTAAAAAGAAATAAGTGTTTCTCCAAATATCCAGTGGATGAGACAAGATATATAAATATTTTGATATGTATTAACACCTGGGAAGGGAAAAAATAATGACGTTACCAATACCCCTCAATGGCATGGGTTATTGTTTGTCCTTAATGCCTCAGATCTAGACATTTCTCTCTCTCAATGGTGTAGAAAACCCAAGACGTATCGAACTCTGTGAGAGTTAAAGAAGAAAATAGTATCAGCAATGAGAATGATCAAAGCGCGACAATGAAATTGATCAAAGTGAATAATGAGTGGAAAACCCTCCCATTATCGTCGATAATGGTGAATCATAAAATATTATTAACGAAGATCTAGATCTAACTGCTTCGAATATTTTATTGTATTTTTTTGGAGGGAAAAGGAATTTAAATTGGTTAAATACCTCTATTTATAAATAATAAACAAACAAATATTTATTTATCATTTCAAGGATGGGGTTACGGAATAATTCACCAAATAATGATTTGTTTAATTATTTCAAGGTGATTTAATCAAATTTAACAAGGAATAATAACTAAATAATGATTTAATTAATTATTCCTAGAGAAAAATAAGAAAAATAATGATTTATCTAATTATTTCTCATAAATGGGTTAAATATGACCAGGACCCTTATTTAAACAGTGGTTTAATTAATTATTCCTAGAGGAAAATCAAATAAATAAGTGTTTATTTAATTATTCCTCATGTCAAGGTTTCCACTTTGAACCAAAATAACTTAATAAATATGGTTTATTTGATTAGTTCTTATAGTGAAAGAAATTTTAATATGGTGAAATTTGTCTTACATGGTGTACTTCTATCCATCTAATTGTAAATGGTTACATGACCAAAAATTGTTGTAACACCAACCATACTTGTGCAAATGACATGGTGTGTATGAGTCTAGGCCTCACACTATTATTATTACTTTGGTTAATAATATCTACATGATATCATAGGTAGCACCGCCTACTGCTATCTCATTGATCACTACGAAGACCTTAAATAAGATACTTTCCAAAAAAATGAAATTTGTTTTCTTATGATTTGGCATCATGGTAAGAAGAAGATTGTGGCCACGACCTCTAGACAAGGCTCCCCCACATGACAACAAAAAATGGACAAGGTCATGGATAAGTACAAGGACATATTCGCCTCACCAACAGGGGTATCACTACACTGTCAGTTAAATCACTCCATCATTCTAACCCCAAGCACACAACTACCCAATGGAACGATCTATCGACACTATGTTATGGAGAACGATGAAATAATAGAGGTAATTTTAGGAGTTTTTGCACAAATTGCACATCAAGCCAATTTCATCACCCTATGGGACCCTGATCGTGTTCATAAAGAAGAAGGATGACACCTAGAGACTTTGTATTGACTATAGGATGTTGAACAATATTATTGTCTAGAATAGGTATCCAATCCCACGAATCGATGACCTTCTAGAACAAATCAATGGGGGGGGGGGGGAACTTTTAGCAAGATTGACTTGAAGTCTAACTCTCACTAGTTACAAATCGAACCCTTAGATGAGTGGAAGATTTCCTTCAAATATAATGAGGGCCTTTTTAAATGGTTGGTCATGCCTTTTGGGTTGACGAATGCCCCACAACCTTTAGGAGGGTGATGGAAGATATATTGTGACCCTTCACCAACTCATTCATGGTGGTTTATTTGGATGGCATATTTATCTTTATCCAAATTTGGGAAGAGCACCTCCACCATATTAGACAGATCCTCCAAAACCTGTGAAAACACAATGTGTGTGGCAATTTGGATAAATTTTCTTTTGGTATGACCTAGGTTCAATATCTGAGGTACATCATTCCTGACTGAGGTGTGCATATCAACCTAGACAAGAAAGAAGTCATTTAGGATTGGCCAACCCCAACCACTCTAATAGATCTCTGTAGCTTTCTGGGTCTTTCCAACCTCTACCCTAGCTTCGTGTTGGGATTTTCTTATATCACTTGGCCTTTGGTCAGTCAAGTCACCAAGAGAGGAGAGAGAAAAGTTATTTTGTTATGAATCCCAGCAAAAGGAATTTTCTGAGTTGAAGCATCGCCTTTGCTCTGCACCAGTTCTCACATTACCAGAGATACAATAACCATTGGAGATTGAGTTTGATTTCGTTGACTATGCGATTGGTGTAGTTCTTACTCATCAAGAGAATCCAATGGCATATCACAGTGAGACTTTATCAAAGATAGTCTGAAATTATTCTACCTATGACAAGGAGATGTATTCCATTTTGTAGACATGCCAACAATGGAAGCATTACATTTTGCAGAAGGAAAAGGTCATCCACACTAACCACATACCCTTGCAGTTCATATAGAAAGAAGGGAATTATTATAGTGTCCACCATACGAATTGGTTCGCATACCTAAAACATTTACATTTTAACATTAAGTACAAGAAGGAACACACCAACAATGTTTCATAGTGCCTTATCCAATCGTCGGTCATTGAATTGACCACTTTTCTCGGCTCTTGTGGGCACAAGAATTTGGGGTGGCCAACACTTTATAAGAGTGATCCAAAATTCAACAACATATATTGGAAGCTCATAGAAGGCAAGAAATATTCAAATTATCACCTCCAGGATGCACTATTTTACCATCTAGGACACCTCTATGTTCCTTCAAGTGAGTGTTCCAAGATGATTTTGGAGGTGCACTACAGATAGGTCATTGGACATTTCAGGGTAGAGAAAACACTCGAAATACTACAAAATTATTATTATTAGCCAAACCTTTGACATGATGTTGGTAAGTACATAAGATCCTGCACTACCTAGGCCATTGAAAAACCAACCATAAAGAAGCAAGACTTATATACTCCTCTTCCTATTCCTATTTGACCTTGGGAATCCATCTTCATGGATTAAATGTCAAACCTTCCTTCTACTCAATATGGAAAAAACCATGTTTTCGTGGTCGTCGACAATTTCTTAAAGATGGCCATTCTGGTAGTCTGTAAGAAGAGTATCACAATAGAAGCCTCTAATAAGATCTTCTTTCAGCGAGGGTTGGTAAATTTTGGGATACCACAATCCATTATCTCATATCAGGAAAATAGGTTCTTAAGTAAATTTTGGTCAAGTATCTAGTTGATGTTATCTACCAAGCTCACTAAGCCCGCAACTTTCCACCCACAAACTCATGGAAAAATAGAGGTCGTCAATAGAAGGATATTACACATTCTGTTTATGTACAACTCCAATCATACACGAACATGGAATGGAAGCATACCCTATGTCTAGCACAACTAAAATAGAGCTCTCCATAGCTCAACTAACCACAACCCCTTTCAGGTGGGGTTGGGATTTCAACCACTATGTCCCATTGATGTGGCCAAACTATTTGCAACTACTCAGGTAGATGCAGATAATGTCCAGTTTGAAGCTAATATGGATAAAACAATGATTGAGTGGATTCAAAACATATTCTAATAGGTTCATGATATATTTGACAAAGCCAATTGTAAGTACAAGAAACAACATGATCAACATCGGGTGCCACACAAGTTCCAGGTTAGAGACAAATTTTGGATACATTGGCAGAAGGAGCACCTCACTGTGCCCCACTGCAAGATTTTCCCTTTCTGATATTATTTTCACACCATCACAAAAGCCATAGGGGATAATTTATTCGATTTCAACATTCAACCATTCCTTTACATGCACCCGTTGTTCATTGTGGACAACCTTCGTCCATACTTTCCACCATTACTGGACACATCCGACATTGTAGAAAAAATCACACCAACGGAGCTAAACCCCAAATTCATGGAACATTCCGCAACTGATTGGATCATGGATATGTAGATCAAAAAGCTCACCAAGAAAGGATCCAACTATATCGATTTGTTAACGCATGTCAACTCCAACACAGTAGGTGGTTCACAAGGGACTAGGTTCAACACAAATTTCCTCACCTCGTAAAGGCTCTTCATGAAAGGGGGACCATTTCTTCCTAAGGGAATAGGACTGATCTATGTCGATATTGGTGACCACCAACCTATTCCACCTAGACCTCTAGTTGGTTTCATATGTTTCCTTGTTTATAACAACATTTACTATTTTTAGCATATTTTTGAGTCTTGAACTTCTAAAGTAGTTTTAATGCCCTAAATGGAACTTTTTTAGGTCTGCAATAGGCTCATGTCTATTAAATACGTAAAATATTGCATTAATCGGAGAGATATTTCCAACTAGGTATCGTATTTTCCAAATGGAGATAATATGACCAAGTTACGACCCTTGGAAGTTGGCCGCCCAATTAACCCCAACTAGGCCCACAAACTCTTGGTTTTATGTCTCCTAGGGTTAGGGTTTTCATTGAATAGGATTATCTCTTATTGTTAAATACTGAAAATTCCCTTGAGCCTCATTTAAACACAATTCAAAAGCATGTATCCCCCACATATCTTCTCAATGATAAGCTACTATCACCTGAGCTAGTTTTTTTCCATTATGTGTGTAAGCATACTTAAGTTCTTTGATATTAATCAAATGAAGTGTTATTTATATCGAATCTTTGTATTTATGGTTATATATGTATTCTATTTTTTTCTTTTTTAAGTTCAAATTAGTGATATCAGAGTGATATTATATTTCTCTATTTTTCTTTGCATGTCTGCAACTAGGTCAAGGTATAAGGAGTTAGGGCTCAAAGTGCTTGAAACTTTGCATGACCAACCTGGAAAAACCCAAGGACCTCCCATGGGAGAAGAAAATAAATACAAGGGAGGATGATATTCTTTCAAAATATTTATCAAAGAATCCCTTTACTGATAAAGGACATGATGATGGAAAAAATTTCCCAAATCCTTCGTCGGATGCCCTGAGGTGATGCATATTCATCTGGTACTCTCTATGGAGGCACTACTCCCTTCAAGGTACAATTCCACTTTTCCATTCCCATATTTTAAGGCCAGATAGATGAAAATTCCACAAATAGATGGTTAAATGTATTGGAAGAATATTTTCCAGTTCATGATTTTTTAAATACGGAAAATGTTTCTGTTGTGCTCCTCAAAGCCACCCCTCATGTCAAGGACTGGTGGGAAGCCTACTGTAAACATATGAAGGAGAGAGAACCCTCATTATTTTCAGCTACACCCACTTGGAATTATTTTTAAGAGGCCATCAATCAATAATATTACCCCATAGGGAGCTATCAGGACAAGTGCACACAATGGACAATGTTTCAGAAGAAAATGAATCAAGGTCAAGTAGAAATTTAAACAAAATAAGTGAGAATTTCGATCTACGAATCTGAAGCAAGGGAAAGGCACCCCCAAACTGTAGAACGAAGGAAAAATCCAAGGCATGGAGACCAAAGAGAACCCATCGAAGACGCAAGAAAATAACAACACCACGAAGACAAATAAGGAAAGAGGAAAGTGGTGTTAGTTCCATAAGAGCCCCACTCACAACAAAATTGAGTGTTAGGCCAAGAAATCACTAGCAGAAAATTTGAAGGCTTTCGAATCAGATGAATGCTATGACTCTGAGTTAGAACCCAACAAGGGGAATGAGAATGGGAAGTATATTATTGATGTAGATATGAGTGCCAACATCTCCACCATTAAGATCTAGAAGGATGAGCCCAAAGATTTAGAGGAGGGGGAGCACCTCTGCCATTCCCAAATGTGGGTGAAGGGTTCTCCAGTGTAGTTCATTTTCAATAGTGGGAGCCAAAAGAACCTCATTTTAGCAGAGGTCGTGAAGTGGCTGGGCCTACCGACCACAACACACCCATTTTCATACATCATTAGGTGGCTTCACTAAGAATGAGATTTTTGCGTCATCCAACAATGTCACCTTCCTTACAACATCAAGACCCTCACAAATTAGGTACTGTGTGATGTTTCTCATATTGAAGTTTGTGATATATTATTATAAAAACCATTCTTATGGAATCGACATGCTATGTATGTTTCTACACCTCGCATTGTTATTATTACTTTGGGTAATAAGTTTTACAACATACCGTAGGTACCACTACCTACCGTAATATGTTTTCTCACTATGAAGCAATGAAGTAAGATAATTAACCATATTTGGAAATTTGTTTTCCTTATGATTCACCATCATGGGAAGAAGAATATTGTGGCCATGGCCTCTAGACAAGGCTCCCCCACAAGATAGTAGAAGATGGAAACGGTGATGGAGAAGTAGAGGGACATGTTCACCTCACCCACATGGGTATCTCTACAATGTCAGGTTAAGGACTCCATCGATCTTACCTTGGGCACACCACTACCCAATGGACCAATCTATTGATGCTTTGTTTTAAATAACGATAAAATCAAGAAGAAGATTCAGGAGTTGTTGCAGAAAGGGAACATCAGGCCAAATCGATCACCATGTGGCAACCTGATCATGTTGGTAGAGAAGAAGGATGACACCTAGAGACTATTTATTGACTATCAACCGTTGAGCATGATAATTTTCCAGAATAGGTATATAATCCCATGGGGGGGGGGCGGGGAATATTTCTGCAATATTGACTTAAAGTCCGGTTATCACCAGGTACCAATCGAAACCTCTGATGTGTTGAAGATTGCCCTCAAATACAAGGAGAGGATTTCAGAATGGTTGGTTATGTCATTCAGGTTATCATCCTTCACGAGGTTGAAGGAACATATCTTGTGACCCTTCACCAACTCATTTGCAATGGTATATTTTTATGACATCATGATATTCAACCAGAGTTTGGAAGAGCACCTCCACCATATTTCTCATAGCCTCCAAACCCTGCGGTAACACAATTTGTGTTCCAATTTGGAGAAATGAAATTTTGGTATAATCGAGGTTCAATATCTAGGGATCATCATTAATGAGTGGTCTATGCATGTTGACCCATCCAAGATACAAGAAATTTGAGATTTCCCAGCCCTAGTCATTCTAACAGAGCTCCATAGATTTCTAGGTCCTACTAACTTCTACTACAGGTTCATCTTGGGATTCTCTCATATCACTTTGCCTTTGAGTCAAGTCTCCAAGTTAGGAGAGAAAGAAAATTTATTTTCATATGAATCCCACCAGAAATAATTTTCTGAGTTTAATTATAGCCTTTTTTTTCCACCAATGCTCACATTACTGGACCTGCAACAACAATTTGAGATTGAGACAGATGCCTCTAAAAATTTTATTGGTGCAGTTGTTACTAATCGGGGGCATCCACTGGCATATCACAATGAGACAAGTTAAAGCATAATATGAATGAATCCCACCTTGGAAAACAAGATGTATTCCATTGTGTAGGCCTCCAAAAAATGGAAGCATTACATTCTAGGAAAGGATATTGTCATCCACACAAACCACCGACCTTTGAAGTTCATACAGACACAGTGGAAGTTGTAGAACGATCACCATTAGAAATGGTACACATACCTGCAAAAGTTTCATTTGAGCATTAGGTACAAGAAGGAAAACACCAACAATGTTGTAGACTTCCTTAGCTGACTACCAGTCATAGTGCTAACCACTGTTCTTGAATTTTGTGGGAACGACACTTCACGGTGACTGACTCTTTGCAAGAGCAATCCATAATTCCACAACACATACCAGTAGCTCGTAGAATTCAAGGAAGTTCCAAATTATCACCTCCAGGATGAAATCTTATTCCACCTAGGAAACCTTTGTGTTCCTTCAAGAGAGCATGACAAGATGATTAGGGAGTCCTAATACAGTGGGGCCACTTGATATTTCAGGGTAGAGAAAATAATGGAAGTACTACTGAAGTATTTTTATTAGCTGAACCTTTGACAAGATGTTGGGAAGTATAAGATATCATCCACTGCCTACGCCATTGCCAAATCAACCATGAAAATAAACACCGATATAATCCTATGCCTACTCCTAGTCGACCTTTTAAATCCATATCCATGGATTGCATGTCGGGCCTTCCTTCTACTAATCATGGTAATGATTTTGTTTTCGTGGCCATTGATAATTTCTCTAAGATGGTCATTTTGGCTGCGTTTAAGAATAGTATCACAGCATAATCCACTGCTAAGATCTTTCTTGAACAAGGGTGGGTAAACTTTGGGATCCCATAGTCCATTATATTATATTGGGACAACATGTTACTAAGTACATTTTGGTCAAGTATTTAGTTAATGTTGGATACCAAGCTCACTAAGTCCACAACTTTCCACCCCGAAACTAATGGGCAAACAAAGGTCATCAACATGATGATCTTACACATTATGTGCATGTACAACTCGAAGAATCCATGCACATGGGATGAAATCCTCCCTAAGTGTATCACAAGTACAACATAGATATCCATAGATCAAATGGCCATGACCCCTTTCTGGTGGGGTTGGGATTCCAACCACTATGTCCCATTTATGTGGCCATACCAGTTATAGCTACTCAGGAATATTTGACTCATGTCTAGTCTGAAGACGATAGGGCTAAAATATTTATTGAGCTCATTAAACACATCTTCCAGTAGATCCATGACATATTGGACAGACCCAACGATAATTACAAGAAACGACATGATCAACATCGGGTGCAAGACTAGTTCAAGGTTGGCGAGAAATTTTGGCTACATTTGTAGAAGGATTGCCTCGCTGGGCCCCACTGTAAGATTTTCCCACTCCAACAAGGGTCATACACGATCACCAAGGCTGTAGGGGATAATTCCTTTGAGCTAAACATTCCACCATTCCTTGGCCTGCCCCGAGTGTTCAATGTAGACCGCCTTCAGCCAAACTTTCCACCATTATTGGACACATATGAAATTGCATAAAAACTCACACCAATGGAGCTAAAACCAGACTGCATGGAAAAAGTCACAAATTATCAGATCATGGAAACACATATCAAGAACACTCAACAATAAAGGATCTTTCTATATCGAATCTTCAAATCAAGCTAACGCCTTCAGCAGGGTAGGCGATTCACGAAGGACTAGGTTCAACAAACATTTCTTTACCTCATGGAGGCTTAGAACTCAATGGGGACCATTACTTCCTAAGTAGGGAGGAATAATCTAGGTGTATATTAGTATCCACTCACCTATTAAGCCTGTACCTCCAGCGGGTTTCATCAATTTCTTTGTTTATAGCTACATTTACTATTTTTAGCATTTTTTTGGGTCCTAAAATTCTAGAGTAGTTTTGACCCCCTAAACAGTGTTTTTTATAATTATGCAACAGGCTTGTGCCCATGTAATGTGGAAAATCCTGTAGTACTTGAAGAGATATCTCCAACTAGGTATCATACGTGCCAACAAAGATAATATGACCAAGTTACGACCCCAAGAAGTTGGCTGCCCAACTAACCCCAACGGGGCCCACAAACTCTTAGTGTTCCATATCCTAGGGTAGGGTTTTGGTTGTGTATGGCTTTATCTTATTATTAAATAATAAAAATTCCCTTGATCCTCATTGTAATAGAGTTTAGAGGCATGTAGCTGCCACATCTCTTCTCATATATAAGCTACCATCACCTACGCTAGCTTATTTCCATTTTTTATGTAAGCATATTTCATTTCCTTTATATTAATGAAATGAAGTGTTATTTCTAATGGATATATTTATTTACGGTTATATTTTTATTGTGTTTCATTCCTATTCAAATTTGGATCAATATTTGAGTGATGTCATCCCATTGGTTGTAGCCTGACAGTTTAATGACAGTGGACAAGAGGATGACGTTGGGTAGCGAGAGCCAGGGAACTTCGACACTGACATGGAACATGATAGGAAATATTATTGAGGTGAGGAGTACCACATAAGTCACTTCATCCCTTAGGGATGACCTTGAAAGCTAATAAGAGGGTTTAAGAAGAATACATTTGGAGAAAAGCACCGAGACATGGAAGCACATTATAAAAACCAATCAAAGAGTAGGAGGGCGGTCCCCATGGGACATGTCAAATAGAAGAATAGAGCCAAGTTGATGTATAAATAGGCACAAGCTAAAACCGTTGGTCTTGGGATTTACAGCCTTAGCACGAGGCCTTGGTCATTTCACGTAGAAATGAAAGCAAGGGCGCGAAGGTAGTCTGTAGTCGAAAATAAGCCCTTGAGGCTTAAATCACAAAGGGAAAGCACTAGGATAGAGAGAGATTTTTCGATAATTATTGGTGTTTGGTAATTTCTCATAGAAATGAGAACAAGGGTGTAGAGCATAAAACAAAGGAATTTGGCCCTCGATAGGTAAAAAGCGACTTAACACCTAAAGGCCTAACGAGTGCTCATGAAGACCTGGTCTGATGGAAAAAGGTAGGTAACCAGCTATAAAAAAGGGTGCTAAAGGAAAAAATTTGTGGAATTGGCAACATTCATTAAGTAAAAATTTGGCGGAAAAAATTAATAGTGGCATGAATGATTCGAAAACTACTTTTGGCACCACATTGAGCTAGTGGAAAACAAACAGTTCACTGGCACATTAGGGGGGAAGTGTTGACGATAACCGTTCTTGCAGACAAGACCAATCTCCCTAGTACTAAAATTATCTAGCAACAAACAACCAAATAGAATAATCTTTCTCTAAGCATATACGATATATGAAAAGCTATATATAGGTGTTAAAAGACCTACCTTATGTCTAGTGCTTGTTTGAAGTTGTTGTTATCCTTCGCGCGCTTGAAGGAGTTTCGCTTGTAAACCTGCAGTCACAAACAAGCAAAGTATTACATAGCACCTGTATAGACATCATCATAAACCATGCTTATCATAGTGATCAAGGAATCTATGAAATAAACCATTAACAAACAGCTTATTGAGAAAAATGAGTATATTTGTATTAATTTCAAAAGAAGGAAAACCTTACAACCTGAGCCTTGATGTTGCACAGGCCTTCCCGGGGTCTGAAGCATGAGTCTCCTCTACTTTGACAAGCTCTACACTCTTTCAATCAAGACAAATAGAGGTATGTAATCTCTCCTCACAAAAGTCTTGTTTAACTAAGTCTGAATCTCAACAGCACTTATCTTCAAATATTCTAAAGCTTCAACTCCCTTTGAGGCTATCCAATGCCTCTTTTTATAATGGAAAAGAGGAGATTTTTCTGTTCCAAATATGAAGGGATAGAATCCTCCTTCAAAGGGATAAGCTCCTCACATCAAGGGGTTAGCTCCATAAGGTAAGGGATACATGTACCTTATCAAAGCGTACTTATTCCCGAAAATTCTCGTCTAGAATCTTTTAGAATTAATCTCAAATCAACTTTTTAACTTTACTTTCTCGCCTTTTTTAGTTTTACAGGAGTCCGCACCTATAACACATAGAAAGTGCGGTTTTGGTCTGCAGGATAGCTGAACATTAGGTGCGGGCCCGCAGGCAATGTATAGAGAAAGTGCGATACCAAAGTTTAGGAGATTTTTAGGAACTTTTCTCTGATTTTCAAGGCTTGATATGAAGAAATGATATGTTAGACTTGCAAAAGGAGGAAGTATGAGTTATAATGAGCTCATACCCATAGCAGAATGTCAGGATGACAATTTTTAGTGTAACAGATTGCCCCCTAAAGTGCAAAGTCTGGAATAGATGAAAATGAAGTCTGTCATATATGAAGAGTGTAGTACTTTATCATTTCAAGGATCATCCTGTGGACACCCCAGTCGGAACCTGTAAAAACATTCAATGCAAAATATATATGTATACATATCATCGCTGAGGTAGGCATTCCCATACTCAGATCAAAACTAACTAGAACTAACTTAAATTGTTCTGATACAGGAATGATTTTGAATACATCACAGTATAGACATGTGTAGACACAGTATGGACGCAACCATTTGTTTATAAATAGTCTACTGTATGAATGATAACAAAATTCCTCGCAGCCTGGATGGTGGAAACTAGATCCAAGGTCTTGATTTCCGCATCTCGAACTAGTACGATTCTATCCATGTGAATGAATGTGTCGAAGTCGAACATGGTAGAAACCACTTGATTACCAGTCAATGATGTAAACTATTAACAAGTGTGAGAGTAACCACCAGTAATGTCAATGGCTCTCAAAGTACTCAGTATAATCCATGAAATGTGAATGAATGAGCTGAAGTCGAACATGTCACGGAATCATTCGATCGAAGGTCAATGATGCAACCTGTCGTCGAAGGCGAGAAACCTGCCATTGAGGCATGTAGATTTCAAGGTACTGACGATTTCTGGATCAACTTCCTAGATAATGAGCTGTCGTCGATAGAAAGTGATCCGTCGTAGGCAAGCCCACAACACGAAATCATAGATCAATTTTTGAAAATATATTGGCAAGGACTGACTCAGGGATGGTCAAAATGGATGACAGATATTTTGCAGATGAATGGTTTATTTGAACTGTCCTCTTGAACACATAATGACACTACAGATGGTTTGGTGACAATTGACCCAAAGCTAATACCCAGAAACCGGCTGAAAAATTTCAATATGGTTTGATTAACTGTTAGGCAAAGGATTTCCCCAACCCAGGTAAATAAAAGTGTCGTGCTCAAGAGTGGTTGACTGGATTTTCGAAAAATTTAAAATACAACAAACACGCCCATTTTTCTCTTTTTCCCCCACCATTTCTGGCAAGTACCTCTTTATTTTTGACAAGCTTGAGGAGGATAACATTTGCTTGATTATAAGCTCATCCTTCGGATGAGTCCAACTTAATTTAAAATTCGAACCCTAAGAAGGAGTGGTTCGTTCCTGTTGAAAATTAAACAGGTCCTTTACTGTTAAATTTTAACGAGTCCAGTATAGGAGAAACTCGGTGTTTTTCAATTTTAGGGAGTCAGAAGAAAAACTTAAGAAAACTCTGTGGGTGTACTTTTTCGTAAATTTAGTCTCTCGAGCCCGAAAAAGGATAAAATAATGCGGGAGAGAACTCTATTGACCGTAATTAGTCAATGTATACCTTTTTCGTAAATAGTCCATTTCAGTCCGTAAAAGGGGTAAACTTATACTGAAGGGACGATCATTCATTTACTTTAACGAGTTTGAATAATCAAGTGCTCGGCAATATTTTCATGTTTAGAGAGTCTGAAAAGGGCTTAAAAGAGGACTCCAATGTTTCACTTTTTCGTAAATTTTTGAAAGAGTCCGAAAAAGTGATAAAAGTATGCTCCTTTGTTGAAAAATGATCAGTTTTCCTGAAAAATCCAATTTCTGCACAAAAACTTGAAACATTACACATACCTATTTAAGATAAGTAAAAATGCTTTCAAAAATACCCTTTTTAAAGTGAAAAATAAACAAATTAAAAATTCATCTATTCGAAAAAACTTATAAAAAGGACTTTTTCAATTTCATTTTTACTGTTCAGTTTCAGAGTGAAGAGTAAAAAGCTTTTGGGTAAGAAAGTTCCTGTGAAGATTCTGGAAAATCCGTCTGGCGAAATCGAGAACCATCAGTCCCAGGTAATCCACGACCTCCTAATCTTGTATTTCATCCATTTACAATTCAGTTTTAGGCTTTAGATTTTATTTTTAGGGAAAAATATGGTTTAAAAAATTTGCCCGCGGGGGTCTGCAGGTGAGACACATGGGACCTGCGGACCCCGAATTTTTTCTATATGGAAAAAAGTCGTGGGTCCGCACTCATCACACAAAGCGCGTGCGTTTCTATGCACTGTGTATAAAGGATAAGTGCGCTCCCCGCGCGTTTAAATTTAAAACTCAAATTTCTCATTTGCCGCCCAAAAATTTCCAAATTAGATTGTTCTAACTTGTGTTTTTATGCATTGTAGGAGTAACAAGATGTTGATTTGGAGAGAACGCGAACATGAGGATGTGGATGACGCCGCAATGCTCCATTTTCCCACAATGAAAGCATTAAAAGCATGCGGTATATATAAATTCTGGGCCATCCAAGGCATGAGGGCACAGGTAGACCTCCTGACATGGCTGGTAAACAGGTGGAACATGCAGGACCAGTGTTTCATTATTGGTGGCCACCGGCTCGAAATTGAGCTGGAGGATATTTATTTTCTGACTGGTTTGTCCAAAAGGGGCGAACAAGTTTCTCTGTTTGGGACTAGGCCAAGTGGCCAGTCTGTCGCTAGTCTTCAACTAGAATTCTGTAATGATCAGGCAAACCCTAGGGACAAACGGATTGACATAAAAAACATCATCCGTCCCGAGTTGAAAGTTATTGAATTTACTGTTACCAGAATGTGTGGGAGTGCTACGCTGCATGTGGCTACCGGTTCCCAAATGCGTATTGCTATGGACTGTTTTCGCGGCACCATTTTCAACTGGTGAGAAGCTGTGTTGGCCAATATAAAAGGCCAATTGACTAGAGCGAAGAATGGTAAACTAAACAACTTTGGATATGGATCCATTGTCGTTACCTTTGCTCTAGAGAGGATCCCCATGCTAGCTCCGCAGAGTATTTCTGTTGATGCCGGTCGAGTTCGAGAATCTAGGATGACTCGTTGGGTCGCACTAATGGCCCGTCACAGTATTGAGGGCTCTGAAATTGTTCGATTTCCTCCTTCATATTTTCGTTGGCTGGATCGCCAAATTTTTACCATAGAGGACTTTCCATATGCCGGGATAGATTTCCGCGGTGACCGAGAGATGACTCTCCCAGCCGGGGAACAATGGGATGAATCAGGTAAAATCATTTTCAATAATTTCTAAGTTCTAATTTTTTTTATTTTTTGATCGTCTTTGAAGCTAATAACCAAAAGTTTTGAATGCAGATGTAGGCCCACGACGACCAGCCCATCTCCAACCTTATGACAGAAGACAACCAGCTGCAGTTGCACCAGCCCCAGCCCCAGCAGGCCAATCAGCGGAAATCTTGTCTGACTTAGAGCATCACCTAGAGCGCCTGACTCTAGATATTCCAGAGACGGACATAGATGAGATTCCACTCAGATTACAGAGATACGTGATTGGTGTTCCAGGACCTTTTAGGAGGTTCCTATGTAGGGTGGCCCGAGCAGTGGTCTCTTATCGTGATCACCATTAGTGATGGGATGATCGTGTTGTAGACTCATATTTTGACTTTTTGTGTTATCATTTTACCGATCATAAGGTGTTTCCAACCTATGATCGAAGACGATGTATATTTTTTGAAAACACTCCTATATTATGATATATCACTATTTACCAGCTATTTGTGTGCATGTTATGGATGCTATTTGATTTACTGTTTTGATTATTGCAAATGTTGATTTATCATACTAGAAGCAACTGCATCTGCTAATGTATTTAAATGTCTTGGAATATGTTGATATTCGATATAATCAAATTCACGTTCCAAGAGATGAAATATTAAAAATAACCATAATAACACTGGATTCCTAATGGTATAGACCCTGTTAAGCTGTAATACAACAAGTTCAGAATCCAACCTAACAATCAAACTCCGAATTCCAAATGATATGGATTCAGACAATAACTCAATCACTGCACTATACTCGGCAATGTTATTCGTTGTTTGACCAAGGCTTACCCCATGCATGGATATTAACTCGTCAGAGGGTGAATAAATAACCCAAGCTGCGGAAGAAATGTTCCGTGTACTATGACAAGCACCATCAGCAAAACCAATGTAGGTTTGAAGAGACGTCGACATCTGCAATATCAGGAGTAAAACTCAGATAAGAAGGAATAGTGATAAAAACACACTTCTAAACTAGGCACACTTTTCTAATCTAAGACACACCAGCAGTAAAGAAATCTAATCTAATAAAAAATCTCCACACCAAGTTTTAAGCATAATATCGCTTTAGATAAAGCCCATTTCTGGGTTTATCCAAAGGGATACCGTCAAAATCTATCAACTCATAGGCCCCTTTTGCTAACTTTCGTTTGACAATGAAAGGACCATGCCACATAGGCATGAATTTCCCAGCCCCTAGTTTATCGTTGGCTTGATCATAAAGTAAGACTAGGTCTCCTTCTAAAAAATTTCGAGGGGTCACACTTCTATCATACTGAGCTTTAATTCGTTTAACATGAGCCTCGTTTGCTATTGCAGCATTTCGTCGATTCTCATCTAGTTGAGCCAAGTACAAGAAACGTTTCTCCTCTTCAGACGTAGCTGGGAGTAATTCTATGGCTAATTTCAGTGACGGAATTTCGCATTCAATCGGCAACACAGCTTCCAAACCGTAAACGAGTTGAAAGGGAGTGAAACCAGTTGATGTTTTTACCGAGGTTCGATATGCCCAAAGTGCTAAAAATAACATGGAATGCCAATTCGTCTTGTGAATACCAATAATGTGTTTGATCATGGTGACTAAAACTTTATTGATGGCTTCAACCAGACCATTGGCTTGTGGATAATACGGAGTGGAACTATCGTGACGCAGGCCAAGTTGATCTGTCAGTTCAGTCATCATGACATTCCAAAAATGACTTCCATGATCTGTAATAATGGCTTGAGGAACACCGAACCTAGCAATTATGTGATTAAATATGAAAGTTGCAGCAGTCTTGCCGTCGGCCGAAAATTTAGGCATCGCCTCGGCCCACTTAGTAAAATAATCTACTGCTAAGATAATATACACATGCCCCCCGACCGAGTGAGGGTTACATGTAATAAAATCGATACCCCATTTCGCGAAAGGACCAACAACAATTATGGGATGAAGAGGAGCGGGTGGCACGCACATTTTATGATTAAAAAGTTGACAATTATGGCATTTCCGGATGGCATAAATACAATCTTTGAATAATGATGGCCAGAAATAACCAGCGCGCAATATCTTTTGGGCAGTGGCATACCCAGACATATGACCGCCACATGCTCCAGAATGGAAATCATTTAAAAACTTTTCAGCTTCATCATGAGTAAGACAGCGTCAGAAAACAGAATCCACTCCACGACAATAAAGTGTATCACCAATAATATTATACTGTTGGGATTGGAAACGTATTTTCCGTCGCTGAGATCGTGAGATTTCAGGCCGAAAATATTGGGTTTGGAGATAAATGATAATATCTCCATACCATGGATCAAGAGTACTGATAAGAAACAAAGATTCGTCCGCAATGGACTCCTCTGCCATTGTTTCAGTATCAGTAGAGGGGAAATCACACATTATTTCCGCAAAGACCAAAGATTTCTTTGCCTTGGATTTTTCAAATTCCAAGTCAAATTCCTGGAGGATAACTATCCATTTGGAATACTTGCCCCCTAGCAATTGTTTGGTTAAAATGTACATCATAGGGTTGCAATCAAAAATTACTGTGGTTTTGCGTAACAAAATGTAATGTCTAAATCTTTGGACAGCTTGTACAGCTGCCAAGGCCAATTTCTCCACATGTGTGTATTTGATCTCATTCGGATGCAGATTTTGACTAAGATAGTAAATCACATGTTCATTGTGAGATTCATCTTCCTGAACCAACACCATCCCAATAGTGGAATGAGAAGCGGCGAGGTACAAAAAGTAATCCTGACTGTAATTGGGAGGATGCAATAACGGTGCATGGGTCAATGCGTGTTTAAGTGCATCAAAATATCGATCAGCGATCTCATCCCAAAATAATGGAATGTTCTATTTCAACAATGGGGTAAAACCCTTTGTAAGCTCGGCATAGTTAGGAATGAATCGACGTAAAAATTTTGCTTTCCCTTGCAAACTTTGGAGTTGGCGTAAAGTCGAAGGAGGAGGCAATTTAACAATAGCTTCGACCTTCGACGGATCGACGCGAATGCTTGCTTTTGAAACAACAAATCCCGTAAACGACCCGATTCTACACAGAAAACACATTTGTGTGGATTCAACCTAATTCGATAATACCGACATCTCATAAAGATGGCTCGTAAATGAGTGAGATGGTCGGCTCTATGCAATGAATGAGCAGGTAAATCATCGAGATAAGGCTGCACAATGTGTTTAATATCATGAAATGCGTAAGACATTGCCCGTTGAAAATTTGCTCCAACGTTCTTTAATCCAAAAGGTAGTTTGCAATAAGCAAACGTCCCCCATGGACAAATAAAATTTGTTTTCGGTTGATCAGCGGGGAGTATGTTTATTTGATTGTAGCCCGAAAAGCCATCCATAAAAGAAAACATTTCACTGCCAGCACAATCATCAATTATTTGATCGATATAGGGGGTTGGATAATTTTCCTTGGGACAAGCTCGATTAATATCCCTATAATCGATACATACTCTTATTGTTCCTTGTTTTTTAGTCACAGGAACAATATTCGATACCCAATCTGTTAAGGGGATTGGATAAATGAATCCTGCACGAAGTAATTTTTCAACTTCTGCTTTGATAGCAGCAGCTTTTCTAGGATGAATTTGACGTAAACGTTGACGAACAGGTTTAGCATCCGGGTAAGTCTTAATTTCATGTACAATGATTGACGGATCAATTCCTGGAATTTCTTCATAGGACCAGGCAAACACATCACGGAATTCTTGAAATAGGGCTTTATAAGCTTTAATTTCATCTTCAGTACAACAAGCACCTATATGAATGTTTTCAATTATTCCTGGTTTTACTGAAATGTCAATGGGAACCGTTCGAGATATATTTTCCAAATTTAACTCAGAATCAGGATTTTGCAAAGGATTTTGTGGTTCTTTAACATATTCAGCAGTAAAAATTGAAGCGAAATCATCTTCAAAATGATCTAGCTCAGGTAAAAACGAAGATCGATGATGTAGATCTTCCCATGGTAAATCGTCAACAGACAAAAACTCACAAATTTGCTCATCAGTATGAACAAGTTCAGGAAATGTCGTTGTGGTTGAACTAGATATAGAAAGTGATTGCTCATGGATCCCATTCATTGGATTAGTTTTGGTTGAAGAGGGGTTGGAAAGTGACTATACATCCTGATACGCAATTTCAAATGGACTCAAAGGCATCATGCCATCAAATGAATCTAACTCGGAGTTGGAGGGTATGATCCAAGGATCATCAAACGTAATAGTGTCTGACGAAATCATGTGAATATTTGCAATAGAAGGCGAGACGTTAGGAGGAGGAAAGGAAAAAGTTCCTAGTAAACCAGAATCTTTAATCAATCCTACTCCAACATCCTGATAAGGGATAGCCGCTTTACCAACGTGCTGGATTGTTTCTGTAGAGGCTGGGTTGGAAGAGAAATAAGTTAACTGATCTATTGTAATGATCTTTCCTTGATATGGAAATTTTATGAGTCGAAAGACCGAAGAAACAACAGCAGTCATAGCATAAGACCAACTGCGACCTAGGAGAAGGTTGTAATCTAGAGGGGCATCAACCACTTCCACATCTAGATTTACTATTTTACCTTCGACCCCTATGGGTAAATCCTACAAAATACCAAAAGGTTGAAAACCTCGACCATCAAAAGCCTTAAGAATCGTCGGAGATTGGTTAAGTGTAGGAGAACCAAGTGATTCCAATACTGAATCGACATAATACACGTTGAAGCTCCCTCATCAGTCACAGTCCGAAAGATTGGTCTGTTTTTTACTAACACTAGATTCTGGAAAGCCATTTGGTGAGGTAGATGAGGTGTACTATTTTCTAAATCGAAGATTATAAGATTGGAATCCTGAATATCGACAGCTCCTATAGCAGACAAAATCAATTTACGCTGTGCTGGGCATGATTGCAGCACTTCCAAAGCCGACATTGCTGAAGGAGAAATAGCTAAGTCTTCAACAATGTTGTAATTCTGAGCAGCTCTCGCATGTGGATTGAAAGCTGATTTACAAAGAACACCTTTAGCAGGTGGTTTGATTATTAAGTCTGGATTTTGTTTCTCGATCTGTAGCGGACCAGAAACAGGAGGAGGTGTAGTTGATGCATTTGCATTAGAAGATTCTGCTTCTTTACCATCAACAGGATTCTTACTACCGTAATCTTGCGATCGTGTCGCAATCCTTACATGAGACATCATCATAATAGGTTCTTCAAAAGTAGTCGAGGTAGAACCAACCATCTTACTATCTTGAATTGGAAAAGGATCCTTCAAGACAGTAGGTTGTTGCGATCCTTTAACGAATTTCGTAACTTCGGCTCGATATGGACATTCTTTCATGAAATGATCTTGTTCACAAATGAAACAAGGATAGCGAGGTTTACGTTTTTCGTCATTGGATTCATCTTTATCAGTTTTCTCTTTCGAATTCTTTTTGTTTTTATTATTCCCTTTCTTTTTACCACTAGATTTAGATTTGGTCGTAGATGTCTCTACGACGTGAATATCAGCAGAAACTTCAGGGGAAGATTCTCCTTTCGGGGAATCAGGTAAAGTTACAATTTAGAAATTCTATTCACCTGGATCACAAATTCAAGTATCTCCTTATCAAGCCAATATTGTAATGTGTTTTACATCGGATGCCACAACATTAACTCTCCATAAAAATTATCCCAATCCCAACAACAAAATCATTTGTTGGCTTGTGGGGTCTTAACCTAGGTTCGGAGTTATCGCGTAGCCAACAAAGCCATCCAACTATTGGCAATTTTGGCAATGACCTTCTTGTGCAGATCAAAGTCTCATACAAAGTAGTATGGGGGGGTGATAGAACTAGGTTTCCGCACCCTGAGGAAGTTTTGATGTAGTTTCCCTAAACATACTTAATGAAGTTAATATAACAGATGTGCGCATAAATAGATCAAACCATTAGAAGATTAACAAAGAATACTTCAATATATACATTTTTGCATAGTAATCAAGTATACTTAAATCAAATCTATTGATCTAACATAAACTGATATTCGCACACAAATTCAGTTGACCATTAACAAAAGTAAATACACAATAACTGAGCAGATTCAGAACCGAAAGAAAATAACAAATAATCAACACAGTGAATCTCATAAAAGTCTAGGTTCGCCAAAGTAGTCTTCTTTATTAAGATATCTATAAATTCCAGTACATTCAGTCCTTCAATACAATCTATCCTTCCGTGCACACAGCCAGTGGAGTTTGCACACAGCCATGACTTATGTCTCCGCGCACACACCTAGCAAGAGCCTTTCCACCCAAAAACCTAGACTTAGATCAAAACCTTAACAAACATTCATATTTAATCAATTCGTTTTTTGTACTTGCCTTCTATCCATCAGAATTGCACTTGAAGATAGATGTAAGACCACCTTTGTGACAGAATGGGGATCCTCTCAGTATGTAGTCATGCCATTTGGTATGAAGAATGCACAAACTATCTTCTTGTGTGTAGTATTATCTACATTCAAGGAATACATCCACAAGTTATTAGAAGTCTACTTTGATGATTGGACTATCTTTGTCTTGTTGAAAAATCATGTATAAAGTCTGCGCTTGATGCTAGATACTTGTCGGAAGTATCAGATCTCACTTAATCTGAAGAAGCGCATATTGTGCATGTCGTTCAGGATCTTGCTCAGTGATATTGTTTGTCAGCAAGGATTGATGGTGGATCCAGCCAAGATCACAACTATTGTTAACCTGGAAGTTCCTACAAATGTTAAACAATTGCGCTCAATTTTGGGGAATACATGATATTACCAGAAGTTCATCCAAGGTTACACAATGATCACTGAACCCATGGAGAAATTATTAAAGAAGGATGCCTCATTTTTTTGGGATGAATAATTTCAGAAGAGATTTGAATTTCTGAAGGAGAAGATGGTTACTACGCCCATATTAGTCTTTCCAGACTAGTCGAAGGTATTCCATGTACATGTTGATTCCTCCTGCATTGTGTTGGGAGATATTTTAGCGCAGCTAGGAGATGGGGTGATTCACCACCCTATTTCCTTTGCAGGTAGGAAGCTATCAAAAGTGGAGCATAATTATTCAACTATAGAACGTGAATGATTGGCTATGGTCTATGCACTACAGAAATTCCACCATTATCTATTGGAGGACATGATTGATAAAGTGTGAAGTGATCTGCTAGAGGTCACTGTCCCTGCATCAGTCGCACTAGAAATGAAATCAAAAGATATTTTCCATTGCACTAAAGGCGTTACACACAGAAGTAAAGACCATCTAGGCTGAGTTTGAGCAACAGATCGTGAAGGTGCAGATGAAGCTTCAACCTAAAACACTACCATAGGTTAGAGTGAAATGCACAACAGAAGTAAAGGCAACTACAAACAATACAATAGTTGCAATGGAATACATTAGCTTATTATTTTATGAAGCCATGTGTGTCTGCACTTATGTTCAAACTGACCTGATCGTACAATAGCTAGGAAATGAATTGTGCATCAAGAAACAACAATTCACTTAAATCAAAAAGGCGACAATGACATTGGTAACAGCGCGAAGAATTGCCCACTTGAATGAATGAAAGGTTATTGAGACAAAAATAGAAGACCTGTGTCGCCAAGAGAAAAATTTAGAGACAAGGATGCAACCTTGACCTGAGGAAGCCCTGCATTTGCAATAGACTCTAGATGGTGCCCTGAAAAGGCTGCAAAAAACACAACAGAGTATCAATTTGGTAGCTAAGGGGCCGACGATAGAAAAGTTAGTTTATGAAGTGAAGAGTGGTGTTGCACAGAACGTCAAATTTATCTTGTTGCTTAAGAGATCTGTCAAAGAAATAAAATCAAAGATGAAGGAGAGCACCCCGTAGTGACTCGAGATGAGTCACGATTTTGTGTCAGGAGCTTGTTGAAGTGGGGTCCCCTGGGGTACATTTTTGGGCTAATTTTTATCTATATTTTTTTGTGTACGCTGCACGAAAGAGTCAAAGGGGCATTGGGGCAGGTCAAAGTCCCTTAATCATTGTAATGGGGTAAAATGGAAAACCATGACTCTCAAACCATGGTTTGCGACCATGGTATATGCGCGTCTAGATAGTATAAATATGCAAAGGTCGAGTTGAGAAAGGATATTTGATCATGCGATGTTTTGATTAATGTTCTGAGCTAAGTCTAGGTTTTTTTGGGTAGAAAGGCTCCTGCTACCTGTGTGTGCAAATACCTAAGTCCTGGCTGTGTGGAGACTCAGCTAGCTATGTGCACGGAAGGATAGATTGTATTGAAGGATTGAATGTACTAGAATTGTTAAATCTCTTAATAAAGAATATTGTTTTGGCAAACTTGGACTTTCATGTGATTTCTGTATTGATTATATATTAATTTTGTTAATATCTAAATTTATTCTGTTATTGCGTATTTACTTCTGTTAATGGTTAAATTCATATGCGCGAATATCAATTGATGTTAAATGAATAGATCTAGATAAAGTATACTTGATTATCGTGCGCAAATATATATTGAAGTATTCTCTGATAATCTGTGAAAGGTTTGATCTGTTGATACATGCATATGTTATATGACCTTTTGTAAGTCTGTTTAGGGAAACTACATCAAAACTTCCTCAAGGTGTGGAAACCTGGTTCCAACACCCCTCTATACTGCTTCGGGTGATACTTTGGTCCGCACAAGTAGATCATTACCGAAAGGGCTAATATTTGGAGGGATTTGTTGGCTGTGCGATAACTCTGAACCTCGGTTAGGACCCCTCAAGCCAAGACTTTCTCATACATCGGTTGAGCTATATTTTTGGATGGATTCAAAGCTGATTGGGGTGTATCTATGAAATGAAAAAACACATGGCCTATTGGTCCCTTAACCAAACTGTGGATCATGGTAAATCAAATTGGTCTAGTAACCCCTGAACCAGACTGTGGGTTACGATAAAGCCAAATTATGTGCCTTGATGAGATTAGGAATCCTTTCTGATGAATGGTGGGATATACGGTAAAGCCAAGAGGTTGATTGATCTCTATTGGGCCTAGTAATCCCTAGATGGGATGCATGGTAAATCCTGGAGAGTGGGTCTCGGTGTAGGTCCTAGTGATACCTATATCGGATTGTGGATTACGATAAAGCATGAGAGACAAGGTGACACTCAAATTATTCACGGTGTAGGTGGAGAACTTCGGTAAAATTCATGCTTGTTTGGTTATTTTTGGTTGGTTATGAGTCCCACATTCATGCTTGGAATATGGCACAGGGGTTATTGGCTGAAGAGATATTTGGCTGAATTAATCTATGGTCGGGTGGAACGTGGAAGTCCTATCTTCGATTGGCTCTTAAATTAATTAATTAGAAGCTCATTCCTTTGGTATTTGATGTATAAATTCACTAGTTTATATGTGTATTTTATTTTTGTTGTATCCAATTTATTTCCGTTGTTATTATGCTCGTTATAAACATGTATGTTGAGAGTGGCGATATATGGCTCTCTCCACGATTTTACTTATAAATGAATGCACAATGTATATATTGTCAAATAGATTGTATGACAACTAATTATGTATGGGAGAAATGATTCTTAGTGATTCTCAGATAATTATGACACCCATTTGCTCTGTTCTATTTTTTATATCTTTAGCTTTCATTTTTGTGACATGTTTGACAAAATTATTGGCATGGCTAGGAGGGGTCCAGATGAGTTCTTATTGATGTGATTCATTTCATTTCATTGTCTTTTTGTTATTTATCATCTATGAACTTTTCATGAAGTTCTGGGTAGAGCACTAGGTTCTAGGCCTGAAAAGGTGGCTCAAAACCTAGGGACGCTGGCACAAACTGAGTATTTGGGGCCTTGGCCATTGGCATGAAATGTTATGCCTTCCACTATAGCCTCCTAGACTCATGCATGCAAGCTTGTGCCTACGACTAGGTTCAAAGAGCTTAAAAGGTCAATGTCACCCAGGGGTAAGAGGCCTCAATGGTTGGGTTACCTCTTGGAGGTGTTGTTGTTGTTTTACAAGGTGTGTAGTTTATGTTTCCATCGGCTCCACTTTGTTAAGGTCACCTAGGAGGTTGAATCTAATTATAGTAGCCTCTTGTCGCATATTTACCCTGGTTGTCCGGTTACTTGGGTAGATGTTGGACGGAGGTGTTACAGAGTGGTATTAGAGCCAAGTTTAACCCTTGGACTGGATGGGAGGTATGTTGTTCATGCATTCATGTTGTTTTAAAATGTGTTTTCATATTTATGGTGTATGTGTGCGTGTTTCATTTGCACGATGTTGATCATGGTTGTAGTGATGTCTTCATGTGAAGGTTGATAGTGTTGTTGTGGGATGTGTCGTCATGAGTGTATGAATGGTTATGTGTTGCTCATGCTTGTGTATTGTCCGTGCACATTGGCTTATATATTGTTACATATTGTACATGAATTTCTTTCTTATGCTAGGGTTACACATTGGTCATGCTTCAGTGTTATCTGTGTATGCTTGCTTTGTGTGATGTCATAAGTTGAACATGCATTTTTCATTCATGATTGGTTATACATGTCAAGTGGGTGCATGTGGTCAAGTTTGCATTGGTTTGTTTGAGGTTGTTGTGCATAAGGTCATTGCATGCAATAAGGTCATCATGATGATATTGGTATGTTATGATGCTAATTTATTGGTTGATATAGTTTAGGAGATGAAACTCATTAAAGTGACGTTGCAATAATGGACTTTGGGTTTAGAGAAAACCGTCATAAAATTTTGTATGCTTTTCATGTGTTTATGTGATTCATTGTTGTTGTAAGCATTAAGGTTACTTATATGCTTGTCATTATATTATTATTATGGTTACATATGTGATAAATGCTAGTTTACTAGTGTAGCCATACACATTATGGTTATGCATATGTATATCATTCTATTGATTTTATGGTTACATACATGATAGATTTTAGTGAATTAGTGTGATCACATGTACATGAGTTGGTTAGGTAAGCTTGATTACTATGTTATATGTTGTTGATGAATATGTTATATGTTAGATTGTAGTTAGCTTGATGATTATGTTATATGTTGTTGATGAGCATGTTATATGTTAACGTATTGTTGTTATATGTTAGTTAACTTGATGATTATGGTTATAACTTTAATATCTTGTTGTTATAGGTATCATGCTAAATTGGATTTGCCTATGCAGTTGGTTAGGGATATGACATTCAAGTATAAGTCGACCCAATTATGATAGCGTGTTTTACTAATCTAGACTAACTGTGCACATGTGAGTGTTATGCATGAATGGAAATTTTCTTTGAGTTTATAATGCAAACATGTTTGCTAGTTACTGTTATAATTATGATGACATTATTTATTTTGAGTTGAGGTGTTCTAAATTTATATTGTGCTAATCTAGAATTACTGTTCACAAAATATAGTCTCCCTTGAGATACATTGAGGTATGGGTTTTCTTATGTCGTATACTTGGTGCTTTATTATTTTGAGTGTTTAATTATGTCATCTAGTTGATCTATTTAACATGGTATGTTTGCAAGTTATTTTAATATTTTATTAATTGCATGATATGAGTATATGTGTCTATAAGTTTGCATGAAGGAATGATCTTTTTTCAAGAAGGCTGTGTTAACACATATGTGCCAAGATAGACGGTATATTCTTGAGTGTAAGTAGGTGATATTTGTAGCACTATGTATTATGAATAATCAATGTGAGTTGATTATTGATTATGACATGGTTATTATATTTGGTAAGTGTTGATTTCAAATTAATAAATATGTTGTCTTGATCTTTGGAATATATGGATGACATGTGTGTTCAGTTACAGGTCATCGTGCTAAGCAGAACAAGGTAAGGTAACTAGCATGTTGCTATGATTATTTATGCACTATAGATATGTGTTTATGGCAGTATGATGTAGGGGGTTACATGGAAAGATACTGCCATGGAATATTGGAGAAGGATCAGGTCATTAGGGGAAATTTGAGGTCTAAAATGGGCCTCCTAAGGAAATTATAATATAATAGTGGAAATAATGAAACAATATTAAATTATGTCATCAAATTTTAGAGGGAAAAAATAAAAAAACTATTTTTTCAACTTGTATTTTCAACTTATCTCCCTATGGTTTTCCTCAAATTTCAATTGGGAACACTCATTAGATGCAAAATTTGATTTCTCATCCAAGGAGTACCCATGTTGCATACTTTCCATGGAACCTTATACAATAAAAATGAGAAATACATGAAAATCATGATTGCGATCACATTTTTTCATGTATTTCTCATTTTTTCATGTAGTAGGTTCCTTCGAAAGTATGCAACATCGATACTCCTTGGATGAAGAACTAAATTTTTAATCCAATGAGTACTCTAGCTTGAAATTTGAGTAAAACCTTAGGGAGATAAGTTGAAAATACAAGTTGAAAAAGTAGTTTTATTATTTTATTATTTTTTAATCTTTTTAGTTTTTTACCCCAAAAATGGTGAATCATCCACCATGGTTGATATAATCATCTTGAATCCTATTGGTTCTTATAAATTTTATTTTTGGTTGTACATTTTTTTTAGGAGGCCCATTTTAGACCTCAAAATTTCTATAATGTGAGTATCCTTTGGAATGCATGGGGATTGAATCATGGTGTATCTTTCCAGTCTTGTGATTTTGGTCTTTTGTGGTTAGTGCGCTTGTTTTGTAGATTTGTTTATGTCTACTGTATGGCCATACCACTTTTTTACAGTGTTGTATTTATTTTTATTTATAATGGTCTTCTTCTTATTTGTTCTTGTTCTTGACTTTTATGTTTTGAGAGTCTTGGGATTTGGTTGGGAAAGAGGAAAGTTTATGGAGCTCTGGGAGATCTATGTGGTACCCAACATGTAATGAAATACTTGGATGAATCTTGGTGCATGTATAAGGGCAGCTAAAGGTAAGAATATAGCAAACAATTTGATTGGTTGTTTCCATTGAGGTAAACGGATAATGGCAGAACAATAGCAAGAAATGTAACAAGAAAGGTAAAGTAAATGGAGATGCGGTTTTAGATGCATTGGCTATGATGGGAACTATTTTTCTCCATGTTTTCCATGTTGTGCAAGAATAAAGGGAGTTGTCTTAACCTAAACTTTATGATATTTGGTAATTATGGTGTGATCATGATTATGCTGAATTTTTTATATGTATACATGTTTGTATGTATGTATAGCGTTATTTGAAATGTTTATGAATTTTTTATGCTAATAATTATATATATGTATGTAGGTATGTATCTATGTCACTGTATAACCGAGTTTTAAATGATCATTCTTGTGGAGGAATGATTGCTTATGCAAGTGAATGGCATGAAGAGATTCCTGCTCTTATGGGGAATCAAGTGGGAATAATAGACTGAAGAGATCTACAAGGTTAGTATCATGTGGATATGAATTGATATTATATTCATGTACTATGCCTAAGGTTATGTTATGGACATGTAATGTTGAGGGGTACATCAGTGAAATGAAAGAAGTGTGCTTGTGGTATGCTAGAATAAGCATGGATAGTGGAAAGGCACTAGAAGAACGGTTGCTTGTGGGGTCAGTGTGTGGTCTATGGATGTGCAATACTATTGTTGTGTATATGTTTCGCATGTTTTATATTCAGTGATTGTACCTATGGTGATGTGTACATGTAACATAAGTATTATTGTGTACATATGATGTTGTATGCATGTTGTATATATGGTGTTGTGTGTATATTGCATATGTAGTGCTAGATATAGATGGTGCTATGTACATAGTGGATATGTGGTGTTCTGTACCTACCATACTATGTGCATGTTTGATATGTGGTATTGTGTCCATATGGTGCTATGCAAATTTTGTATATTTGGTGCTGTGTATGTATGGTGCTATGTACCAGTGTTGCGAACATCTCAATAACATCCCGATTTTATCTTGAAATCAAGATTTTTTGGCCTAGTCGATGTTTGCCAATTTTTAAAGATATTTTTATGGTATCTTAATTTTGCCGATGTTTGCTGATTTTTTGCCTGCTATGTACATATTTTATATGAAATGCTATGTACATATGGTGCTGTGTTTGTGTTGTGTATATGGTGCAATGTACATATCGTGGTGAGTGCATGATTGTACATGTGGTGTTGTGTGCATGTGGTGTTGTGCACATATTGTACATATGGTGTTGTGTGCAGGTGGTGCCACATACATGTCGTCCATGTGGCATTGTGTACATGTGGTGTCGTGTACATGTCATGCATGTGGCACTATGTACATGTCGTATTATGTACAAATTGTATAGGTGGTGCAGTGTAAATTTGGCGTTGTGTACATGTTGCATTGGTGGTGTTGTGTACATGTGATGTTGTGAACATGTTGTGCAGGTAGTGTTGTGTACATGTGGTAATGTTTAGATCTTGTGCATATGGTACTAGTATACATGTTTGATTGTGAGGATGTCATACATGTCATGTTGTAGGCATGCGGTATTATGTATGTACATCGTGTAGTCGTGATATCATGACATGTGTATTCATTGTGTTTTAATCTGTGTATGTATATGTATTGTGTGGTGTTGTGCACTGGATATAGGTGTGTGTGTTGTGTAGTATTGTACACCAGATGTAGGTGTATGTGTTGTATGCCGGTGTAGGCATATGTATTGTGTTGTGTTGTACATCGGGTGTCAGTGTATATGTCGTATGTCGGTGTGGGTGCATGTATTATATGGTTTTGTATGTTGTATGTGGGTATATGTGTTGTAATGTACACTATGTGTATGTGTATGTTATTGAAGAGAATAAAAGGCATTGGGTGCTTACCGAGTATGGAAACCAATCCGGTGTGTGTATAGAAGGAACACATGCAGAAGTAAAGACCGATGAAGGATAAGTATTAATATTTTATTTTTTTCTTGTTATGCATTGATATATGATTATGACTTATGATGGTTACATATGAATTATTATTATGGTGTATGATGATTTCATGTGATTCATGATTTTAATTTATGATTATTGTGTTTTAAGCTAATGAGATGTGATATGTTTATACATGATGATTTGATCAAACAACTGGTTTGACTTCTTGTGACATGAAGTGAAAATAATTTCAAGTGTAGCTTATTAGCGAGCTACCAATGAGGTATGATGTGAATTTATTTCAATTTATTTTGATCTAATGGTAGGTATGTGCTTGGTACAGGAAGCACGAAAATTTCTGGTTTGGATGGTTAAAAATGAATGCAATAATTAGTAGTGTCAATAAAAGGAATTGAAACATGAAGCATTATGTTGGTAAAGAACTCGAGGAGAAAGGCCATTGTGGGACACTGGTACCCAATAGTTTCCATTCATCTATATGAGCATTCTATGACCGATATTATGGTTTGAGTCAAGTATATACCTTGGTTGTTTGACCTTCCGATGCGAGGAAGCCTTGCTAAGTGATGGACTTCTCGGGATGGGGGTGCCAAAGGAAATTGGAAGGTATGTGACTGCATGGAAGGGTGTGACCAGATTTCCCAAGGGAACATGTAGCAGAGAAGGGAAGGCCAAGATGGGTTTTCATTTTTCATTAGTATTTCCAGAAGGAATTAGATGCACATTGGTAGTGTACCCTGAAACAATGAGTCGGTAAATATTCACTAAGGGTGCAATAGTGCAGGATTGTAGCGCTAGAAATTGGACTTAGAGTTTGAAAATGATAGTCGATTCTGGACTTCCTAGGAAGGAAGTGAATCTTGGTACTACTTTTGAGGGTGGAGTTGTTAGCCTCTGGATTCCCTTGTTGATTTATACAAGCATCGTGTCCTTCTATTTGCTGGTCGAGAAAATGTGTATATGTGTATATGTGTATATTATTATAAATACCACATCAAGCTGGATTTATAAATCTCCATAGACAATATAATTATTTTTTGGTTGAATAAAATGTGGTGGTTATTGTAAATAATGTAATGAGATATGTTATAAAGCTCCAATAAACAATATGTTTGTCATGTTTCAACATTGGTCACTCTAAATATTGCAACGAAATATATTATAAAGCTCCATATGCAGTATGTTTTATTCCAGTGGTTTTCTAGTTTGTAGGTGTCACTAAACACTGAGGATGGTGTTCCCCCAAGAGGGAGGGTTCCGTAATAGCCCTGGTGAAGATTCCATGTAATAAAGTTAAAATAATAACCACAATTGATGGGACACATATTCAAAGTTGAATGTTGGGAAAAACATCCGAGATGGTGTTGATTTCGATTATTATGGCTAAAGGAATTTGGAAAAGGAAATGGAAAAGGATTTTGAAAGGCATGAGGAATTAATTGAAATTTTATTTATGAAAATAATGGAAATTACGAGAAAATGGAGATGAAAGGTCATTGGTTGCATGTGAGGAGGAAAATGAGGGAAAATATTGGAAAATGAAGAAAATAGAGGCCTCATTAACAAAAGGGCTTCTAAGGATCAGTTGGAAAGATTTTTTCTCACTCTAATTTCTCTCATTCTATTCTATCTCTCTCATACTCTTTGACACTTAAAGTTTCTTGGATAATTTTGGCATTGGACCAAGAAAGGCAAGAAATCAAGAAGAAGGAGGAAGAAAGCAAGGAGGAGCATGAATCAAGAAACTGCAACATGATTCTTATTAGGTATCAATTTGCATGTGTTTTTTCCTTGCTAGATCTAGCATTCATGGTATTGCATGTGGTTATTTATTATCATGGTGTGTTTTTTACCATGTGTTATAGTGTTTTTCAGCTTAGCATTTCCATTTCTGTATAACTTTGATGAGATGGGATTTTGATACTTCAGTTGAGATGGATTGTTGGATGGATTTGAAGTTGAGCGGGGTGGATATACGAAATTAAAAACACATGATCTAGTGGTCCCTGAACCAGAACGTGGATCATGGTAAAGCCACTAGCCTAGTAACCCTTGAACCAGACCGTGGGTTGGGGTAAAGGCAGATTGTGTGCCTCTATGGGCCTAGGAATCCTTGTTGATAAATGGTGGGATATAAGGTAAAGCCAAGAGGTGTATTGATCTCTGTTGGCCGTAGTAGTCCCAGGATGGGATGTACGATAAAGCCTAGGGAGTGGGTCATGGTGTAGGGCCTAGTGATACATGGATGAGACTGTGGATTATGGTAAAGCCTAAGAGACTAAGAGGCACTCAAATCCCTCACAATGTAGGTAGAGAACTCTGGTGGCATTCATGCTTGTTAGGTTCTTTTTGATTGGTTATGAGTCCCACATTCATGCTTGGAATATGGCATATGGGTGATTGGCGGAAGAGAGATTTGGATAAGCCAAGCCATGCACAAGTGGAACATGGAAGTCCCATCTCCAGTTGGTTCTTAAATTCATTGAATGAATTGTTTTATATGTGGATTTTATTACTATTGTATCCACTATGTTTTTGTTGTTATTATTCCAGTTATAAAAATGTATGCTGACAGTGATGATATATGGCTCTCTCCATATTTTTACTTGTAAATTAATGCACAATGTATCTATGGTAAAATAGATTGTATGGTAGCTAATGATGTATGGGAGAAATGATTCTTAGTGATTATTAGATAAGTATGAGACCCCTTTTCTCTATTATGTTGTTTATCCTTGTAGCTTTCATTTTTGTGACATGTTTTACAAAATTCATGTAATGGATAGGAGGGGTCTAGATGAGTTCTTATTGATGTGATTGCTTTTGTATCATTGTCATGTTGTTATTTAAAATCTCTAAATTTTTCATGAAGTCTTGGGAATATAACTTGGTTTTGGGCTTGAAACGATGGCTCAAAACCTGGGGACACTAGCACAAACTTGAGTACTCAGGGCCCTCACTACTGGCATGCAGTTTTATTCCTGTGGATAAAACATCCTGGATAGAGACATGCAAGCTTGTTCCTATGGATATGGCTCAAAGAGGTCAAAATTTCAGTTTAATTTAGGGGTAAGAGGCCTGACTGGTTGGGTTACCTATTGCTAGGTGTTTTTGTTGTTGTACAAGTTATATATGTTATGTTTCTGTCAGTTCCACTTCCTTAAGGTAACCTAGGAGGTTGAATCTCATTATATTAGACTCTCGTCACATATTTACCCCAACTGGTTGGTTGCTTGAGTAGAGCCAAGTTCAACCCTTGGACTAGATGGGAGGTATGTTCATGATGAATTCATGTTGCTTTCACATGTTTTTTCATCCTTGTCATCTAAGTGTTCTCGTTCTATTTTCATTTTGTTAATCATGGTTGTAGTGATGTCGTCATGTGAAGGTTGATGGTGTTGTTGTGGGATGTATCATCATGAGTGTATGAATGGTTATGTGTTTTTCATTCTTTTGTATTGTTCATGCATGCTTGCTTACATATTGTTACATACTTTACATGCAATTATTGCTTATAATAGGGTTACATATTGGTAATGCTTTGGTGTTATCCATGTATGCTTTCTTGTGTGATTTCATATGTTGAACATGCATTGGTCGTTCATGATTGGTTATACATTTCAAGTGGGCGTATGTGGTCAAGTTTTCATTGGTTTGATTGAGGTTGTTGTGCATAAGTTCATTGTATAAAAGTAGGCCATCATGATGATATTTGTATGTTATGATGCTAATGTGTTGGTTTAGATAGAGTAGGAGATGAAAATCATTAAAGTGACATTGCATTATTGGACTTTGGGGTAACACCAGACTTTCATACAAGTTTTTCTGCTTGGCATGCAATTGTGTGATTCATGGTTGTTGTAAGAATTAGGGTTACTTATATGTTTGTCATTATATTATTATTATGGTTATGGGTATGTATTTCATCTATTGATTTTATGCTTACATACATGATAGATTTTAGTTAATGAGTGTGACAATATCTACATGCATTGGTTAGCCAAGCTTGATGACTGTGTTATATGTTGTTGACGAATATGTTATATGTTAACTTGTAGTTAGCTCAATGATTATGTTATATGTTGTTGATGAGCATGTTATATGTTAATTTATTGCTGTTATATGTTAGTTAACTTGATGATTATGCTTATAGCATAAATATTTTTTTTTATATGTATCATGCTAAATTGGATTGGCCTATGAAGTGGATTAGGGTTATGAAATTCAGGTATGATTCGACCCAATTATGATAGTGTGTTGTACTAATCCAGACTAATTGTGCATATGTGAGTGTTATGCATGAATGACAATTGTTTATGAGTTTATGATGCGAACATGTTCACTAGTTACTGTTATGGATATCATGACCTTATTTATGTTGAGTTGAGGTGTTGTGAAGTTACATTGTGCTAATATAGAATGATTGTGTGGACAATCTAGCCTCCCCTAAGATACGTTGAGGTACAAGTTTTCTTATGTCGTATACTTGGTGCTAGAATGTTTTGAGTGTTTGATTATGTTATCTATTTGATATATTTAGCATGGTATGTTTGAAATTTGTTTGAATGTTTGAGTAATTGCATGATATGAGTATATGTGTCTGTAATATTGCATGAAGGAATGATCTTGTTTTAAGGTGGTTGTGCTAACACATATGTGCCGAGATAACCGATATATACTTGAGTGTAAGTAGGTGATAGTTGTAGAATTATGTATTATGACTGATGAATGTGAGTTAATTATTGATTATGAAATGGTTGTTATATTTGGAAAATATTGATTTCAAATTAATAGATATGTTGTCTCGATCTTTCGAATATATGGCTGACGTGGGTGTTCATTTATAAGTTAGCGTGCTTGGCTCAACAAGGTAAGGTAATTAGCATGTTTCTGTGGTTATTTATGCACTGAAAGATATGTGTTAGTGGTAATATGATGTAGGGGATTGCATAGCAAGAGACTGCCATGAAATTTTTGGGAAGGATCAAGTTTATTATCCTTTGGAAGCACTAGGGACCCATGGGCATTGAGTCATGGTGTATGTTTCTAGTCTTGTGCTTTTGATATTTTTTAGTTTTTATGCTTGATTTGTCACTTTGTTTATGTCTAGTGTATGGCCATACCACTTTGTTACGGTGTCATATTGATTTTTGTTTGTCATGATCTTCTTCTTGTGTGTTCTTGTTCTTGACTTTTAAGTATTCTAAGTATTGGTATTTGGATGGGAAAGAGGAAATTTGATGGAGCTCGGGGGGATATGTGTGGTACCCAACATGTAATGAAAGAATTGGATGAAGCTCAAAGCATGTATAAGGGTAGTTGAAGGTAATAATATGATAACCAGTTGGATTGGTTGGGTCCATTGAGGTAAATGGACAATGACTGAATAGTCACAAGACAAGTAACATGAAAGGTAAAGTGAATGGTGTTGAGGTGTTAGATGCATTGGATATGTTGGAAACTATTGTTCTCCATGTTGTGCATGTTGTGCATGAATAAAAGGAGTTTTCTTAATCTAGAACTTATGATATTTGGTAATTATATTATGATCATGATTATGCTAATGTTTATATATGTATACATGTATTTATGTATGTATGTATATATGTCATTTTATCACATGATTATGATAGTTTTATGCTAATGATTATATATATCTTTGTATTTATGTATGTATGTATATATGCCACTATATGACATGGTTTTCAAAGATCATTCTTGTGGAGGAATGATTGCCTATGCAAGTGAATGGCATGAAGAGATTCCTGGTTTTATGGGGAATCAAGTGGGAAGAGTAGCCATAACAGATCTACATGGTCAATATCATGCCAATATGAATTGATATTATATGCTTATACTATGGTTATTTTTATGTTATGGAAGGTAATGCTGAGGGGTACATCAGTGAAATGAAAGCAGTGTGCTTTACGGCATGCTAGGATAAGCATGGATAGTGGAAAGGAACTAGAAGCAAGGTTTCGTGTGGGTTCAGTGTGTGGTCTATGGATGTGTAGTACTACTATTGTGTATATGTTGCACATGTTTTATATTGAGTGAATATACCTATGGTGTTGTGTACATGTAACATATGTAGTATTGTGTAGATATGATGTTGTATGCATGTTGTATATATGGTGTTGTGTGTATATTGCATATGCAGTGCTACGTATATATGGTGTTATATACATGTTGGATATGCGGTGTTGTGTACCTACCATACTATGTGCATGTTGGATATGAAATATTGTGTGCATATGGTGTTGTGCGCATGTTGGATATGTGATGTTGTGTACATATGGTGCTATGTACATGTTGTATATGTAGCGATATGTACATATGTAGTACTTATGTACATGTGTCGGTTAGTCAAGAATGGTATTAACTTGATGATTATGTTAAATGTCATTGATGAATAGTTAACTTTTAGTTCACTCAATGAATATGTTATACATTGTTGATGAGCGTGTTATATGTTAATTTATTGTTGTGGTATGCTAGTTAGCTTGATGATTAGGTTACATGTTGTTGATGAGCGTGATATAAAGCTTGTTGTTGGTATATGCTAATAACTTGACCATTAGGGTTATTTCATTAAGATATTGATGCTATATGTATCATATTGCCTTAGATTGGCTTATGCTAATGGTTAGGGTTATTAGGTTCATGTCAGAATTGATATTATTGTGATATTTTATTGTACTAATTTAGGCTAACTATGCATATGTGATTGTTATGTATGAATGAAAATTGATTATCATTTTATGATGTGAACATGTTAGTTGGTTAATTTTATGGATATCTTGACCTTATTTATGTTGAGTTTAGGTGTTGTGAAGTTATATTGTGCTAATCTAGATTGATTGTCTAGATAAGATATCCTCCCCTGAGATACATTGAGGTATGAGTCTTCTTATGTCGTATACTTGGTGCTTCACTGTTTTGAGTTCTTGATTATGTCATCTAGTTGATCTATTTAACATGGTATGTTTGCCATTTGTTTGAATGTTTGATTAATTGCATGATATGAGTTTGTATCTATAATATTGCATGAAGGAATGATCTTGATTTAATATGGTTGTGCTAACACATGTGCTGAGATAACCAGTATATACTTGAGTGTAAGTAGGTGATAGTTATGTATTTTGACTGATGAATGTGAGTTGATCATTTTTTATGACATGCTTGTTAGTCTAGGTAAAATTTGACTTCGAATTGATAGATATGTTGTCTTGATTTTTGGTACATATGGATGTGTTTTCAGTTACAGGTCAGCATGCTTGGCACAAAAAGCTAAGGTAAATAGCATGTTGTATGTTTATTTATGCATTGAAATTTATGTGCTTATGGTATTATAATGCAGGGAATACATGGCAAGAGAGACTATTATGAAATCTTGAATAAGGCTCAGGATGAGCTTTCCTTGGGAACCATGGAGATTGAGTCATGGTGTTTGTTCCTAGCCTTGTTCTATTGGTCCTTTGTGATTTTATTGTGCTTGATTTGCAATTTTTCTTATGTCTGGTGCAAGGCCATTACACTTTGTTTTGGTGTCATATTTATTTTGGTTTTCATGGATTTATTCTTGCTTGTTTCTTTTCCTTGCCTTTTGTTTGAGATTCTTGGGGATCGTTTGGGAAAGAGGAAAATCGATGGAGCTCTGGGAGAGCTATGTGGTACCCAACAGGTAATGGAATGCTTGGATGAACCTTGGTGCATGAGTAAGTGCAACAGAAGGTAAGTGTATGATAGTCAGTTGGACTGGTTGGGTCCATTCCAGTAAATGGATGGTGGCAATACATACATGAGAAAGGAAACGGAAAAGGTAAAATGAATGAGGTGTTATATGCCTTGGCTATGTTGGGAATTATTGTTCTCAACATTTTGCATGGTGTGCACATATAAAGGAAGTTATCTTAACCTATACCTCAGGATATCTAGCAATTGTGTTGTGATCATGATTGTGTTGATGTTTATATATGTATACATGTATGTATGTATGTCATGTTTAACAAGGTCATCATGAATCATGAATGTTTAATGCTTATGTTTATATGTATATATGTGTGTATGTATGTCATTGTGTGAAAAGATCATGATTTTTTTATGATATCTATATATCTATATATATATATATATATATATATGTCACTACATGACACGCTCTTCAAGGATCATTATTGTGGAGGAATGATGGCTTATGTAGGTGAATGGAATGAAGAGGTTCATGGCTATGAGGAATTCGGTGGAAAAGTAGTCTTGATAGATATATGAGGTCAGTATCATGTGGATATGATTTAATGTTATATGCTTGTGATATTCCTATTTTTATGTTATGGACATGCAATGTTGAGGGGTACATCAGCGAAGTGAAAGTAGTGTGAGGTACGACATGCTAGGATAAGTATGGATAGTGGAAATACAATAGAAGCAAGGTTTCTTATGGGGTTATTGTGTGGTATAGGGATGTGGGATACTATTTTTATGTATATGTTGTATATGTTGAACATGCTGCACCTATGATGTTGTGTGTATGCATTGTTGTCTATATTTTGTATGTGTACACATTGTTCATGCAATGTTAGGTACAAGATGGTACAAATGGTGATGTAATGTTGTTGTATATATGGTGTTGTGTGTATATTTCATATGAAATTCTAGGTATAGATGGTGCTATGTACATATCGTACTATGCGCGTGTTGGATATGCGGTGTTGTGTGCATATGGTGTTGTGCGCATATTGGATATGCCCTCTTCTGTATGTATAGTGATATGTACATGTTGAATAATGCAATGCTATGTACATCTCCTGCTGTGTGCATGATGTATTTATGGTGCTATGTACATATGTTTTGGTGTGCATGATTGTACGCATGGTGTTTTGTGCATGTGGTGTTGTGTAAATGTTGTACGCTTGGTGTTGTGTCCAGGTGGTGTCATGTACATGTCATGCATGTGGCGTTGTGTACATGTGGTGTTGTGTATATGTCGTGCATGTGGTGTTGTGTACATATGGTATTGTGTACACATGGTACAGGTGGTACGATGTACATTTGACGTTGCATACACGCTATGCAGGTGGTGTTGTGTACATGTGATTTTGTGCACACGTTGTGCCGGTAGTGTTGTGTACATATGGTACTATTTACATGTTGTGCATATGGTACTAGTATACATGTGGTATTGTGTGCATTTCATGTGTGTTGTGTTGCGGGAATGCAGTTCTATGTATGTGCATGATGTAGTCGTGCTATCGTGACATGTGTATGTGTTTTGTTGTACTCTATATATGTATGTGTATTGTGCACTAGGTGCAGGTGTATGTGTTGTATGTCAGTGTAGGTGTATGTATTGTGATGTATTGAACACCAAGTGTAGGTGTATGTGTTGTGGGTTGATGTGGGTGCATGTATTGTATTGTGTTTTATGTTGGTATAGGTGTATGTACTATGTTGTGCTGTAACCTAGATGTATGTCTATGTATATGTATTGTGTTGTGCACTAGGTATAGGTGTATGTATTTTGTTGTGTTGTACACAGGGTGTAGGTGTATGCATTGTGTGGTGTTGTATGCATTATGTGGATGCATGTGTTGTGATGTACATGGTGTGTACATGTACATGAGTAAAGAGAAGCAAGGGCACTAGGTGCTTGCCGGGTGTGGCTATCAATCCAGTTTGTGTACAAAAGAAGAAAGGCAGAAGTAAGGACCGATGAATGATAAGTATCAGTATTTTATTTCAATTGTATTATGCATGTGATCTATGATTATGACTTATGATGGTTACATGTGATTCATGATCATGGTTTATGGTGATTTCATGTGACTCATGATTTCAATTTATGATGGTTTTGTTTTTAGCTAACTAGGGGTGATATGTTTATACATGATGATTGATCAAACAACTAGTTTGACTTGTGTGATAGGAAGTAAACAGAATTGAAAGTGCACCTTATTGACAAGCTACTAATGAGGTGTGCTTTGAGTTTATTTCAATTTGTTTTGAGTCTAATGGGAGTTATGTGCTTGGTACAGGAATTCATGAACATGCCTAGTTGGGTGGTTGAAATTGATTACAAGCATTAGCAACAACAACAAATGGAATTATAAATACAATAGTATGCTAGTAAAGCACTTTAGGCGTATGGTTTCATGGGACACTGGTACCCAACAGTGTCCATTTATTGCCATGAGCATGATATGACCGATATGATGGTTTTGAGGTAGGCATATGCCTTGGTTTTTGTATATTTCGATGCGAGGAAGCCTTACGAAGGGATGGATTGCTCGGGATAAGGGATGTCATGGTACTTGGAAGGTTAGTGACTGCACTGAAGGGGATTACCATATTTCTCGAGGGACTGCATAGAGGAGAAGGAAAGGACGAGGTGGATTTGTTTTGGAAATCATAATTTCGAGATGAAATCAAATGCACATTGGGAGTGTTCCCTGGAACAATGAGCCAGAAAATGTTCACTCAAAGTATATTAGCATAGGATTGTAGCGCTGGACATTGGATGCAGATTTTGACTATAACAGTGGATTCTAGACTTCCTTGGAAGGAAGTGAATCCTAGTACTACTTTGAGGGTGTGTTGAAGCCCTGAAATTCGATTGCAACAACATGGGGGATAACCACCTAGTTCAAACCTTGGAAGCAAAACCTTTTTCATTTGGTATAGTGGCTCCGACTGGGGATAATGTGACCAGTTTCCCAGCAAGGAATGATATGATGATGATGTTGGTTTTGTGTAGGGTATAATGGAAAATGATTTTAACTAAAAGAAATTATCTATTTAAACAATAAACACATGCATCTATTTATCTTAATATATACCCGAGAATAACTTAAATCATGCAATCTACAAAGATATCTTAGAGCAACCGGTAATAAAGGCAATTCAATTTCTATAAGAGATGAAATTATTAACAATAAATATTTTGACTGCATAGTTAGGAAAAATAATTGTGAAAACTATATTGCATATATCGATTTCTCATTACTCAATAGGGAATTACAGCCCTATATTACTAGTATAGTCCCTTATTGTTGTTAGTGTAACCCCCTTATTGTTATTATTGTACCCTTTTAATCCCCATTTTGTTATTATTGTGCCCTTAAATTATTATAGTTAGGTCGGCTAGGATTACATTGTGGCCCACTAGGATTACATTATGGCCCCATGGACACTTATATATAGAAAGGAGGTTTTGTAAACTGTATCATCCAAGAATTGTTCATTTATGTAATGTATTGGAGGTTTCCCCCTCGAAGTGGCTTATTTCTAAGGCGTTGATATCTCTTTTCTTCTATTTTTGGAGCTGGTTACACAACATTTGGTATCAGAGCTTTGGATTCTAGGGTTTTGCTGCTCCAAATAGGTCATCGTGGAATTTTCGCTATAAATTTTTTTCTACGAAGCTTCAGAAGCTAAAAATTTTAAAGTGCGAAGAAGAAATCCTGGGGAACATCGTCAAAAAATTTCAGAGTTTGGTTCACAATATTTTTGGAGATATGATCTGTGGAAGTTAGGTATTTTTTTCAAGCTCTTAAACGGGTCATCGTGGAATTTTCACTATAAATTTTTTTCTATGAAGGGTCAGAAGCTGAAATTCATAGGGTGTGAAGCCGAAATCCTAAGGAACATCTTCAAAAAAATTTAGATCTTGGTTCGCAATATTTTTGGAGATATGATCTGTGGAAGGTAGTGCTTTTTCAGGCTCCTGAATTTCATCTCAAAGAGGTGATCGTGGGAAAAGTTCAATAACTCTCTCTCTGGGCATTGGATTGGAGTGTCGTAAAAAGTGGTCGCAAGTAAACGGAATTTAGTTTCTTGGATATCAATTCTAGAGACAAAGGATGAAAAAGTGATACGTGGCAAGTCGTACAAGTTTTCTCTACTGAACCAATCCATAATTAGGTCATTGTGGGAGATTGAACACAACTTTGTCTTGGAGAATCCAAATCAGGTAAGACCTATGGCATTCGAAAGATAATTCAGAGGGCTACGTCGGTACCAAAATTAAAATATTGAATTTCTGCAATCACAGATATAATCCAATTTCAATATCGAGCTCCTCAAAAGCAAGAAAAAGGTGTGTATTTTTTTTTCCGAATTGCATAAGTCTTGTTTGAAGAATCAATTTGAATTGATTCCAAGGGCATATTGTAGAATAGATATCAGTATTGGGTTCTAAAATATGCCTCGTAAAAATAATTCAACACCCATTAAGCCTTTAGAAGGCTTTACTATGACTCATGAAGATGAAGAATTGCAACATGATCTATCAAAATTACAAGAGCAAGTGCAACAAATTTCACTCTCGCAAAGAGCAACAAAAAATGAAATGGAAGTTTTAAAGAAAGGCATGGAAGTGAAGATGGATGGTTTGAAGAAAGGCGTGGAAGCTAATATGGATGGCATGGAAGCTGGAATGGAAGCTAAGATGGATGACATGAAAGAAAACATGGAAAACAACATGGAAAACATGAAGAATGATCTAAAAGAAGACATCAAAGGTTTGACAAAGTTGATACAAGAAATGTTTCCAAATGGTGAAAAGATAGTAGAAGAACCTCATGATGAGAAAAAAAAAATTGTTAATCGTGATTTCATAAACTCTAATGCTGGTGGGAAGAACCACCATATTCCAAAAATGGATATGAGGAAGTTTGATGGAAAGGATCCTGTAACATGGATACTACAGATGGAGCAATATTTTGATCTCCATAATGTGCAAAACACACAAAAGGTACGCATTGGAACTTTACATTTAGAACAAAATACATTTGTATGGTATCGATGGCTTTGCTCCCGTAAAAAAATTGTCACTTGGTCAATTTTTACGGAGGAAATGATAGCACATTGTGAGGATACAAAGAGCAACACCTTCTTTAGCCAATTGATAAATCTCAAACAAAAGGGTTTAGTGGGGCAGCACATTGAGGACTTCCAAAAATTGAATATAAGGGTAACTGATATTCCAGAGGAACACAGGATTGATCTCTTCATAGACACTTTAAAGGATAACATCCAACATGAAGTTCGTGTTTTGGAACCTGATTCATTGGAGAAGGCATTCAGGTTGGCAAGAAAAGTTGAATGTAAAATTATGGCGACAAGGAACCCTACCACTCAATTCTATAAAGAAGGAAGTGTTGCTACGCCTAGATTTCCACAACCTACAAGGTTGACACCACAACAATTGGAAGAAAAAAGAGCAAAAGGGCTTTGCTACGGTTGTGATAGAAAATACACTAAAGGTCATAAGTGTGCTGAGAAGAAATTATTTTACATAGATTGTGAAGAAGAAGAAGAAAATGAACAAGAAGAGGATATACACCAGGAACCACCCCTAGAAGAGGAAGAAATGAATCCGACCATATCGTGTAATGCACTGGCGGGAATTACCACTCCTCAAACTCTCAAGATAGAAGGACATATAAAGAAGAAAAGGGTAATAGTGTTGATTGATTCAGGTAGCACCCATAATTTTATTCATTATAAGGTAGCCAAGGAATTAAATTGTTTCCTATACCCAGCACCAGAATGTCAAGTGATGGTTGCAAAATGGAGGAACTATAAATTGCTCTGGAAAATGCCATAATATCAAGCTAACCATGGGGGAATATGTATTGACTAGTCCAATGCTTTCCATTCCTATGGGAAGTGCTGATGTTGTACTAGGAGTACAATGGTTACAATCTTTGGGGACGATAGCTTTTAATTTTCAAGAACTTTTCTTGAAATTTTTTTCAGAAGGAAAGGAAGTCGAATTACGGGGTATTGAAGGGAAGTCGGGAAGGATAATAAGCTCTAATGTCATGACAAAGCTTCTAAAGAAAGAAAAACGAGGCGTAATTTCACAATTATGCTCACTAGAAGTTCCGACATCAAAATCATCTATTTCTGCAGATCTCAACAAGTCTTGGACAATCATTCCAAGGTGTTTGAAACTCCCAAAGGACTCCCACCTATTCGTGATCATGATCATGCTATTCATTTGATTCCAGGAAGTGTTCCTCCAAACATCAGGCCTTATGGATATCCTTATGTCCAAAAGAGCGAAATTGAACGTATGATTGCAGAAATGTTAGAGGCGGGTATAATTCAACCTAGTCAAAGTTCTTTCTCTGCTCCTGTAGTATTGGTACACAAGAAGGATGGATCATGGCGCATGTGTCCGGATTATAGGGAGCTCAATAAGCTCACCATTAGAGATAAATTTCCCATTACTGTGATTGATGAATTATTGGATGAATTACGTGGAGCAATTTACTTTACCAAGTTGGATCTTCGTTCAGGATATCATCAAATTAGAATGAAGACTGAAGATATTCCAAAAATAGCATTTCAAACTCATGAGGGTCATTATTAATTTTTGGTCATGCCTTTTGGCCTTACCAATGCACCTTCTACATTTCAAGGGTTGATGAATTCCATTTTCAAACCCTTCCTTAGAAAATTTGTGCTAGTATTTTTTGATGATATACTAATCTACAGCAAGTCTTGGAAGGATCATGTTCAACATGTTGACAGGGTGCTCAAACTATTGCAGGAGAAACAATTATATGCAAAAACATCCAAATGTTTCTTTGGAGTACAAGAGGTGGAATATCTGGGTCATATTGTATCTCACGAGGGTGTTAAAGTAGACCCTAAAAAAATTAAAGCCATTAATGAATGGAAAGTCCCCACAACCATAAAGAAATTGCGAGGATTTCTCGGGTTAACAGGGTATTATCGCAAGTTTGTTAGGAATTATGGGAGAATAGTAGCACCTCTAACAACATTATTGAAGAAAGATGCATTTTCATGGACTCCTGAAGCAACTAAGGCCTTTGAACATCTTAAAGAGGCAATGTGCCTAGCACCGGTCTTAGCTACGCCAGACTTCACAAAAAAATTTATTGTGGAATGTGATGCCTCAGGAAATGGAATTGGTGCAGTTTTAATGCAGGAAGGAAGACCCATTGCTTTTGAAAGTCGTCCAATCAAAGGAAAGTATTTACAAAAACCTATTTATGAGAAGGAAATGTTAGCAATACTACATGCATTAAAGAAATGGCGAACTTACCTAATGGGAAGACACTTCAAGGTAAAAACTGATCATGATAGTCTTAAACACTTTTTGGAACAAAGACTATCTTCAGAGGAGCAGCAAAAATGGGTCACAAAGTTGTTGGGTTATGACTTTGAAATAATCTACAAAAAGAGAAAGCTTAATGTTGTTGCAGATGCACTCTCAAGAAAGAATGAAGAGGTGGAAGCATTGCTTTGTGCCATTTCTATTATCCAACCAGATTGGATAACCGAAGCAAGAGATGAATGGAAGAAGGACAAAGATGTATGGACACTCATTCAAAAGTTGCAGCAAGATCCTATTACATATGATACATTTAGTTGGAAAAATGATTCCTTATGGTACAAAGATCGCTTATATCTTTGTAAGAATTCCCAACTAAAACAAAATATTCTTCTGGAATTGCACAGTTCTCCTTTAGGAGGACACTCAGGATTTTTAAAAACTTACCACAGGGTGAAGAAAGAATTTTTTTGGGATGGCCTTAAATCTGATATTCAAAAGTTTGTGGCGGAATGTTTGGTTTTCCAATAGAATAAAGTGGAAACAATTAAGACCCCAGGACTTCTACAACCTTTATCCATTCCAAGTCAACGTTGGGAGGAGATTTCAATGGATTTTATCACAGGTTTACCTAAGTCCGAAGGAAAGAGTGTCATCATGGTGGTAGTTGATAGAATTACCAAGTATGCACACTTTTGTGCATTATCTCATCCATTTAAAGCAAGTACATTTGTTACTACATTTATGGACAGAATTCAAAAGCTACATGGAAGCCCAAGGGTTATTGTGAGCGACAGAGATCCCATTTTTACTGGAAATTTTTGGACGGAGTTATTTTCTTGTTTGGGTACTCAATTAGCTCATAGCTCATCTTATCATCCTCAATATGATGGTCAAACCGAGATAGTAAATAAATGTTTGGAAGGATATCTTCGTTGTTTTGTATCTGATAAACAAACACAATGGGTCAAGTGGTTACCTCTTGCTGAATGGTGGTATAACACTTCCTTCCATACTGCAGCAAAAATGACCTCATTTATGGAACTTTATGGATATCATCCACCATCCATCACATCATCTTTAAGGGAAAATTTGAAGGTTCAAGCAGTGGAAGATCACATCGAGCATCAGCAAGAAGTTCTCCAAATCTTAAAGGATAACCTGAATTTGGCACAAAATCGAATGAAACAACAGGCAGATCAACATCGCAGCGAGAGAAGTTTTGATGTAGGAGATTGGGTATTTTACGGCTACAACCATATAAACAAATGTCCCTCAAGCAAGCTAAGAAGGATAATAAATTATCGCCAAAGTACTATGGTCCTTACAAGGTGTTGCAAAGGATTGGTACTATGGCATACAAATTGGAGCTTCCTGCTTCTTCGCGAGTGCATCCAGTTTTCCATGTTTCATGCTTAAAGAAGGTTATAGGTGAAAATCTTCCAGTTCAAACAATATTGCCAGAACTTGATGAGGAAGGAAAATCATATTGGAACCTGAAGCGGTCATGGAAACAAGAACTCGACAGCTACGGAATCGATCAATTTCAGAGTATCTCATCAAGTGGAAGAACTTACCCACTGAAGATTCTACATGGGAGGATGAGAATTTTATACAGAAGCACCCGGAGCTACTCAAGTGTTGAGGACAACACTTTTTTGAAGGAGAGGGTCATGTTAGGTCCCTATATCACTAGTATAGCCCCTTATTATTGTTAGTGTAAACCCCTTATTGTTATTATTGTACCCTTGTAACCCCCATTTTGTTATTATTGTGCCCTTAAATTATTATTGTTAGGTCGGCTAGGATTACATTGGGCCCACTAGGATTACATTATGGCCCCATGGACTCCTATATATAGAAAAGAGGTTTTGTAAATTGTATCATCCAAGAATTGTTCATTTATGTAATGTATTGGAGGTTTCCCCCTCGAAGTGGCTTATTTCTAAGGCGTTGATATCTCTTTTCTTCTATTTTTTTCAATTTCTATAAGAGATGAAATTATTAACGATAACTATTTTGACTACATAGTTAGGCAAAATAATTGTGAAAACTATATTGCATATATCGATTTCTCATTACTCAATAGGGAATTACAGCTGAAAAATTATACAAAAATTCTTTAATGAAAAAACATAACTTAGATTTCATACATAATACAATATAAGAAATATTACTGCTAATTCATAGACAAAACTCAATCACAAAGATAGAAGTACCAGATATGAAAAGTCATGCTCATGAAATCAACAATGTTGATATGGTTATTTTCAACTAAATATACTCTAAGAGTAAAAAAATGAAAATTCAGTAGAGTATGCTTCAATTTCCAAGAAAATCAAGATTTTTTTCCAAGTATCTCATCAAAACAGTCACAAAATTACAGAAGTGCAAGCTTTTTCAAAGTGTTTTTGATAAAATTCTGGACCCCTCTCTAAATGCATGAGAGAGTTTTAAATAATACAACATATGTATTAGAAATAGATTATTTCATAAAAATATGAGGAGGTTTCAAACAACCTTCCTCAGAATAAGAAAAAATAAAAATATAGAAAATTAAGTGATGATGTGCTTCCTCAAGTTGAACGGTCCTTGTTAGCAATTGAGTCTTTGAGCTCACAGATATTTGTCATTGATTTCACTTGGGGCGGATAGCCAATTTTATATCTTAATTGTCCCGTAAATACAACATAAGAGAGTGGTGGCACCATTTTTTGTATGGAATTTTTTAGACAGTGCAGAGCCATCCATTGAATATATGGTTTCACCAGAAACTACTAGTAAGTTTTCCAGTCAAGTTTAGACAGCTATTTGACTGCCTCAATTTGAGTTTCAGTGGTCTCTTTCTGCTGTTTCTCTAACTATTTGATGTCTAGGAGAAATCTTGGCCTGCATTCTTTGATAATATTGATATTGTGAAGTTTTTCGTTAACAATTACAATTATATTGTTTGTTGTACTAGCTGCTTTGGTTGTTGCTCTTTCTATGTGATTTAATTGTATGTCCCAATCTATGAATAAAATATCCTTGTGGGATTCCTCGATCTTTGGCAGGTTGGATTTTATACCTTCATCAGATTCTTACCAAGAAATAAAATCTGAAATCTTTTTATCGAACTCTTCATATTCCAATCTCTTATTAACCATTTGATTGGCTAATGCATTACCTATTTCACAGTATGGTTTGATCAACGATATTTTTTGGCAGAATATTTCTTGTTTCTTGACAAGTGAGTGTTTAATTCAAGTGTCTCTTTAATGAATTCCTCTATTTGAGGGTGATATCTGAGTTTATCCATTTCATTTTGTATCTGTTGAATCTTTGAGTCCTTCTCTGCGATGTCTGCCTGATGCTTTAATCTCATTTTCTCACACTATTTTTGAAATTGTGCCATTTGCACCTCATCTTGCTTTTTGGTACTCTGTTTTTATTTTTCAATTTTTTGTTCCAAAAAATGAACTCTTTCTTGTTTTTATTTAAACAAAATATGAAATTATATTGCCTTATCCATTTTTGCAGTTGCATAAGCGCCTGCAAACTGTGATAGCCTTGTAATATTTTCTGATGGATCAATGGGGGTGTCTTTCCATACTACCTCCATTGATTTGTTTTCTAGAGTTACTGTTGCTGATGCATAAAATTTCATTTTCTTCCTTTTCCTCCTTACTACTAATTTATGTGTTGGACTGTAGAATATATCCCATGGGGGTATCTCCTTAATTTAAAAAAAAAATCTAAAGTTGGGTAGGCCGGGATGATTTCAATATCTTGAGTAGTTGTAACTCCTTGTATTTTTGTTTATGCATTTATAACATGTTGAGTCTTTTTAGGGGTCTAAAATCTAGAAGTTTCTTCAATACCTCTCTTTGTCTACTGCACTTGGATTTTTTTTCTAAATTTCTCCCATTCTTCATTCAGATCATTGACTGTGATCTTTTCAGTTTGAACCTATGTGGAGACAATCTCCATGTCTTCCTCAGTTGAAGCCTTTTTGGTCATTTCTCCATCATTATCCTCTATACTCTTCTCAAGATATTTCTTGGGGATTTCTCCATTATTATTAGTTTGATGTTTAGAAGGTTTTGAACCTTGAACTGACTTTTCTGGAGATTCTTCACCAGAATTGTGATTGGAACTTCCCTCTAGGCTTACACTAGGAGTGGGTTCTCTTATTTCTTCAATTTGTAACAGGTCCAAAGGGACCTTTGTCAGTATTTTATTTCTGTATATGTGGAATCGGTTGAGGTTGATTGGGCTCAATTTTATTGAAGCTAAATGTAAATCCTGTGGAAATGTCTCAACATTTTCAAAGAGATCGTCAAATTCATCTTTCTCAAGAATGAATTGTCTAATTTTGACCATAGCAGTGAAGTCTTGGGAGAGCTTGTCAGGGTCATATTGTCTGCCTGGCATAGTAGCTATACTAATGGATGTAATTTTCTTAATCTATTTTATTGCGTGCCCAAAATTATGTAATGAAAAAGCACCACATTGCACCAGGAAGATTGGCCAGATGGATTTTTTCATCTCTTTGAGGGTTTAAGTAATGCCATCCCCCATTTTTTTATAGGAAATATATCTTGCCAATATCTTATTAGGAACATAATATGGAAGAACATGTGGAGATTAAACACTCCCAAAAAATTTCATATAAGTAAATGATTCCTCACCAAACCATCATGTCATCGGCAAGATGTCTATTTTTTCTTCCTTTGATATCCTGGGGCTTTCACATCAAAAATGGTTTGGTAAATGGGCAACGTAATGCTCTGACAAATTTTGTAAAAATGGGGGTGAAACTGTGATTCCCAAAAAAAATTATGATAAACATGGATGGGAGTAGGGTCTTTTATAGTCCATTTCCAGCCCATTTTTGGAAATTTTGAACAAAAACTTATGGAATCCATTACATATGCACTCATATAAAAGGGAGGGATAACATGAGTGGAGACAATTTTTTTATGCCTATATTTTCTAATGGCCATAGCCAAATTGTCTGACAAAATATTACTCCAGTTCATAATTCTATCATTAATAGCCGAATCAATCAATAGAATCCATTCAATGAAAAATTTGGTACTACCAACCTTTCTAGATAGCCTACACATCATTTCAGCTGCAAAAATATGTGGGACTGATAGAGGTGCAATTGGGTACATATCATATTTCTCTCGCTTGAACTTGCTGGAGCCAGACCTCCAAGTCTTCATGGCGTCCATCGAGTCTTCATTTTCTTTCGCAAAATGATAAATTAAGGCTTTATCATAGATCTTATGTGGTTATGGGAGGTGGTACATTCTGTGTAAACTGTCTCGAGTGAATGACCCCATGACTTAATGCATGGAATTTCTGAATGCTCTATCTGAAATGTCCACATTTTCAATAATCCACCTTACCATATATGTGTATGGAAATACTTTGGGCCTTGCGGCTATCATATGCAGGAAAGAACATGTTGTTTCAAAATAAGAATCCTCGAATGAATCTTTCGCATCAACTATTTCTTTTGTTTGCAGTTCACTTGGGTTTTCATCCTCGATTAAATTATACATTTCCTCCCATGAAGTAGTCCCACCATCTTTATTGCATGTTGTGTCAGTGAAGAGTGGATGCATGTCTGAACCTTCAAACGCGGTAGCCTCCACAGTCTTCTTCCATTTCTTAGTCATTCTGAGTGATGTTTCCTTCTGAAATTTCTTGAAATTTAGACAATGGAGAAAATAGAATGAAGCATAGAGTGGAAGTGAAAGGGGAAATAAAATAACATATTAAATTATAAAATAACATAACGACGAAGCTTTTATTGAAAACACGAGTAAAAAATATATGAATCTCCTCGAGCCTTTAAAAGAGTAAATGCGGTTGAACCTTATTCATGATGTATTAAGGCCTATGTGTGATTCCCTTTACATCTAATGAAAACATCGCATCGAAAGTTTATAAATGATATTTCAAATTGGTGAATGTTAAATGTGATACTGATCTTGCGATTGCGATAAATCTCAATATCAGAAAGACTCAATATCGCAATATCAGAAAGTCATGATATCATAATATCACAAAGTCAAGAAATCGCAATATCGCATAGTCACTATATCACAATATCGCAATGGTGAGAATGGGCCAATTCAAAATAGTTTATGGTTTGCTATGTGTGATGAGCGGAATACTTATTTCTTTTTCATGCACTTTTCATTAAGCAGAATATTATTCCATCAAGATAGATTTTTTATTTGATAAAAAATACTTTTAAAGCCTTTAATTTTAAATAAAAAGTTTTAAAATTACGTTCGGTTTTCTAAAGGGGTTTCTTTTATCGCATTTCATGGATTCTGACTTACGAATAATATTTGCTACTTTTGGATTCTACAATTAGTGATAAAGAGAGAATTATTGGTCCTAAGTGACTTGGATCGATATCTTAAGATTATCCAAGGTTTCAAAAGGAAAACTCTTATTTGCTAAGTCTTTTTGAAATAAATTTTTAAAGGGTCCTAATTTATTATTACAATATTAACTATTATATAAAATGGGGGGTTGTTGAATTGTACAACAATTTGCGATTCACTGGAAGAACCAGTTATCTCTGATAATTTTGAAATTTCTAAAAATTTCAAAATAAAAATAGTTCAAAAAATATAAATTGAATGAAATTTAAGATAGTTAATATTTATCTGAATAACAAAACAAACTCACCTGATTACAATTCATTTGATATCCTCTTAAAGATGAAAATACCTTCGTCTATATCATTCATTACTTAATTTAAAGATAAAGTAGCGGGATTTTGTAGATCAACTTTTAAATGTACTCATTTGTCACAGGTAGAGCCTTTGTTGCTAGCAGGCATCCATAGCCTTGACAATGCTACCTTTTAACCAACAATGATTTTGTGTCCCCTCCATATAAGAGTGTAGTTTTTAGAGGTAAATCCAAAATCATATACTTATTCTCTTTTTTTCTAAAATAGTTTATTTTTTAACAAAAAAAATATTTTTATTGCTTAAAATTCATTTTCTTGGTTTGGTGGCCAAATAGTGACAATGGAATTCAATGGTTGTAATTCAACTGAAAAATCTGGCTGATGATGAGACCCCTTGTCTTTTGATTAAAATAATCTCAAGTCATTACCCTGTTTTGGTATGTAGATGTCAGTCTTATTATTTCCCTATGAATATGGTAAAGAAGGCTCTTGATGAGACCTCTTATCTTTCAAGTTTTTTTAGTATATTATTTAGAATTACACTCTAAAAAGAGAAAATTTTACTGGATGGGGAGAATCATTGCCTCCTCAAGAGTTCTTGATGAAAATTATAGAGTTAAATATGCTTATCTGCAAAGAGTCTTTTACTTGGTTCAAGATATCTTTCTTGACTGATAGTAGAACAAAAGTTCTTATATAGTTGGAGTTTCTCAAAGAATAAATAATTTTGGTAGAAACAAGAAAACTTCAGAGAGAAAGAACCTAATTAATTTTCAAATGTCATAATTATTTCCTTAACAATCTCTATTTATAAAAGCGAAAAATCAAAATATTTCAAAATATTTTATTGCAAGGCCAACAGTTATATTATTTAACTTTTATTCTCCTAGGAAACATAAAGGTGATAAAGTACAGGGGATAGAAGAAGTTGTCTCCTATGAAAAATATTTTTTCAAAATTCGCCCATTCACAGAAAGAGCATCTTTCTTTCCTGATAAATATTGCAATATAAACACTGATGGGTCGATTTGTTCTGCAAACTGAAATGGTCCAAGCCACATTCTTTGGAATTCGGTATGCTTACCTTTTTACTCATGTGCGTTATCCCATTTCAATAAAAGGTCTTCGAGTTGAAATGATTTTATGATAACAAAATTTGCATCAAAGGAATATTTAACTAATTGTTGATGATGGGAATTTGTGATTTTGGGTTTCTCTCTCTCTTCTTCGAGTTCAAGATTTGTAATTGCCTTAGTTGCAAAGAAGAAGAAGGAGTTTCTTAAATAAATTGAACCAGGGCTAAAGAGGCAATAGCTATATTTGTAGGAAGGTCAAATTATTTCCCATAGAACAAATTAAATGGAGAAGTGCCTATTGAGGCCTTATGTGTTATCTGATGTTCTCATAGAGAAAATGTCAAAGATTTATGCCAGTTTATTTGAATCTGATCAATATTTTGTTTAATGATCATAATGCGGTTTTTATTAGTTGATTCATCTAAACCATTTCCTTGGGGATAATAGTTAGCGAAATATTTTAGTTTGAAACCTCTTTTGAGAGAAAATTTTGTCATAGCGTTGCCTATGAAATAATATGCATTGTCAAACATCAAGGCAGTTGGTAGAAAAAATATGGTAATGATAGATTGATCAATAAATTCAATAATGTTCTCAGAATTGGTTATTTTTAGTGGAATTTCTTCCACCCATTTAGTAAAGTAATCAGTTGTTGTAAGGATGTATATATGTTTCTTTGAAGAGTGAGGAACAATCTCACATATTATGTCCAGTCCCAATTTCTCAAATGGTTTTTGAGTATTGACTGGTTGTAATGGAAATGCAAGTTTCCTTGGTCTTCCAGTAGCAGTTTGACAAGTTTTTCACTTCCTTACATATTCGTGTGCATCTTTAAACAAGGTTGGCCAGTAATAGCAAGCATGAAATATTTTATTTGTTACTGTGTCCCCTTCAAAATATCCACCAGCTAGTCCATCATGGAGTTCTTGAGAAACCTTTTCTACCTCAGATTTTTCAAGACACCTTAGAAAAATAAGGTCATAATTTTTCCTAAATAAAACATCATTGACGATTTGGTATTTCTTTGCTTTCAATCTCAATGCTCTTTTTATTTTGTAACTAAGCTGCATAGGGGTATATCCATTTTTTAAATAAAAATTGAGTTCAACATATTGAGATTCAGTGTCGTTGAGGCTTACTTGATATATTTGTATATCATCACCTAAATTTTCTTCTGCTGGTAAGTTGGATGATCTAGCTAACATTCTGAAAAAATATTAAGCCCTAAAATTTTTAGCTGGTTTAATTGCGACATCTTATTATTGCAGTGCAGTTGCCCAGTTGGCGCTCTTTTATCCTACTTCCCTTTGCATCAGTAATTTCCTTATTGCTGAGAATGGAACTATGATTTTGGTGTGAGTTTTAAGGAGAAATAGTCTGAAATGCTTTATTGATTTAAATACAACAAATAATTGTTTTTCCAGAGTGGAGTAATTTAATTTTGCACCTTGTAGATTTTAACTAAAGAATGATATGAGTGCTTCTATCTGTTGATTATTGAGCTGTGTCAAAATGGCAGCATATGATGTTTCTGACGCAAATGTGTATAAAACAAAATGATTGGAAAAATTGGGAGTTGTCCGGGATGGAGCGTTGATAATAGCTTGTTTGATTAGATCAAATGCTTCTCTTTTATTGTGACCTCATTTAAAATCTGAATTTTTCTTAATCATAGATTGTAAAGGTAAAAATATTTGTGAAAAGTCAGGGACAAATCTCTTTACAAAATTTATTTGACCAAGGAAAGACTGCATTGATCTATTATTATGGGATAAGTTAATTTTCTCAATTTCATTTATCCTCTCTGGATCAATATAAATACCCTTTTTTGATGACACAAATCCTAAAAGTTTACCTTCTATTAAGGAAAAATAAGAATTTTTTGGATTGAGGTAGATCCCATATTTCACACATCATTCAAAGATCTGCTTAAGGTCATTCAAATGGATGCTTATTTTCTTGGAATAGAAAATTATATCATCCAAGTAAATAACAAATGATTTGTTAATGAGTCCTTTGATGGATATATCCATAGACCTTTGGAATGTGCCACCTGCATTAATCAAACCGAAAGGAATTTTTTAATAAGCATATGTTCCCCATTTGGTTATGAATGTGGTTTTCAATCTATCATATGGATGGACTAGGATTTGGTTATATCTCGAAAATCCATCAAGAAAAGACATGAGCTTAGAACCAAGTACTGACTGTAGCACTTGTTCCATAGTTGGCAATGGAAAGTTGTCTTTCTGACATGCTTTATTTAAATATCTAAAATATATACATATACGAATGTCACCATTATTTTTCCTAATAGGCACTAAATTGGACACCCATTTTGAATGCCTAATAGGAAATGGGATTTTTTCCTTAGGGATTTTATTCAGCTCAAATTTGATTTTATTCTTGAGGTATAGGTGAATTTTCCTTAGTTTCTTCTACACTGGTTTATCATTAGAAATCATACGTATGGTGTGATGTATCGCAAAGGTATCATAAGTTTTGAGATCATAATAATCCAAAGAAAATATACCTTTGTATTTCTTTAATAACCGAATAAATGATAATCTTTCATTAATTCAAATTCAAATTCAAGGTTCACTAATTCAAATTCCAGGGTCGAGGTTTGGATTTTGGCATTAGTTACCTTTTTAAATCTGTCTTTGAGATCATAAAGATGTTCTAATTTGACTACAGATTTGGGTATTTTATTTTCATCAATGTTCTATTTTAATTGAATGTCATGCTCATTTTCATCTATGATTTGGTCATCACATGACCCTTCCTAATGTTAGAAAATCCAAAATATCATAATAATCGTTGAAGACTTTCCAATTAGTGACATTTTCAGGAATGGATGGTCTAAAAATTAATTCAATGGAAAATCCATCAGGACTAAAATCCTTAGATGGTATGAGTTTTGATGCAACATTAGCTAACAGATCAACGCTAGAATTTTGCAGTCTAGGTACAAGAGAAATATTAAATGCCAAAAAATGAGATGTAAGATATTGGAATAATTATTGATAATGTTTAAGATGTCTAGAAAGGCAGTGAATAGTGTTTCTTTCCTATTTAATGATAATTTTTGAGCCTCCAAAAACCTGTATATATTTGATTTTGAGGTCAATTTCTTTGTATAAACCTTGTACCAATGCCTCGTATTCTGCGGTATTATTTGTGAATTCGAATTCTAATATGCAAGCTAACATGGTATTTTTTCCTTCTGGGTTGATTAAAATGCAACCAGCTCCTGCACCATCGCTAGATTTGGAACCATCAAAGTACAAAGTCCAAAATAAATTCTTAACTACTGGTTTTTTTTTTTTTTAAATTACACTTGGAAGCATGTGTTTAAGAGAAATTTTCAATCTATGAGATGAAAAAAATATCCAGAAAAGGAGAATTTTGTGCATTAAAGTTCCCTAAAAAAGATTCAGCTAAATAATTCCCAATAATGTTATTATTGAATGCTACTGACTTGTTATCACCTTCAAATTCGGTCACTGTATTTTTCAGGTGTTTCTCTCGGTCAACTTGAATTTGATTTGGCTTCCCATTGTAAGGGAGCCAGATATGAGACCAGTCTGTAGCGAAATATCCATGTATTTTCTTAGACCAGTCTCTACTTAGAATTAGACCGTAGAATTCAGGAATATGAATGACCAATATAATTATTATTTGACAGAATTTGGGATTTGATGAAATTCATATGTTAACTGATTTTATTTCCCCTAAGACCTCTACCTTAGTTTTTTTGAGTTGTACTATGTGAATGAAAAACTTTTGAGGAGTGACGTTTAACTTAGCACATACTGTTATTGGCATTATATTAGAAGAGGCTCCTGAGTCAATCAAACAATTATGAAGGCTTTTATTGAAAATTTCATAAGTTAAGAGGAAAGGAGGCGTGTGTGAATTAGACCCGTCACCAGTTAGAATGAAATCTGTAGGGTCTACATTGTTTGAAGAAGTTGGGGGTTTACCCATGCCTTTAGTAGCTTGGGCTACAATAGCAGTAGGTAAGGGTGAAAAAGGAGCAACATTTAGTTCTCTAAGTAATATTTTATGTTATTGCTTCAATTTGCAAAGTTCATATAATGAAATATTGGCCCTATATTTATTCATATCTTCCACAATATTATACTCCATGGTATCAGTAACTACCAGTGTCTTTGATGTAGATGGAAGATTTGATGGAGATGAATTTGGCTTTGGAGTCTTAGGAGAGGAATTTTACTAATTTATTTTTCCTTAGCAATAGAAGTTGGAGTTTTCTGCTTTTGATTTGACTGAGTTGTATCAGCATGTCCTTTTCTTCTGGTGCTAATAGGAAAATCTTCTTGTTCTTCTTCACTTTGAAGGATAAAGTCCCATATCCCATTTAGTTCGATGGTTTATTCTTCTCCATTTTCTTCATCTTCAGTTTCTTCTTCTGCTCCTTCTAATTCAGACTCAACATTTGATATGGTATTTGGTGGCTGATAACTAGAAGACTAGTTCCTCTTAAAATATCTGAAAGGTTTTTTAGTAGGAGAGGATTCAAAAACTTGTTTGTTCACTTCAACCATTTCGTTAGACATAGTTTTTAGTACTTTCTGAAGGCCTTCAAGATCAAAAGGATATTTTGGGACTTTATTTTTAGAGTCATCTTTGAAAGTGACTTTCTTAGATTTTCTATCTTCGTGAGAGCCTTCATTTTGGAGAGAAATTATGTGTTTCTATACAGATAAGGCTTCCTTCATGTTATCGGCTAACGTGGGAAAATTCGCTCTATCTAAAAAAATGGCTATCTTGGATAGAAGAGAATATATGTACCACTCAATTTGAAATCAGCACCAGGGGCTAACGCAGTTGGAAATTTACTGAGTAGTTTCTTGATCCTAGAGTTGAAATATTTAATTTTTTCTCCCATTTTAGCCTTTAGATTGAAAAATTCATTGATGAGTGATGGAATGCTTCTATAATCTCCAAACTTAGCTAATAATTTTTGTTTGAAGATATCCCAGTTGGTTATGGATTGAGGGGGTAATGAAAAGTATCACGATCCTGCAGATCCTACAAGAATATATGGGAATAATCTGACTACACAGCCTTCTTCAGTAAATTCCTTTAAATTTATGGCCAACATATAGTTATGGAGATGTTCTTATGCTGGTAGGCCATCATCAGGATTAAATTTGGGAAACCATCTTTCATAATATTTAGGAATAGGGTGAATAGGAGTTGGCATTGCTACAACAATGGGATTATTCCATGGTTGTAATGACAGTGGTGGCTGTTGTCCTACCATTAGATTTTGAGTGGATGATATGATAGGAGTATGAGTTGAAGAAGAGGTTGGATGGGTGCTTTTACTAGAAGAACAAGTACCAATAGTTGAAATGGAAGATGTTGAAATTAGTGGAGGTAATGAATGGGTTTGAGGTGGATAATTGGATAAAACCTTGCTAGTAGATGTCCGTGATTTAGATTTCTTGGTATTTTTTCGGAAAGAAGTAATGGGAAATTCAAAAGGAGGAATTCCAATATTATCACTTTGAGAACAAGTCAAGATTCATCTTGGTTGTAGAACAGAGGAAACAGTTCCTTTAGATGACTGAGCTATTTCAGGATTTTCAACTGAAATAGATATTTGCTCTAACTTATCTATCAAAGTTTGAACTTCTGTTGATTCAGGATTGTAATTTGAAGAAAGTATTCTCTAAGATTTTCTAAGATATTTAGGAGAGGTTTGTTCAAATTCTGATGTTAAAATTTTAGTTATAGATGGGGATCTAGAAGTTGGAGGAGATCTAGCGGGAGAATGACTATTGGGATGCCTTTTTTATTTACGATAATTTCTCTTTTCCATTTGGACGTTCAAGCCCTCTTTCTAGCGCCAAAAATTTGAAGCCCCATAATTCCGTTCAAAAACATGGGGGATAACCACTTGGTCCAGACATTCGAAGCAACTCCTCTTCTATTCGGTATAGTGGCTTCGACTAGGGATAATGGGACCAATTTCCCAGCAATGTTGATATGATGATGGTGATGGTTTGGTGTAGGGTATAATGTAAAATGATTTCAACTAAAATAAATTATCTTTTTAGACAATAAAAACATGCATCTATTTATCTTAATATATACCTGGGAATAACTTACATCATGAAATCTACAAAGATATCATAGAGAAACAGGTAATAAAGATAATTCGATTGCTATAAGAGATGAAATTATTAACGATAATTATTTTGACTAAACAGCTAGGCAAAATAATTGTGAAAACTATATCACATATATCGATTTATCATGTACTCAATAAGGAATTATAGTTGAAACATTATACAAAAGTTCTTTAATGAAAATTTGTAACTCAGATTTCATACATAATACAATATAAGAAATACTACTGCTAATTCATAAAAAAAACTCAATCATGAAGATAGAATTACCAGCTATGAAAAGTCCTACTCATGAAATCAACAATGTTGATCTTCTTCTTTTCAACTAAATATACTCTAAGAGTAAAAAAATGCAAATGCAGTAGATTATGCATCAATTTCCTGGAATATCAAGATCTTGTTCCAAGTAGCTCATCAAAACAGTCACAAAAATACAGAAGTGCAAGCTTTTTCAAAATGTTTTTGATAAAATTCTTGACCCCTTTCTAAATTCAAGAGAGGGGTTTAAATAATACAACATATGTATCAAAAATAGATTATTACATAAAAGGTTGAGTAGGTTTCAAACAAACTTCCTTAGAATACGAAAAAATAAAAAGATAGAAAATGAAATGATGATGTGCTTCCTCAAGTTGAACAGTCCTTGTTAGCCATTGAGTCTTTGAGTTCACAAATATTTATCATTGATTTCACCTAGGGTAGTTGGCCAATTTTAGATCTTAATTGTCCCATAAACACAACATCAGAAAGTGGTGGCACCATATTTTGTGTGGAATTGTTTAGACAACGTAGAGCCATCCATTGAATGTATGGTTTCACGAGAAACTACCAGTAAGTTTCCCGGTCAAGTTTAGACAGTTGTTCGACTGCCTCAATTTTAGTTTCGGTAGTCTCTTTCCACTTTTTCTCTAACTGTTTGATGTCTGGGAGAAATCTTGGCCTGCATTCTTTGATAATATTGATATTTTGAAGGTTGTTTTTAACAACTTCAATTATATTGTTTGTTGTACTAGCTGCTCTGGTTGCTGCTCTTTCTTCCTGCGTTAACTGTATGTCCCAATCCGTGAATAAAATATCCTTGTGGGATTCCTCAATCTTTGGTAGGTTGTCTTTTTTACCTTCATCAGATTCTTGCCAAGAAATAAACTCTGAAATATTTTTATAGACCTCTTCATATTCTAATCTCTGATCAATAATTTGATTGGCTAATGCATTACTTGTTTCATAGTATGGTTTGATCAACGATATTTTTTGGCATAATATTTCTTGTTACGTTGAAAAGTGAGTGTTTAATTCGAGTTTCTCTTTAATTAATTCCTTTGTTTGAGGGTGATCTCTGACTTTATCCATTTTATTTTGTATCTGCTGAATCTATGAGTCCTTATCCATGATGTCTGCCTGATGCTGTAATATAATTTTCTCAAACACTTTTTGAAATTGTGCCATTTGCACCACTACTTGCTTGTTGGTACTCTATTTTTCTTGTTCAAGTTGTTGTTCCAACAACATAAATCTTTCTTCTTTTTCTTTAATAAAAAGACAGACTTCTACTACCTTATCCATTGTTGCAGTTCCATAAGCACCTGCAAACTGTGATAGCCTTGTAAGGTTTTCTAATGGATCAATGGGGGTGTCTTTCCATACTACCTCCATTGATTCATTTTTTGGAGTTGCTGTTGTTGATGCATCAAGATTTATTTTATTCCTTTGCTTCCTTAATACTGCTTTATATGTTAGACCGTATCATATATACAACAGGGGGATCTCATCAAATTTTTAAAAAATTTCTAAAGTTGGGTAGGCGACGATGATTTCAATATGTTGAGTAGTTATAACTCCTTGTATTGTTGTTTCTATATTTATAACTTGTTGAGTCTGTTTAGGGGTCTGAAATCCAGAATTTTCTTCAAGGCCTGTCTTTGTCTTCTCCATTTGGAGCTTTTTAATAAATTTCTCCCATTCTTCATTCAGATCGTTGATTGTGATCTTTTCTGTTTGAACCTGTGTGGAGGCAGTCTCCATGTGTTCCTGAGTTGAGGCCCTTTTTTTCATTTCTCCAGCATTTTCCTCTGTATTATTCTCCAGGTCTTTCTTGGGGATTTCTCCATTACTCTAAGATTGATGTTCAAAATGTTCTAAACCTTGAAATGACTTCTCTAGAGATTCTTCACCAAAATTGTGATTGGAAATTCCCTCCAGGCTTACGCTGTGAGTGTGTTCTCTTGATTCTTCAATTTGTAATAGTTCCAAAGGGGCCTTTGTCAGTATTTTATTTATGTATATGTGGAAATGGTTGAGGTCGGTTGGGCTCAATTTTATTGAAGTGTAATATCCGAAAATGGAATAATGCATTGATACACAAACAAAATATTTGTAACACAATAAATGTACATAAAGATTATGATAAACACAGATATAGATAGAATAGATGAGCCATTTTATTCCATAGGAGATGATTCATTTACAAGAGTGTAAAAAATATAAGGTAATCTAGCCAAAGAGATGGCCTATAATGACCCTCAAAGCATGCTAAAAATAGGACTGCGTAACTGGAGAGTTGCAGGAAGCAATACTGCGTTTTCCGTTCAGCAGATAATGAACATGTGACTACTGGCTAAAAGGGAAATTCAAATCTATGGAGCTCAGGATCTTTGATGATGCCAATATTCAATATTTTTCCAATGCGATGGAAATCTAAGATAACCCAAAAAGGAAATTCCAGATCTATGAGATTGGAAATTCACCCTCTTGGGGTTTGATCCCTCGTCTACTGGGTTATGCAGATCTGAAGCTAGATCTGATCATATGATGGCTACATTATGATGTACAACCATATCTAAGCTTTGAGGTCTGACAACTCCTTCAGATCTCCAATCTAAAAGCTTGAGATCTTGTCTCTTCTTCCTCCTCCTCAAAATGCAGCAACTGAAGATGCAGCTGCTAGGAAAACTGTGTTGTCCAAGAGGGAGAGAGTCATTGCCTATTGAAATGTGCTACAATAAAATCCAGGCTGATGGAAACAGTGATGGAATGGAAAGGTGAGGGGATGATCCCTCACAATATTCCTAGCTAAAATGCTAGAAACTTCCTTCCTCCTCCAGATCTACAATGATGGATTACACAATCCTTGATGGGACTACTATTGATAGGAGGTCAGTAATATTTGGCCTGATGCCAGATCTGTAATGAAGCTCCAGGAATCTTGATATTTAAGCCAAAGGTGACAGGAATAATCCTTCACCAGTCCTTCAGCTCAAATACTAAAGACAACCTTCTCCTCCCAAACTGATCTCAGAAATAACGCAATTTCTGAATATGGATGTTCTGCAGAGAGTAAGAACACTATGGAACCAATTCCTGATGATGAATGGAAGCTTAGAATAACCTTCCTAGAGTAGGCACACACGTCCCCCATGGGTAAGGGTGGGATTCTCGCTTGGGAACACCCTGTGCTAAACAACACTGCAGACTTATCTAAACAACATAAGAGTGCATGGAATGTCAAAAGACAAATCCAGATCTAAACAAATCATCAAATCACAAACTAAATCCCGCCTCCAATGTTTCCTTCATCTTCATTATATATTTTATGAGCCTTCCCATGCCTTGGCCCACCTCTTAAACTACGTTGTGCATGTTGACATAATCCTCCATGTTTGACTTTGTTGTCTGTCCAAGTCCTCCATCATGTCTACATGAAATGTGCACCCTCTCCATCATATGTGCATTAAATTCACTACTTCTTCCATCACTTCATTATGAATTCTCTATGATCTTACATCGTATTCCCTCCATGATCTTAGTTGACTGCTTCAACCTCCATGATCTATCTCATTAATGAGACATGACCACCACTCCTTTCACATTAGTAGTTACTCCACTACTCCATTATGTAGATCTATGTTTAATTAATTCAAATTCACACATAAAAATTGGATCATATTCATCCTTGAGGATTATGGGCCCCTCCACCCTTTTATTTACTTAGTTAATTAAGAACTCTAATATTCCAAATATCATGTGAAAATTTAGGAATATTACAGTCCTCCCTAACAAAATGTTGCTTGTCCTCAAGAAACTACAAAAATAGATGCAAAATACATATATCCCCTCCAAATGGCATCCACATAAGGAAGGACTCCTCCATTTTCTGCAATTTTTTATGCATGCTTGGTTCCCAAAGGTTTTCTCTTAAAATGCATAGAATGACATCCAACTGTGTAGTTAGATGTCCTCCTTTCTCCAAGAAGTAGTAAGTGACAACCATAAGCTGCCCAACATCATCACCAATACATGAGATATATAATATAAAGTGGCTCTTTCCACAAAGGAAAAGCTCCATCTCACAATACATCTCTTCATCCCATGCTTTATGAATTAGATTGAGAATTGACATGCCCTCATCCTTAGCCCTGTTGGAATTGTTGGATCCAAGCATCATTCCAAAATTATGCAAAAGAAGAAATAAATACATATGGGTAGACAAAGATGTCAAATCATTTTCTCCCAATAGTAACCACCATAGTAGGGCCTCTTTCTGCCATCCTCCATCTCCACCATGCAATATGGACAAGCCAAACTCCCCCAAAAGCAACCAAAGAAACAAGATATCTTACTTCCTTTTCACCTCCTTATGTGAATCATGGAGTAAAAACATATTGATAGACATTTGGGATGTCACATCAGCCGAATACAAGAAAACACCATCACTAGAAATCATGAGAGTAACATGCCAAGTTCTACATAATAAAAAACACATAGACATAGGATATGTCATGTGATGGCCAAACTCTCTCAAGGAAAACCAAAGTAAACATGCCTTCTTTTGCTACATTTTGTCATTGATAAACAAGGCATGAATCAAAGGAATATGAGCTACTGGGTGGTAACCATACTCACCCAAGAGAAGACAGCATAGCCATGCCTCCTTCTTCATTACATGAGTGTTATTCAAGGCATGGATCAAAGAAATATGAGCCTTTGGGTAGTAACCAAACTCACCGAAGAGAAACCAGCATAACCAAGCTTCTTGCTCACCCGTGTCATATATCTGCAAGTGGTCATGCAACCCCTTTCTTATCACTCTCACCCACTCATCCCAATGTCAATGATGAATGTTGTTCTGCATAAAAATGGTATCCTCCCTTTGTAGAATACCATCCACCTTAAACTGATGAATAAATTTTCACTCGATGATATGTTGAAGTGCACCTCCAATGAGATCTCTCCATGAGACCTTATTCTCATCAATGGCCCTCCAACACCAATAAGGTTCTCGATCTACTATAGGTAGAAGTTTCTCTTTGAACTGTAAGATTCTCATTGAGAAAGAGTCATCTTGAAAGGGAAAAATATTTCCCATCTCAAGATGTCTACAATCTATCATCTTCTTCTCCATTGCTTCATGAATTAAGCTGCCATTTGATTGCTCCCATAAGGAATGGGTCCTCTTCTTCTCACTGTTTCTCATTAAAAACGATGTAGATATACAAGGTAAAACATGTGTTGTCTCAAATAAAGGCACAATGTTGAACTCATAGCTAGCCATTGTACAAAGGATCATACTCATCCCATCTTCTGAAACTATACATTTCAACTCAAAGGGTTGAATGTAGTCCATGAATGACAAACTAGGATGCTTCTTCCTTCTTTCCTTGATTAGATGAAGGGTTCTCTGTGGAGTGATATGATGCTGCTCAAAATTAGCGTGTTGTTATAAACCTTGGTCATGCATTAGCCCTGATGGCATGTCCCCATAAGTTTCAATAAGAGGTACTGAAACAATATGAGATGAAACTTGTTTCATACCTTGGATCAACTGATGTATGGGAACCTCCTACGAGACCACAAAAGTTACTTCAACCGGAACAATGGTGTCTCCAACTACTGGTAGTGATGATGGCTCCATATATACAACTATACCAGTGCTGGTATCTGTCTCCTCCTCATCATGCATGGGGCTCCAAATTTCATGAACTCAAGACCATATTGCAAATATGCAAGTGATCCTCATCTTGATGTAAAATCATCTATAGCTGGTAGTGATGGAAGTTCCTCCTCCTAAGTGATAATGAGGACATCTTCTTTGAGCTCTTCATGTACTACCTCCTTGATGATGAAAGATGTCTCTTGTTTCTTCCCACCATAATTCTTCTTCAGTATTTGAATAAAATCTTCATAAGCAGACACTTTCATATGGGACAAGTGACTGAACCACCAATCTCTTGCTTCACCTTCTAGGTGCAGTGCTGCAAAATCCACATCCTTTCTTTATGATATAGGATATTTCCAGAAGAAGGTAGCCAATTATTCCCTCCAAGCCCTCAATGTGCTTGTGGAAGATCATCAAATGTAGGCAAGAAGAATCTATCCCTTTTTATTCTATTGCTACTTCTAGATCTCCTCTCCTCTTTGAGTTGCAGAAACTATTAGAGAGAAAGAATCTCCTTCAATTCTCTTGGTTGTGACTTGTATTCAAACATATATTTACTTAGGGTCTCATGCCCCAAATATTTATCATATTCAGACCAACCCTCTTTCCCATAAAATAAAGTGGATCTAGTGGAATAATTTTAAGCTCTTGGCTTCTCCGGTCTTCTTTGTTGCTGAAAAGAAGTACTGGGACCTTCTTCATCTTGAAACCTTTTTGAGGTTTCTCTTTTCCTTTGTCTTCTTGTTTCATTGATATGTTTGGGGAGATCCTTCATAGCTCTAAATAAACATGAGGAAAAATTAATCCCTCCATTATAGTAGATATCTACTATCTACTTTTCTTATGTTGTCAATAATGTCCACAAGTTGGGCCAAAGGTCATGCTCTGATACCACTGTAATATCCCAAAATAGAATAATGCATTGATACACAAACACAATATTTGTAACACAGTAAATGTACATAAATATTATGATGAACACGGATATAGATATAGAATAGATGAGCCATTTTATTCCATAGGAGATGATTCAGTTACAATGGTGTACAAAATATAAGGAAATCTAGCGAAAGAGATGGCCTAGAATGACCTGAAACCATGCTACAACAAGCACTGCGTAACTGGAGACCTACAGGAAGCAATATTGCACTGTCCCTTCAGTAGTTAATGAACATGTGACTGCTGGCTAAAAGGGAAATGTAGATATATGGAGTTCAGGAGCTCTGATGATGCCAAGATTCAAGATCTGGCCAATGTGATGGAAGCCCAAGAAAGCCCAGAAAGGAATTTCTAGATCGATGAGATTGGAAATTCACCCTCTTGTGGTTTGATCCCTGGTCTGATGGGTTACGTAGATCTAAAGATTGATCTGATCATATGATGGCTGCAGTATGATGTACAACCAGATCTAGGCTTTGAGGGTTGATACCTCCTTCAGATCTCCAAGCTAGAAGCTTGAGATCTTGTCTCTTCTTCCTCCTCAAAATGTAGCAACTGAAGATGCAACTGCTGGGAAAAATTCTTTGTCCAAGAGGGAGAGACTCAATTCCTGCTGAAATGTGATGCAATAAGCTCCAGTCTTATGGAAATAGTGATGGCAAGGTGAGGGGATGATCCCTCATAGGATTCCTAGCTGAAATGCTAGAAAATTCCTTTCTCCTCCAAATCTACAATGATGGATTGCGCAATATTTGATGGGACTATTGCTGATAGGAGGTCAATAATATTTGGCCTGATTCCAAATCTGTAATGAAGCTCTAGGAATGCTGATCTTGGAGCCCAAGGTGATAGGAATAATCCTTCTCCCAAATTGATCTTCAGAAATAATGCAATTTCTAAATATATATGTTCTGTGGAGGGTAAGAACACTATGGCACCAATGCATGATGATGAATGGTAGCTCAGAATAACCTTCCCAGAGTAGGCACACAAATTTTCCATGTTTAAGGGTGGGATTCCCGCTCGGTAACACCATATGTGCTAAACAACACTGCAGACTTAGCTAAACATCATAAAAGTGTATGGAATGTCAAAAGACAACTCCAGATCTAAACAGATCATCAAATCATAAACTAAAACATGCCTCCAATTTTTTCTTCATATTCATTATATAGTTTATGATCCTTCCCATGCCTTGGCCCACCTCTTAAACTGCATTGTACATGCGGACATAATCCTCCATGTTTGACTGTGTTGTCTCTCCAAGTCCTCCATCATGTCTACATGCAATGTGCACGCTCTCCATCATTTGTGCATTAAATGCACTACTTCTTCCATCACTTCATCATGAATGCTCTATGATCTTACATTATATTCCCTCCATGATCTCAGTTGACTGGTTCAACATCCATGATCTATCTCATTAATGAGACATGACCACCACTCCTTTCACATTAGTAGTTGCTCCACTACTACATTATGTAGATCTATGTTGAATTAATCCACATTGACACATCAAAAGTTGATCTTATTCATCCTTGAGGATTATGGGTCCCTCCACCCATTTATTTACTTAGTTAATTAAGAAAATTATGAACTCTAATGTTCCAAATATCATGTGAAAATTTAGGAATATTACATGAACCTAAATGTAAAACCTGTGAAAATGTCTTAGCCTTTTCAAAGTGATTGTCAAATTCATATTTCTCATGAATGAATTGTCTGATTTTGACCATAGAAGTGAAGTATTGGGTGACCTTCTTAGGGTGATATTGTCTGCCTGGCATACTAGCCAGATTCAGGGATGTAATGTTCTTAATCTCTTTTACTGCATGCCCAAAATCATGTAATCTAAAATCACCACATTGCACCGGGTTTTGGTAATACCATCGCCCACTATTTGATAGGTAATCTCTCTTGCCAATAGCTTATCAGGAACATAATATGGAAGAACATGTGGAGCTACAACACTCCCAAAAACTTAGATATAAGTAAATGATTCCTCGCGAAACCATCCTGCCACTAGCTCTTCTTGCTTCCTCTGATAGCCTAGGGGCTTTCACCTCAAAAATGGTTTGGTAAATTGGCAACATAATTCTCTGAAATTTTTTGTAAAAATGGGGGCGAAACTATGATTCCCAAAATTTTTTATGATAAACATGGATGGGAGTAGGTTATTTTATAGTCCATTTCCAGCCCATGTTTGGAAAATTTGAACAAAAACATATGGCATACATTACATATGCACTCGTGTAAATGATCCGTATTTTTGCAGGAATGCAACAGAATACACATATAGCCATAGATACAAATATTCAGTGGAAATAATGCTTAATTTTATTAATAAATAAAAGGAATGAAATAAACAGCTAGGGCACTGGTAGGCGTATCTCTAAGAAGAGATGTGGTGGCTACAAGCCTCTGAACTGTGCTACAGAACTAAAGTTGTTTATAGACAGAATGGAAATAAACAGATAGGGCGCTGGTAGGATTATCTTTGAGAAGAGATGTGGCGGCTACAGGCATATGAACTGTGTTACAAAAAAACTGACTAAAACATGCTTATAGAAATAATGGAAATGGATGAGCTAGGGCATTGGTAGTGTATCCCTAAGAAGAGATGTGATGGCTACCAACCCCCGAACTATGTTACAGAACTAAATTTTTTTTACAGATAGAATGGAAAAATACAGCTAGGGTACTGGTAGGCTTATCTCTGAGAAGAGATGTGGTGGCTACAGGCCTATGAAGTGTGTTAGAAAACAACTGACTGAAACATACTTATAGAAATAATAGAAATGGACGAGCTAGGGCACTGGTAGCGTATCCCTGAGAAGAGATGTGATGGATACCAACCCATGAATTGTCTTACAATGAGGCTTGAAGGCCTATTTATTGTTGAGAAACAATGTAAAATATGAAACGTCCAAAAACCTAACCCTAGGAGATGAAGCGCCAAAACTATGGGTTCCATTTGGGTAAATTGGTGTTTCAACTTCCCGATGACGTAACTTTGGCATCCAATCTCCATTTGATGCGCTCAATATCTTGTTAGAAACATCTATTTGAGGAATATAATGTTTGAGTGAGAAACATCGGTATATGACCTATGTTGCTCCCAGTTTCCCCAAAAAGCGTTGTTTAGGGCCTCAAAATGGCTCTGAAAGTTTAGGACCCGAAAAAATGCTATAAATAGTAAGTTGTGCTGAAAATTACAAACTGAAATAAATGATGGTGGGAGTTCAAATGGACTTGGTGGGTCGCCACCAATATCCACCTAGATCATTAAGTCCCCAAAATGGCTCCAGGAGTGCAGGGCCCAAAAACCTGCTAAAAATAGTAAGTTTTGCTGAAGCTGAAAAACTAAAAGAATTAATGTTACAAATCCAAATGGAATAGGTGGGTGGCCACCGATATCCACATGGATCATTCCTCCCTCCTTAGGAAGCAATGGCCCCCATTGCGTTAAGTTCCACCATGAGTGGAAATTTTTTTCTAAACTTGGGATTTGATTTTTCCAGGTTGTCGCCAACTTGTTGGTGGACGTGCTAGATGTAGACGTGCCGCTGGTGGGAAGTCGTTGAAGGATCTGGGCAAAGTTATCCATCATTGCATTCCTCTGTTTCTAGAGGGCCTCCTCAAGTAATATTTTGATAGGATATCATACTCCCTTGTATTTCTTTCCTTCTACCATGGGGGGTCGTCGAGGTTCGCGAGGTTGAACTCCTTATACCCTGGCCGCGTTGGGGACATGAAAAGAAAAACCGAGAAAGAGCAGACCATTCTGATACCACTAATCCAGATTTTTGCAGGAACGAAACAGAATACACATATAGTCATAGATATAGAGATGCAGTGGAAATAATGCTTCATTTTATTAATAAATCAAAGGAATGAAATAAACAAATATGGCACTGGTAGGCATATCTCTGAGAAGAGATGTGGCGGCTACAGGCCTCTGAAATGTGTTACAGAACCGAAAGTTGTTTACAGACAGAATGGAAATAAACAGCTAGGGCACTGGTAGGCTTATCTCTGAGAAGATATGTGGTGGCTACAGGCCTATGAACTATGTTACAAAACAACTAACTGAAACATGCTTATAGAAATAATGGAAATGGACGAGCTAGGGCATTGATAGCGTATCCCTGAGAAGAGATGTGATGGCTACCAGCCCCTGAACTGTGTTACAGAACTGAAAGTTATTTACATACAGAATGGAAACAAATAGCTAGGGTGTTGGTAGGCTTATCTCTAAGAAGAGATGTAGTGGCTACAGGCCTATGAACTGAGTTACAAAACAACTGACTGAAACATGCTTATAGAAATAATGGAAATGAACGAGCTAGGGCACTAGTAGCGTATCCCTGAGAAGAGATCTGATGGCTACCAGCCCCTGAACTATCTTACAATGAGGCTTGAAGGCCTATTTATTGTTGAGAAACAATGTAAAATATGAAACGTCCAAAAACCTAACCCTAGGAGATGAAGTGCCAAAAATATGGGTCCCATTTGGATAAATTGGTGTTTCAACTTCCCGAGGACGTAACTTTGGCATCCAATCTCTGTTTGACGCACTCAATATCTTGTTAGAAAGATCTATCTGAGGAATAGAACTTTTGAGTGAGCAACATCAATCTACAACCCATGGTGCTCCCAGTTTCCTCAAAAAGTGTCGTTTAGGGCCTCAAAATGGCTCTGGAAGTTTAGGAGCCGAAAAATTGCTATAAATAATAAGTTGTGCTGAAACTTACAAACTGAAATAAATGATGGTGGGAGTTCAAATGGACTCGGTGGGTGGCCACCAATATCCACCTAGATCATTAAGTCCCCAAAACGGCTCCGAGAGTGTCAGACCCAAAAACCTGCTAAAAATAGTAAGTTGTGTTGAAGCTGAAAAACTGAAAGAATTGATGCTGCAGGTCCAAATGGAATAGGTGGGTGGCCACTGCTATCCACCTGAATCAATAAAAGGGATGGATAACCCAAGTGGATTCAACTTTGTTATTATAGTATTGTCTAATGGCCATAACCAAATTGTTTGACAAAATATTACTCCAGTTCATAATTGTAGCATTAAAAGCCACATCAATCAATTGACTCCATTCAACAGAAAATTTGGTACTATTAGCCTTTCCAAATAGCCTACACATCATTGCATTGCAAAAATATGTGGGGTTGATAGAGGTGCAATTGGGTACATACCATATTTCTCCCGCTTGAACTTGTTGGAGCCAGACCTCCAAGTCTGCATGGCATCCATCAGGTCTTCATTTTGTTTCGTGAAATGCTCAATGAAGGCTTTATCATAGATCTTTTGTGGTTCTGGGAGGTGGTACATTCTGTGTAAATTGTCTGGAGTGAATGACCCCATAACTTCGTGCCTTGAATTTCTGTTTGCTCTATCAAAATGTGCACATTGTCAATAATAAACCTTACCATATCTGTGTATGGAAATATTTTGGGCCTTCTAGCTATCCTATGCAGGAACTAACATGTTGTTTTAAAATAAAAAACCTCAGATGAATCTTTGGCATCAACTATTGCAATTTGTTTGCAGCTTTCTTGGGTTTTCATCCTCTAGTAAATTATACATTGCCTCCCATGAAGTAGTCCTGCCATATTTATTGCATGTTTTATCAGTGAAGAGTGGATGCATGTTTGAATCTTCAAACGTGGTAGCCTCCACAATATTCTTCCCTTTCTTAGTCATTCCGATTGTTGTTTCCTTTTGACATTTCCTAAAATTTAGGTAATGGAGAAAACGGAATGAAACACATAACGAGAGTGAAAGCTGAAATACAATAACACAGTAAATTATAAAAGAACATAAGGACGAAGATTTTGTTGTAAACACAGGTAAAAAATATATGAATCTCCTCGAGCCTTTAAAAGAGTAAATGTGGTTGAACCTTATTCATTATGTATTAAGGCCTACATGTGATTCCATTTACATCTAATCAAAACATCGCATCACATGTTCCTAAATGATATTTCAAATTGGTGAATGTTAAGTGCAATACTGATCCTTCGATTGTGATAAATCTAAATATTGGAAAGACGCAATATCGTAATATCGCAAAGTCGCGATATCGTAATATCGCAAAGTCGGGAAATCGCAATATCGCAAAGTCACTAAATTGAAATATCACAATGTTGAGAATAGGCCAATTCAAAATCGTTTATGTTTTGCGATGTGTGATGAGCAGAATAGTTATTTATTTTTCATGCCATTTTCATTACGTAGAATATTATTCCATCAAGACAGGCATTTGATTTTATAAAAAACACTTTTAAAGCCCTCAAGTTTTAATAAAAAGGTTTAGCACTATGTTCGGTATTCTAAAGGGGTTTCTTTTATCGCATTTTGAAGATTTTGACTTATGAATAATCTTTGTTACTTTTGGATTTTGCGATTAGTGATAAAGCGAGAATGCTTGGTCCTTATTAAATTGGATTGATATCTTAAGATTATACAAGGTTTCAAAAGGAAAAATCTTATTTCCTAAGTATTTTTGAAATGAGTTTTTAAAGGGTCCCCATTTATTATTACAATATTAACTATTATAAAAATAAAATGGGGGGTTGTTGAATAGTACAACAGGGTGGAAGTGTGAGCCTCTGGATTCCCTTCTTGAAGATGCATGCATTGTATTCTTTTATTTTCTAGTTGATAAAATGTGCATATGTGTATAATATTATAAATATCGTAATGATTTGTGTTATAAAGCTCACGTACACGGTATGATTTTCATGATGAGTTTTGATTTTGAGAAAGCTATTAATAGTAAATACTGCAATGATTTGTGTTATAAAGCTCCATTGGAAATATGTTTTCTTTTCAGTGGTTTTGCTGAGTTATATGTGTGGTTGAACAATGAGTATGGTGTCCCAAAAGGGGGAGGTTTCTTGTTGAGATTAAACAAGATGATGAGCTTAGTGAAAAGAGCTACCTTCACTAAGTAGACTCGCAGGAAATTTTTGGCGCAAGTCTATTTTTAGACTATGTCTATTTTTAGACATGGTGATCATATTTTAGAAGTTGCAAGCTGCTATTTGTATATGGTTGATCAATTTGGAAAAATAGATGAAATTATATTTTTAGAATATTGGTCAAAGTATATTTATAGATTGTCTATCTAAAAATATAAGTGTCGGTTATTATTAGCTCTTAATAATAATCCGATAATAAACATCAACTTATTCTCTTGGAGCACTTAATTTCAGCGCACAAATTTGGAAAATCAGTGGGATAAAGGAATTACGCAATTCCTAGGGTTTACTCGTGGTTCATGCATGGAGGACTTAGTTAGAACTGAATTGGAAAAGTTATGACAGAGTTGAAAGAGTAGTTCATGGAGTTGTTATTCAGTTTAACTCAGTTATTGGAGTTAAACTCAGTTGAGCTAGTTGTATCTAGTCTAACTAAATGATACACTAGTGAGAGTGGAGTGAACTAATTAGTTAATTAGTTCACAAATAATAACTCATTAATCAACTGAAAAATACAATAGTTAATTACATTGCATGTCAGTTCCAGTGGAGAGATAGGTGAAAGGGCAAGATGGACTATCTGTTGTGACTATAGTGATGCATTGATTGCGCCACACACACAATGGAGATGCCAATGAGGATTGTGCAGTCAAGGCAAGGGTAATTCAAATTTATTCAGAGCTATTCTTCAGTAGGGATTGTGCAGTGGAGGCAGGCTAGCAGGAGGGCAGAGATCGGTGCATGGATTTGCAGATTTCTTTTATGTTAGTGTGTGACGATTGATTGTACTGAGAGCTTGATGTACTAAGCCTTGTATGATATTGTTACATTATCTCCATGATACATAATATATGATAGTTGGGATTTTTAGCTTCAGGCTTTCCTGTTAAACAACTGTGTTATGTGCAATTGTTTTTATTTATGCTTCACATGTGTTTGCAATTAATTTTCCACAAAAGATTAAAAGTGGAATGATTCTATATTTTGCAAGAAGTTAAATATTGTGAGATCAGGGAAATATGGATGTATGCATGCTTAGTGTATACTAATTTCTACATGGTATCGAAGCAGTGTTAATTCTTGAAGTTTGCAATTGTGAAGAATTGTTGAGTTTGTGCTGGTGGACAATTCGAATTTGATACAGAAAATTCTTGGTGCAGAAGTTGAGTATACATTGAAATGTCTTTCAATGGGTTGCGATTGGAGTATGTCCTTGATGGGAGCTCTAATTACATAGCCTGGAAGGATAGGATGGAGGCGGTGCTGGAGGATAATGGACTGAAGGAGTTCATCGATAGCGATGTTCCTAAGCCAGGATCTAGTGATGCTGCATTACTTGACGCATGGCAAAAAAAGATAGAAAAGACAAGAATAATTCTATTGGAAGGTTTGAAGGACCATATTGTGTCCAGCCTTCATAGGAAAGCCACTCAATTCTTAATGTGGAAGGCTTTGACAATTTTTTTCCAAAGCAGAAGCGACCAGAGGAAGTTGGCACTTAAAGACAAGCTCAGAAAAATAAAAATGGAGAAGGGCAACAATATTCCAAAATATCTCACGAAGTTTTTCCACTGTAGGGATGAACTGGGAAGTGTGGGGATTACTGTTGATGATGAATACTTGGTGAGCTTGGCTTTCCTTGGACTTTCAAATAGTTGGCATAGCTACGAAGACTCTGTCAATGGACGGGAGAAACTATCGGGATGGGAGCGAAGTTGGTCAGATCTTGTGCAGAAGGAGATAAGGTGGGGGTACCAGGGATGGCTATTCATCAAAGAATGAAGATGAAGATAATTGAGCTTTTGCTGCCAAAGCAAGCAAAGGGAAGGGGAAGAAATTTCCTTCAAAATCCGAAGCTAAAGGCAAGAAGAAGGATTTGTCTGAGGTGAAGTGTTTTCACTATCACGAACATGGGCATTTCACCACTAACTGTCCAGAGAAGAAGAAGAACAAGAAGGCTACTGGAGCTATAGCTAGAGAGGCCTTAGCCTCGCAATTTGAACTTGATTTCTCTTTGATCGCATGCTTGGTTTCAAGCTATATGGGATCGGTGTGGTATCTTGATAGTGGTGTGTCTTTCCATGTGACATGAGATAAGGAGTTGTTTAGTGACTTGGAGGAGAAGGACCTCCAGATGCATATAGAGATGGGCGACGATAGTCGATACAGTGCAACTGGAATTGGGAGCATTAACTTTGAGAGCGAGTCTAATAATCCATTCTTGTTGAAGGATGTTATGCATGTTCCAGGTCTGAAGAATAACTTGGTCTCGGTCGAAATGTTGGAAGACAAAGGTTATGATGTTGTTTTCAGTGAGGGAAAAGTGGTGAGTCGGGATGATGGCACATTATGGCACAAGAGATTGGGCCATCTTCACCATGGCGCTTTGAATATTTTGCAGCCGATTTCTACTATACTTCTCAAGGGTAATCTTGTGCAGTCAGATCAGTGCAAGGGATGTACTATGGGTAAGTTTGTGAAGACCACATTTCATGAGAAGGAGAACCGTGCTTCAGTGATCCTGGAGAGAATTCGCACAGACATGCGTGGACCTTTCTCGGTTGCTTCAAGAAAAAAACATAGTTATTATGTTATATTTGTTGATGAATATTCTCGTAGATGTTGGATCTTCTTCATGCAGAAGAAGAGAAAAAAATTCTCAAAGTTCTATGAGTCTAAAGCATTGGTGGAGAAGGAGTCGGGGAAGAAAGTGAAAGCTCTAAGGAGCGATAATGGTGGTGAATACATCTAGGGTGAATTCAAATACTTCTGTAGCAAAGAAGGAATTCGAAGAGAACTCATAGCACCTCATAACCCACAGAAGAATGGGGTCGCAGAGAGGAAGAACAGAATGATCGTGGGTGTTGCACGAGCGATGCTACATGACCAGGGCCTACCAATGCACTTGTGGGTGGAAGCATGCAACACTGTGGTTTATGTGAAAAACCGTTTTCCTCATAGAGTACCTGGCATGACTACACCTAAAGAAGCTTTTACTGGTATGAAGCCTGATATTTCTCATTTGAAGATTTTTGGCTCATCTTTTTACGTTCATGTGACAAAGGACGCCAGGAAGAAGCTAGAGTTGACTGCAGAATTTGGGATATTTGTAGGGTACACAGAAACACCCCATAATTATCGTGTTTATTTTCCAGATAATCAGATGATTGTGGTGTGACGGGATATAAAATTCAATGAGGTGAAAGCCATGAAGTTGTCGCTTGAGTGGGAGCTACACTTGCATGCAGAGGAGGAACTTCTTGTTCCCAAAGATGAGCCTCTAGATGTGGATTAGCCACAGGAGGAGATTCATGGAGTGGAGGAGTCCACTCATGCAGAACCAAACATCAGAAAAGGCAGAAAGCATACCATAGAAGCTGAGAGACTGAAGCTTGATGCAACACATAATTTAGGAGTCCCTACATCAAAACGCAGAGAGAGACAGTCACCTGACCGATTTACTGGATACATGGCTCTTATGAGCAAGTGTATCGTGACAGAGCCATCTTCTTTTGAAGAAGCAGTGCAGGAGCCCACATGGGTAGATGCCATGGTGGAGGAGTATGACTCCATTTTCAGAAATAGTGCTTGGGAGATTGTTCCAAGGCTGGTGGGAAAATCAGTTGTAGGATCAAGATGGATCTACAAGGTAAAGAAAGCTGCCGATGGGAGCGTTGAGAAGTATAAGGCAATATTTGTTGCCTGGGAATTCTCACAGATCGAGGGGATTGATTATGAAGGAACCTTTGCACCTGTCACATGAAATTATTCCATAAGGAACATCCTTGCTCTCTCAATGTAGATGGGTTGGCACATTCATCAGATGGATGTGAAGACTATGTTCCTTAATGGGATCATTGAGGAAGAGGTGTACATTGAGCATCCTGGAGGATTTGAGATCTTCAGCAGTGAGTCGCATATGTGCAGGCTTAAAAGAGCACTGTATGGGTTGAAGCAAGCACCATGTTCTTGGCACACTCGGATCGATATCTATTTCACTGGACTTGGCTTCACCAAGAGTGAGGCGGATGCAAACCTATACCAAATTGTGGTGGAGAGTAAGCTTTTAATCATTGTTCTTTGTGTTTATGATTCAATACTAATGGGTGATGAGTAGTTGATACACTCATGCAAGGAATATATTGCAAAGGAGTTTCAGATGAAGGATTTGGGCCTCCTTCATTATTTCCTTGGATTGGAAATATGGCAGTGGGAAGGTGAACTATTTGCGTCAGAAGGCAAGTGTTGAGCTCCAAAGATGTTCTTTCTTCCACCACATTCCACTCCATTTACTTTGTCCATTATTAATTACAGGCTCAAATGATCAATAGAATTAATTAAAATTTCTTTAAGAATGAATATCATGACTAAATTGCTATGTTTTTATGATTTTGTCATTGTAGTACATTTTGAACTAGATCTAGCTACATAATGCAGACATTCTGTAGCTAGTTGCCGATTCTGCAGCTGTCTTCATGTCTACGCAGGTTCCAGGTGTCATCTCAGAGAAAAACACATATGGTCGTATTCCACATCATTCCCTCATCATTTGTTGCTCTCCACGAAGTTTGAACAGAATTCTGTAGGTGGTTATGCACGTGGGAACTCAAACTAGGAGAGAGACTCCTAATAGGACAAGGACAGTCCAGATGTCCTTAATTATATTACGTGACCACCATCAGAGTCCTAGTTTGGTTTTTATTTGGAAAGACAATTATCCCTAGGTTATCTCAAGACAGTTATGTAATTTTGATTATAAATATAGCTCGGGAAACCGAGGGACAAGGTTAGATTTTGTATTTGACTGCTAGATTTCAGAAGTACGAAAAACACTCTGTTTTGAATTAATTTCTCTCTAATGCAAGAAGTATCACTTTATTGAAAGCACTGAGTCAATATTGAAGTATATTTTGCGTGCTACTCCAGTGGTAGAGGGCCCCTGCCTCCTGAGCAGCCTTGTTTATACGGTTTAGATAAGTATTTTAGTCTCGTTTTTCATTTCTAGCTTAAGTACGTTTCTGAAGTTTATGTTTCATGCTTGTTTACATTGATCATCATAGCTAGACTTACTCTTATAAACTCTTCCAAAATATCATCACGATGAATAAGGCATAGCTGTGGTGTTGTAGGTTTTAGTTGTATTTCCTTTCGAATTTTATGATTTATGCTTGTTTACACTAAGTGTCATAGCCGGTCTTACTCCTACAAACTCTTCCAAAACATCATTAACAATGAATAAGAAACAACTATGGTATCTTAGATTTTAATTGTATTTGCTTTCAAATCTTATGTTTATGTTCAATTGCATTCAATTATACAGCCATAATTGTTTTTACAAACTCTTCCAAAATATCATTCACATTAAACAAGATGGGCTGTAGAATTCCAATAGACTAGCTGCATGTTAGTTTAGTCATAACACTCCGGAGGTTGATTGCATTTAGTTCAGCTCTGTCACTACATTTCAAGTTTGATAATGGCATTTTAATTTAACTCTGTTCACTGTACTTCAAGTAGATTAGTAGCACTCTAGTTTAGTCTTAGTTCACTGTATTAGCATTCCAGTTTAGTTGTTATCCATTGCATTTTAAATTGTATTAGTTGTTAAATTTAGATACCACGGTCTTCATTATTTACAAAAACTTCTTTTGTTCCAACCTCATATTAATACATAATCATCTGGACAGAAGCTAGTATCAGTCTAAGGCCTGGAGTATTTTTCAACCTTTTTACCATTTCACAAATAAGCCTTTTCTCAAGGACTATTCTAAAAAGAAACCTATAACTTTTGAGTGAGGCCTAGTGGTGCTAAATTGAGTTGCAGAACAGAATTAGAAGTTAGTTTAGAGTAAAAATCTTATTGTGCTATAATTTTTCTTTTCCAAATATGTTCCAATAAACCTTTAATCATGGATGATATGTTGTAACATTGTAAGTTGATTGTTTATTTAGGAGAACTTCATTCACACTTAACTTGTCCATTTCTCAAGCTCTTCCAATACATATTTAATGAATGAATTGGATAAGTTCAAGCTCATGTTGTGATTGATTTCCTTGCAATGAAGTCATTATCAAGCTTTGCATTTGTTGTTTAGCCATAGTTTAGGCTTTGTTCTGTTTTAATATTTGCATTTGTTGTTTGCCATCCATAGTTTAGGCCTTCTTTTCACCAGCATTTAGTTCTTTCCATTTTCAAACATAAAACCATAAAACCAAAAACATCAGAAAACACTAAACACAACGTAGTGAGAAACAAATACCTAGGCACATATAGTGCACCACACTTCAGCAGTTTACCAACCTTGGTTGACAATTAATGAACTCAATTTAGGAACACTAGGTTGAGCACAAACATTTTGGCGCCGTTGCCGGGGAAGTGTAACTAGGTAGCCTTGTTTCTTAACTCCCAAAAACAATGATATGCGTAGAGAGAGAGACTCAAGGGGTAGATTCATAAGAAGCAGAAGTAGAAGTTTGATTCCTAGAACACCACTTGTTTCATCAAGACCTAGAGCCAACACACCTCCAACTCAGACCCACATTCAATCCTTTACTGATCCTAGACTTCCAGAAGACTTAAGATTAGATATTCCATTAGAAAGACCTTCCACTTCATCCACTGAACCTGTCTTAGAAGAAGATTCAAGGACCCCTGCTAGAGACACAAACTTTTCCACTTCCACAGAAGAATCAACTATGGCAGAAGAAGGGGGAGGAGGAGTCTTTAATGGAGAACACACATTATTTGGAGGGGGTAGAGGTAGAGGTAGAGGAGAAGGAGGTAGAGGTGCAGAAGGAGGAAGAGGTAGAAGAGAAATGGGAAGCTCTTTTGGGTTTCCTATAATAGATGAAAAAACTAATACAACCATGAAAAACATTTCACCCTCTTTCCTTCCAAACTTCTATGGACTTAAAACTGAAGATCCTGAAACCTTCCTATTTGAATTTGAAATCCTGTGTAGAACTTATGACTACTTACAAGATGCTCAAAAACTTAAACTATTTCCTTCAACATTGAAAGGAGCAGCATTGAAGTGGTTTATGAGTTTGATCAACAGTTCTATTAGGACATGGGAAGATATGAAACAAGCATTTCTAGAAAGGTATTTGGATTATTGTATACCAGTCAATCATAAGGAGGAAGTGTTCAAGATGATACAAAAAGAGGATGAAAACCTGGAAGATTTGTTGGAGAGATTTCATTACAACATCAAAAGAGAAAAAATGGAGAACTTAGATCAAGACACTTTAAAAGCTCTCTTGTTGAAGACAATTAGGGATGAATGGTTGGATATCCTTAACATGATGGGAAAAGGGGATATATCTCAGCTCACATTACCTAAAATATCTGAGTTATGTATCAACCTTTCAAGAGGGAAATCTAAAACTGTGAAAGGACCAAGAGACCCTGCTCTTGCAAGGGTAAGTAAGTCTTCTTCTGGGACAGTAAGTAGGGCAGAGATAGGGCATATGCTTGATGAATTCAAATATGACATCTTAGGGAGTCTTAGTGAACAAATAGACACCCTTAAGTTACAAAACAAGCAAAAAGTTGAATCTGATGCTTTAGCAATCCTTTGTCCCAAATGTAGAAAGAAGCATGCCTTGAGAGAATGTCCTTTGGATGCAAAAGTTGTAGAGACCTGTGTAATTTTTTCAGAAAAACATGAGACCAAGAGTTGTCCTTCACTTCCTGGTCTTAAAGCTGTCTTTCAAGAAGATACTCCTACAAGTTCCACAGAATCTCTCAATTTTGTCTCTAGAAGGCCTTGGAAAGGACCTCAAACACAAGGATTTCATGATCAAATGTATAATCAACCCCTACCAAATTGGAATTCTTGGCAGCAGCCTTGGCCCCAATTTCAAAATCAATCTCAAGCTTGGGCACAAGGAGCACAAAATCCCTATGGAAGATACTCCCAGTACTATCAATATCCACCATCCTATCCACCATACCCACATTTTTCTCCTCAAAATCCTCAACAAAATCCTCAACGGAATCCTCAAAATCCACAACATCAAAATCAACCACTTCCATTACCATTTCCTCATAAATAAAATCAGTTGCCTGCTCAACCCATACCAAACCCCAACAATAAAAGTCCTCAGAACACATACATGATAGAAGGCCAACAATTTCCAACTTATTTAATTACTCCTCTAGACCTTAGTGATGTTCAACTTAGATCTGAAAGAATACTTGAAAAGAGGAAACCTTCTGTGATCATACAAGAACAAGATAACTCTGAGGAAGATTCTCTACGGGAAAATAAAAGTCTTGAAGAAGACACATCTTTTCAGGACCCAAACATTGAAAAATCAAAACAAAAAGAACCAATAATTTCAACTCCTGTATTAGAGTAGCCATCAACATCCACTCCTACACCTCCCTTTCCAGAAAGATTACAAATTGATAGAGGTGTAGAAAAAAAAATTATGGTTCCTAATTATGATTTCCTAGATGAGCTAAGAAATGTTTGCATTAAGATTCCATTATTACAAGCCATCAAGGAAATCCCAATTTTAGCAAAGACAATAAAGGAGTTGAGCATGAAGAAAACAAGAAAAATAATAAGAGAGACAAAGAAAATTCAACTGGCAGGAAAAATAGCAGACATTATGATGGGTAAGATTTCTATTCCAAAGTATCTAGACCCAGGAAATCCAGTTGTCAAAATTCACATCAATGGAATTGAGATCCAAAATACACTCATTGATTTAGGAGCAGCAATCAATATCATGAGTAGACAAATCATGGATAAACTGAAACTTCCTAGTCTTCTCTTTACACCCACATTATTACAATTAGCAGACAGATCTGTGATCAAACCTGATGGGGTAATAGAAGACATTCCAGTGTCCCTAGATTCTTGGGAGTACCCTGTGGATTTCATGATCCTAACTCCTAAGAATAATCTAGGAGGGCATCCTATTATATTAGGAAGACCTTGGTTAGCTACATTTGATGCTTTCATTAGTTGTAGATCCGGTGATATGCATATCTATGATGGTAATTCAACTAAGAAATTCACTTTGTATCCTCCAGCAAGGACAATTACAGATTTAGATAATACTCAATGGATAGAGGATGAAGAAGACTTACAACCTCTCTTCACAATTTCAGAAATTAGTGAAGATAGTCAAATTCTGAATACTTTAGAAAAATTTGAATCCTCTTCGGAACATAAACATGAAAAATTTCAAGAAGAATCCAACATTGAGTTTTTTTCATCAAGGCAGATGTCTCTCTATTCCATGGATAAATTTGGAAGCTCTACAATTGAGATATTTCCAGGCAAAACTTTAAACATAAACAAGAACCTAGAAAAATCTCAACAAGAAGAGCTAGTCAAAATTTTACAGAGACATTCTTCTGCATATGCATGGGAGTACACTGATATGAAAGGGATAAGCCCTAAGACTTGCACTCATCACATCTACATAGAGGAAAATTGTAAACCAATCAGACAACCTCAAAGACGGATGAATCCAAATCTTAGAGAGATTGTTAAAGAAGAATTGCAGAAATTGTTGAATGTCAACTTTATCTATCCTATTTCAGATAGTCAGTGGGTTTCTCCTTTGGTAATTGTGCCAAATAAAAATGGTAAATGGAGGGTATGTATTGACTACCGAGAATTAAACAAAGCTACTCTTAAAGATAATTTTCCCCTACCTTTCATAGATCAGGTGTTAGATACCTTAGCTGGAAAAAAGTACTTCTCATTTCTAGATGGGTTTAGTGGTTATAATAAAATTCAAGTAGCACTTGAGGACCAAGACAAAACCACATTTACCTGTCCTTGGGGTACCTATGCTTACCGAGTATTTCCATTTGGATTATGCAATGCACCTGCAACATTTCAAAGGGCAGTATTAGGAATCTTTTCAGATCTAATGCATGATTGTGTAGAGGTATATATGGATGATTTCACAGTTTATGGAAACACATTTGAAGAAGCCTTAGCAAACTTGGAAAAAGTTTTAAAGAGATGTCAAGAAGCAAATATTTCACTTAGTCATGAGAAATGTTTCATGATGTTTACTGAAGGTATTGTTTTGGGGCATCATATTTCAGGGGATGGGATTAGAGTTGATGAGTCAAAAAGTTGAAGTCATCTCTAACTTATCTATTCAGAGTTGTCAAAAAAATATGTTAGGAGTTTTTCTAGGATTTACGAGGATTATTATCGAAGATTTATAGAAAACTTCACCAAGATAGCATCTCCACTCTTAGAATTACTTACCAAAGACTGTGAATTCAAATGGAATTCTGATTGCCAGTTAGCCTTTAAGACCCTGAAAATAAAAATTTCTGAAGCACCTATTTTAAGGGGACCTAACTGGAAGTTACCTTTTAATATTTCAACAGATGCCTCAGATACAGCTCTAGGAGCAGTATTGGGACAAAAAGACCTGATTCCTTATGCCATCTACTATACCAGTAAAAATTTAACTCCTGCAGAGTTAAACTATACTGTAACTAAAAAAGAGTTTTTAGCTGTTGTTCATGCCATAAACAAATTCAGACACTATATAACAGGCAATGAAACTTTTGTTCACACAGATCATTCTGCAATTAGATACTTAATGAACAAATCAATTACTAATGGCAGAGTCATAAGATGGTTATTGCTTTTACAAGAATTCAACATTACCATTCTAGATAGGCCTGGAAAACAAAACATAGTAGCTGATTTCCTATCTAGACTCCAAAACATCAAAGATGACACTCCAGTTGAAGATCAATTTCCTAATGAATATCTTTTTGCAATTTCTACTCAAACTCCTTGGTTTGCTGACATTGCTAATTATTTAGTTTCAGGAAAATTTCCTTCAATAATGAATGCAAGGGATAAAAGAAAAATCATTTATGATAGTGCAAAATATTCATGGGTTGCTAATGAGTTGTACAAGACAGGTCCAGATTTGATCATTAGGAGATGTGTTCGGGAAGATGAGATGCCCGAGATTCTCAAAGCATGTCATGATGAACCTTGTGGCGGACACTTTGCTGATAAGAGGACAGCCTATAAGATCCTTAATTTAGGATATTATTGGCCATCCTTGTTTAAAGATGCTAAAGAGTATGTAAAAAGGTGTGACAGTTGCCAAAGGGTAGGGAAACCTTCTCCTTCAGGTGAGATGCCATTACAACCTCAGGTACATATTGAACCTTTTGAAAAATGGGCTTTGGATTTTGTAAGACCTATTAGTCCTCCATCAAGACAAAAGAAATATATATTAGTTTGCACTGATTATGTTACTAAGTGGGTAGAAGCTAAACCATTACTTGTTGCTAATGAAGCATCTGTAGTTACTTTTCTTTTTGAGGATATTTTTACTCGTTTTGGTGTCCCAAGGGAAATTGTTGCAGATCAAGGAGCTCAATTTACATCAAGGCTAGTGGAGCAAATGATGGAGAAGTACAAAATCAGACATAGAAAATCTACTCCTTATCATCCACAAGCAAATAGTCAAGTGGAATCTACTAATAAGATCATTGAAGGAATCCTAACAAAGACTGTTCATTTACATAGAAGAGATTGGGTAGATAGGCTTCCTGAAGCCTTGTGGGCCTATAGAACTACATGGAGAAACACAACAGGCCATACTCCTTATGAACTTGTTTATGGAAAGCAAGTTTTGTTTCCCATAGAGTTCCAGATTCAAACTTTCAAAATGACAGTTCAGCTAGGACTTGATTTAACGGAGGCACAAAAGCATAGATTGGAGCAGATTAATGAATTGGATGAGATCAGACAAGATGCAGTTCAGAAAACAAGTCTAGTCCAACAGCAAAGGACTAGATGGCATGACAAGTACATCAAGGAAAATAAGTTCAAGGAAGGTGACTGGGCTCTCTTGTTTGATTCAAAGTTCAAGGATTTTCAAGGTAAATTCCAAACACATTGGCTTGGGCCATATGAAATCATAAGAATTTTTGACAATGGAGCAATAAAAATCAGGACAATAGATGAAGAGAAGGTCACTTTTCTTGTGAATGGTCATAGATTGAAGTTGTATCATAAGCCACTCTCAAGAGAAGAATTTGTTAAGAAATTCTAGGAAAGTAGTGATATGAAGTTAATGGAGAATAATTTTTCTTCTTCATCAACTTAAGTGAATTTTCTGAAGTCGAAAATTGAAAAAATAAAATAAAATAAAAATAAAGTATAAACATGAAAACCAATCACTGATTGGCATGTTTATACAAAAAAGGTGGAGTGAAAATTAGAATCTTTCTGACACTCTAGCTTTTCAAATCTATTCTTTCTGCAAGTAGTTATTACAAAATCATAAGTGCAGATTCATTTCACTTATGGTCCATCTCATTTCATCCATCCATACTCCATCTCATTCATTCATCCACACTTCATTCATTTCACTCCATGTTCCACCTCATTTCCATTCCAGATTTTTAAAGTTTGATGTCTTTCTGCAAATGAATAGTACATATCATGAATTGCAGGCCACTTCTCATACTTCACTCCATTTCATAAGATGTGATCCATTCCACTCCATTACTCACTTCATTCATATTCCATTACACCATATTTTACTATCCATCCTCACTCATTCCATACAACATTCCATTCATGCTCCAAACCATTCCATTTCATATTTCAAGTTCTCTACAGGTACATTCTGCAGCCAGTCAGACATTCTGCAGCCAGACAGACATTCTGCAGCTAGAGATCCTGAAAGCACTGTCTAGTAATCACCTGATCTGCAATAAAATGATCCTGCATACCCATGACAACAAGCAAAATCAAGAAGGTTGTGAAGACTCAAAAATTAATGATTTTCAAGAGAGAACAAAGCTTATGAAGAACACACAAAAAAATTAGAGGAAAGGCAAAGGTAAAAGTTCTGATTATAATGACATATCATGAAAGATTTTAGTATAGTTAAGTTATGAATAATTCAAAAAGTTGTTTTAATTAATTTTTTTGATCATGCCTAACCAACCTCCCGCAAATTTTTTGGATAAAACTCTTTCTATTCCACCATTTCAAATCCCATATTCGATCATCATTTAAAAATCTAAACGGTTAAAGTGCTGAAGTGATTGGATTAGTCACGTCACTAGGCCAAAGCATTTAATGATGATTTCGAATTTGTTACAAAATATCTCTGCGGTATTTTTTTCCGTGATATATTCAACTCATATACATCATCCTCACCTCATTATATTCATTCCGCAATCACTCCATATCATTCTTTCCCGTAGCCAACTCTTAAACATTTCAGTCTGTAAAACAGAGGAAACATTTGTGGGGCAAAAACATTTCTGTAACAGTCGTTGTCACCATGAACAGAGAAGCAACAATTTGAAGGTTGGAAAGTGGAGTTATGGGTCTTATAGTGAGGACTGAACCAGTTGGCACTAAGTACTTGGAAGGTTATCCTCAAGTTAGAGAAATGTTACAACAAGCAGGGTGGTTGCAATTCTTTGAAAAATTCAGTGGGTTTCACAAAGAGGTGACCAAAACGTTTGCAAGATTCTTCAAAGGAGCTGAGGTCAAGATAGGAGATATTAAATTCACCATTACCGAAGCTTCCATTGCAAAAGCAACTGAATTTCCCAGACAAGGAGAAAGGTGGTTCAAGAATAGAGAATTTCATAACGAAGCATGGAAGCAGATACTCAAGTCACTAGGTATGGACGTTACCATTTTTAAAAAGGGTATCCCTAGCTCTGCACTAAAGAACAAATGGAGGAACATGTTTCTTATCTTGCAAAAATTCATCACTTGTGAAGGAAGATATGGTACTTTCTATTTCTATCATATTCGGTTGATAATGCATTTCCTAGAAGAAGAACTCAATTTTTCCTTTTTCTTGATTCATAGTTTAAAGAAAATGGCCTCAAGTGTTCAAAAGAGAATTCAATTTCTCTAAACAACTTTATACCACCACGGTTTAGTCAAAATTTTGATTGAACATCATTTGAGAAAAATGGGAGATAATTGGGAAGACTTCTTAGTGAGAAATCACTTTGAGGAACCCAAGGAACCTCCACCTGAAGACAAACCTAAAAAAAGAAGTAGAAGATGGAAAACCTCCAAAATTGAAACTGGTAAAATAATACAAGAAAGCAATGAAGAAATGATTTCTGAGAAATTGACTCAGATTAAGAAGCAGCTTAAGAAAGGGAGGATAATAAGAAAATTTTCCAGAGAGAAAGGAGAAGGGCCATCTCAACCGAGAAGGAGCCATATAATTAGAGGGATACTAAAGAAAACAAAGGTTAAACAAACTGGAGTCATAAACATAGAAGATGAAGAAACAACTACTGAGGAGGATTTTGATGAAGAAGTTCCAGAAATTGACCCAGCACAGCAACAAGTTTACAATTATATTGAGTCATTAGAGAGGAGAGCTTCAGAATCTAGAGATAGAAATCCTAGCCCACCAAAGTCTGAAATTGATATGCTAAGAAGAGATAGGTATGAGTTAGAAGTACTCAACAGGCATATCAAGAATGAGAATGAAATTCTGAGAGAGCAGGTTAAATTGAAAACTGATATGAATTCAACTCTGTCTCTACAAATGCAAAAGTCATACAAGGCCAGTGAAAAATTGAAGAAGAGAAATAAAAATTTAACCAGGGCACTCACAAATTTGAGATTTAAGTTAGTCATAAGAAAGCCCAAAAGGCCTTTGACTGCTAGGCAAAGCAGAAGAATAGGGTTGTATGTCCTTGCAGAGGTCTCAGAGTTCATGGAATAGTTGCATGAGGACATACAAGAACCTAGCAGTGGGGGTATGTTGAGCTCCAAAGATGTTCTTTCTTCCACCACATTCCACTCCATTTCCTTTGTCCATTATTAATTACAGGCTCAAATGATCAATAGAATTATTTAAAATTGCTTTAAGAATGTATATCATGACTAACTTGCTATGTTTTTATGATTTTGTCATTGTAGTACTTTTTGAACTAGATCTAGCTACAGAATGCAGACATTCTGTAGCTAGTTGCCGATTCTGCAGCTGTCTTCATGTCTACGCAGGTTCTAGGTGTCATCTCAGAGGAAAACACATATGGTTGTATTCCACATCATTCCCTCATCATTTTTTTCTCTCCACGAAGTTTGAACGGAATTCTGTAGGCGGTTATGTACGTGGGAACTCAAACTAGGAGAGAGACTCCTAATAGGACAAGGACAGTCCAGATGTCCTTAATTCTATTACGTGACCACCATTAGAGTCCTAGTTTGATTTTTATTTGGAAAGACAATTATCCCTAGGTTATCTCAAAATAGTTATGTAAATTTGTTACAAATATGGCTCGGGAAACCGAGGGACAAGGTTAGATTTTGTGATTGATTGCTAGATTTCAGAAGTCCGAAAACACTCTGTTTTGAAGTAATTTCTCTCTAATGCAAGAAGTATCACTTTATTGAAAGCACTGAGTCAATATTGAAGTAGATTTTGCGTGCTACTCCGGTGGTAGAGGGCCCCTGCCTCCTGAGCAGCCTTGTTTATACGGTTTAGATAAGTATTTTAGTCTCATTTTTCATTTCTAGCTTAAGCACGTTTCTGAAGTTTATGTTTCATGCTTGTTTACATTGATCATCATAGCTAGACTTACTCTTATAAACTCTTCCAAAATATCATCACGATGAATAAGGCATAGCTGTGGTGTTGTATGTTTTAGTTGCATTTCCTTTCAAATTTTATGATTTCTGATTGTTTACACTAAGTGTCACAGCCGGTCTTACTCCTACAAAATCTTCCAAAACATCATTAACAATGAATAAGAAATAGTTGTGGTATCTTAGATTTTAATTGTATTTGCTTTCAAATCTTATGTTTATGTTCAATTGCATTGAATAATACAGCCAGAATTGTTTTTACAAACTCTTCCAAAATATCATTCACATTGAACAAGATGGGCTGTAGAATTCCAATAGACTAGTTGCATGTTAGTTTAGTCATAACACTCCGGAGGATGATTTCATTTAGTTCAGCTCTGTCACTACATTTCAAGTTTGATAATGGAATTTTAATTTAACTCTGTTCACTGTACTTCAAGTAGATTAGCAGCACTCTAGTTTAGTCTTAGCTCACTGTATTAGCATTCCAGTTTAGTTGTTATCCATTTCATTTTAAATTATATTAGTTGTTAAATTTAGATACCACGGTCTTCATTATTTATTAAAAAATGACATTTTGTCTGTCTCACATTATACATAAATTCTGATGTAGATAGTAATTTAAATTTCTAGGTCGAGGTATTTTCACCTACATACTATTGCAAATAAGTCACTTCAGTGAACACCAAATCATGATCTTTTCAAGAACAAAGTTAAATTGAGTTGTACAAGAAGAAATAGTTGAGAGTAAAAATACATGGCTACAATTGTTCTTTCTGTGTTCTGAATAAACTAATCATGATAGATGTTGTAACATTGTAAGTTGATTGTTTATTTAGGAGAACTTCATTCACACTTAACTTGTCCATTTCCAAAGCTCTTGCAACACATCTTTAATGAATGAATTGGATAAGTTCAAGCTCATGTTGTGATTTATTTCCTTGCAATGAAGTCATTATCAAGATTTTCATTTTTTGTTTGCCAGCCATAGTTTAGGCTTTATTTTGTTTTAATATTTGCATTTGTTGTTTGCCATCCATAGTTTAGGCCTTCTTTTCACCAGCATTTAGTTCTTTCCCTTTTAAAAAATAAAACCATAAAACCAAAAACATCAGAAAACACTAAACACAACGTAGTGAGAAACAAATACCTAGGCACATATAGTGCACCACACTTCAGTAGTTTACCAACCCTGGTTGACAATTAATGAACTCAATTTAGGAACACTAAGTTGAGCAAGAAACAACAAGTGCTCAGTGAGATAATGAGAAGTTTCACATGCAAGGATGCAAGCCTATCGAAACTCCTCTTCTAGGAAATTTGAGGAAAGAGGATGCTACATCGACAGAGGTAGTGGATGCCACTCTTTATCGACAGTTGGTGGGTTTGCTCATGTATTTAGTTAATACAAGACCGAACATATGCTATGTGGTGAACCAAATTTCACAAGAGATGGTTAAGCCTACCAAGCTCTTTTGGAAGGCAGGCAAGCATGTCTTGAGATATCTCAGGGGCACATCTGAGTATGGTTTATGGTACAGATAGACGGATGAGGTGAAGTTACGTGGCTTTATGGAAGTAGATTGGACTCTAACAAAATACAAAGAGAGCACATTAGGAGAGATTTGAGGTACTATCAAGGACAGCTTTTGTACAAAAGAGGAAACAAAGATCCGTGGCACCTAGTTCAGCGGAAGCAGAATACATGGCAACAATTCAAGTTGCATGTGAGGCTATTTGGATGAGGATGATCCTGGTCGGTTTGTTTGATTCTCATTTAGATCCTACAATGATACATTGTGATAATCAGAGTTGCATTAAACTCTTGATTAATCCTGGTGAGCCATGACATCTAACATGGTTGACACGTCCTGCATCATCATATCAGAGATTGTGTGCAGCGAAAGATCATGTTGCTTTAGTACATTCCTACGGAAGATCAAGATGCAGATATTTTGACGAAGGCGCTCACCAGGAGAAAATTTGAATACCATAAAGGTAGGATTGGGGTGAAGGATAATCCTTATCTTGTTGATAGGGAATGTTGAGATTCAACAAGATGATGAGCTTAGTGAAAAGAGTCGCCTTCACTAAGTGGGCCTGCAGGCTATTTTTGGCGCAAGTCTATTTTTAGACTATGTATATTTTAAGACATGGTGATCATATTTCAGAAGTTGCAGGATGCTATTTGTGGATGGTTGATCAAGTTGGAAAAATAGATGAAATTATATTTTTATAATATTGGGCGAAGTCTATTTATAGATCGCCAATCTAAAAATAGAAGTTTCTATTATTATTAGCTCATAATAATCCGACAATAAATAACAACTTATTCTCTTGGAGCACTTAATTTCAGTGCACAGATTTGGAAAATCAGTGGGCTGAAGAAATTAAAAAATCCCTAGGGTTTACTAGTGGTTCATGCATGGAGTACTCAGTTATAACTGAAGTGGAAAAGTTATGACAGAGTTGGAAGAGTAGTTCATGGAGTTGTTATTCAATTTAACTCAGTTATTGGAGTTAAAATCAGTTGAGCTAGTTGTATCTAGTCTAAATGAATGATACACTAGTGAGAGTGGAGTGAATTAATTAGTTAATTAATTCAAAAATAATAACTCATTAATCAACTGAACAATACAACAGTTAAATACAATTCATTACAGTTCCAGTGGAGACTCAGTGGAGAGATAGGTGAAAGGGCAACATGGATTGTCTGTTGTGACTATAGTGATGCATTGATTGCACCACACACACATTGGAGTTTCCAATGAGGATTGCGTAGTCAAGGCAAGGGTAATTTGAATTCATTTAGAGCTATTCTTCAATAGGGATTGTGCAGTGGAGGCAGGCTAGTAGGAGGGCAGAGATCGATGCATGGATTTGCAGATTTCTTCTATGTTAGTTTGTGACGATTGATTGTACTGGGAGCTTTATGTACTAAGATTTGTAATTGATTGTTACATGATCTCCATGATACATAATATATGATAGTTGGGGTTTCCAACTTCATGCTTTCTCGTTAAAAAATTTTGTTATGTGCGATTGTTTTTATTTATGCTTCACATGTGTTTGCAATTAATTTTCTGCAAAATATTAATAGTGGAATGATTTTTTATTTTGAAAGAAGTTAAATATTGTGAGATCAGGGGAATCTCGATGTATGCATTCTTAGTGTATACTAATTCCTACAGTTATGAAACAACCTTGGTGAAAGGTCCATGTCATAAAGTTAAAAATAATAACCACAGTTGATGATACACGTATTCAAAGATGAATGTTGGGAAAAACATCCTAGGGGGTATTCATTTGGCTTATTATGGTTGTTGGCTTGATGGGTCCTGACCCAAGTTCAAATTTTAAGGTTAACCAACAAAACCCTCTTACTATTGGCCCTTTTAGCAGTGACCTACTTGCACAGGTCAAAGTCTCACCTGAAGTAGTATGGGGGGCTGTTGGAATGAGGTTTCCACACCCTGAGAGAGAATTAAATGATGGGGGTGTCTTCAAATTGATAACAACATTGGTCCAACCTTCGCAATAGAAGCCCTAACCAGAAACCATAAATACGAAGATTCAGGTTAGTTTACGCAGGTTATCCTGCACGTGCACATATACAGATCCCACAATCCTTTCAACAGTCTTAATACATAACATTGAGGTTTGACAGTAATAGATCTATTCATTCAACGTTTGTATAAAACAGAAGATAGTTGCGGAACCAATGAAAACACAGATAATGCAGTAGATGGAAATAACAAAAAAAAACAGATCATAAATCAGAACACAAATGCATTTGATACTCATATTTCTTCCAAAACATTCCTTTATTCATTCATAGTTCATATCATCCTTACAATCCTTCCATTCTACCTACGCACATAGCCAGCGGGTTTCACACACAACAAGACTAAGGTCTCTATGCACACAGCTAGCGGGAGCCTTCTAAACCCAGACAAGTTCGCTTTTCAGCTCAGAACATCATACCAAAAATCATATCAGACTTACAACTTATTTACTTGACTCCATCTAGACTCCTATTTATATATTTAGCCTGCTCCCATCTAATGTCTACAAACTGTTGTTTTTGGCCCCTAGTTCTACCCTTTTTTCCCATTACAACTCATGAGAGGATTTGACCCGCCCCAAAGCCCCTTGACTTGTGATTTTATTAGCGTGCATGACTTAAATTACCAAAAATAATATATTTTTATCCAAAATTTATTCCTAAGGGAACCCACTCCAACAGGCCCCCAACACAATCTTATGACTCGTCCCGAGTCACACCAGTTTGGGTTCTTCATCTTGAGATGAAACTCCTCGATGGCGGCGACCAAGGGCACCAATATGCCTATGCTCTGATCAGATGCAATCTACGATGTGTCCACACATTTATGCGATGTTAGTCCTTCTGCAGCTAGGTTGATGCTTTGATAGGTTTGGTTCAAATTTTTGACGGTGGAATCCAGCTTCTGTGACAACTTCATCGCCTCATTGGCCCATGGCTTCATGTGCGCTATCATGATATGCTTCTTTCTCCATAGCTCCTCTACTTTGTCACGCAAGATCTGGCTAATCTGTAAGCGAGCGATGCACTGAGTAGGTACAAAATTAGGCAGGGCCTCCTGAAGGTCGTTGAATTCCTACTCCTTAGCGCACAATTCCTGCAAGATATTTTTGACCAGTGGATCTATCTGCACAAATATACACAATCCCATATTTGTTTCAAGTAGCATGGTGCCTTTATCAACTATGGTAGAAATATTCTATCAAGCTTCCTTAACCAATGCCGCCCGCTGTGCACACACCTCGGGGGGAGTTTCTAGCTGTATCTTAGCTTGCAATGCTACAATCTGTTGTTTGAACTGCACCTTCACTGTCTGTACTTCTGACGGGGAGTATTTTAGTGTTTTAGCTGAGCTCTTGAATTTTACCTGTGGTGTAGTGGATGTAGGGATGACCAGCTCTAGTAGGTCACTGCAAAGTATTAAATCAGATGCTCTAACTCTGGTTGCTGAGCTACAACTACCTGTTGCAATGTTTGGGCTTAGAGTTATTCTTTCATCTTCGTCGCTACCTTCTGCTCAGTTTAGCTCAATTGCTAGTGCATGCATGCCTCCCTACACTACAGCTCGTCTTTGATGATAGTTTGGATTACATGTACCTTTCTACTAGGCAACATAGATAAGTCTATCCTGACCTCTAGGCAGGTCTGCACCTGTGCACGCAGTTTCGGCTTCTCTAGAGTGACTACGCTACTCGGGAAGGGGTAGATCCTGCTGTCTATTGTGGTCAGGATCATCATTGTAGGTTGGATCACTTGAATCAACCTTGTTTGATTCACGCTCTCCTAGATATTATCCATCTTCAACTGCAGTACCTACAATCTTGATTGTAATGCTTTGACCGCAACCTTGTATTTCTCTTCCATTGTTGTCCATCGATCCTCAGAGATAGATGCAACCACATCCATTGTTACACCATTTTTTGGTCATCTAACCTATTATTATTAGATGAACCCAAGTACACCATGTAAGACCAATTTTACCCTAAGTAAAATTGCTTTCACCATATAAAATAACTTATTTGTTTATATTTCCTGGTCATATTTAACCCAAAACAAGGAACTTGATTAAATAAATCCTTATTTATTTAATTATTTCCTAAGAATAAGTTATTTAAATCATTATTTAAATAATATTCTTAGTTAAATTTGACTAAATCATCCATAAATAATTAAATAAACCATTATTTATTTAATTATATTCCCATCATTTCCCTAAAATGATAAACAAATCATTTATTTATTTATTATTTATAAATAAAGGAATTGACCCAAGTCAAGAATCCTTTTCCCTCCAACAAATATAGTAAAATATTCCTAAAGGGTGCTTCTAGAATTCGATTAATAATATTTTATTCATGCACTGAGTTCTAGGCCGCCCCAATATTTTGTTATAAATAGGAGGGTTTTCCCCAATCATTAGTCACCTTCATTGCATTAGATCACTCTGGATCTACTCTTGGTCACCATTTTTCCATTGTTGCTTTGTGAACTCCCATTGAGTTCTATGTTTCTCTAGTTTTTCTACACCAATAAGAGAGAGGAATGTTAGATCTGAAACATTGAGGAATTTCAAGAACCCATCCCACTGAGGAGAACCGGAAAACAACTTTCTTGTTTTCCTCTCAGGTGCCCCATTCTTTAATATAATATAAAATTATTTTAAATACATTGTTCTTGTCTTGTTTGTTGGATCCATGGAGCTATGTTATATTTTATCTACATAATGTCTTTTGTGCTTAGATCTGAATTTTTGCAGCAACCTTAAAGATATTTTGCAGCCATAATCGATGTTAGGGATATTTTTTGTGCATAGATAAAGTGATCTTTTACGACGAAAGATTCATACTAACAATTGGCGACTCCACACGGGTTTTATTTTATGACCACTGCCATTTTATCTATTCCTGCATATCCAGTTGTTTCAGACCCTAGGGTTTCTCTTCAGTTTCCTGTTTTTCCTATTTTTATGGTGCTTTTCACCTCTAAAACCCTCAAAAAGTCAAATTTTTAACTTCCGTGTGTTTCTGGCCTTATTGCATAGGTGACAGACATCAGCCGCAGCTGAGACGACAAATTTTTCTAAAATCTGCCGCCGAAAGAGCTGAATCTGCAGGTTGCACTTATAGGCCCAAAAAGTGCAAACTGAGCTTGAGGATGCACTTTTCTGCCCCAAACCTGCGACCTGGACTGAAAACAGGTCAGAACCTGCGACCTGCACTTTTTCTGCAAATTTTTCAGCACTTTTTCTAGGTTTGTCTGAAGCTTCTGTCAGGGTTTTCCAACCTCCGTCTCCGCCCGTTTAGACCTTTTTTTGATCTAATTCACTCAACTAAGTGGGAATCTTGCCCCTTAGGGCTCTAGTACCCTCCACTTTTGGTGGGAGATTTTTTTTTGTTTCAGAAGTCTGAATTCCCAGAGTTTCAGCCTTATTGCTTTCAGATCTGATACCTTTGTTTCAGATCTCTTTAGATCAGCTCTTCTCCCTCTCAAATCACCTCATATTGTTTTGTTTGGGTTCATTTCCATGGCCACCGCCTTGTCTCTTCTATTTTTAGCTGATCTCCTCCTTTTTAGCAGCAACCTTGCCTCTTCCTATTTGCTGTTCTCTGCACCACTTTTCAGCAGATTTCTTCTTTAGATCCCAGTCCCTCCTGACACTAGATCTATTGGCCTCCTTTTTACGTGCTTGGCTTATTTTTTTCCCTCTTATAGACTATTTTTGAGAGACCTACCTTCTTGGGTTAGATTGATGCATTCTTCGCTGTTATTTTTCTATTCTTTTAGTCTTATTTACTGCAGATTTATTTTCAGTTACGCAAAACACTTTTTCTTTTACTCTCAAAACATCTGGGTTTAAAAAATTAAAATTAACGCACGCCACACACTGACCCTAAGTGAAGAAGTGCTTGGTTAACACTGCCTGGAAAAGACTTTAAAATCAATTGTCACTACACCTCTCTGCCCTTGACCTCACTTGTTTTTTCCCCTCCCCGCCCTTGTCAGTTTTTCTTCTTCCCGTCATCATTGCGCCCCCAAGGCGCCTCTCCCGAAGACTTCTTGGCCTTCACCCTTAGTTTTCGCTTGGTCGACTTCCTCCTTCTCGTCGTCACCGAGAAATTCCTCCCTCGAGTCTGCACTCTGACTCTTCCTCTGATTGTTTGGGTTATCCCCCTACTCCTAGTTCTCCCTCTTTTACCTTCACCATGTCTAATTCAGGACCTAGCCCTAACCCCAATTCTACCGCTGGGTCCATTTCCAGTGGAACCACTACGGTACCTACCTCGAATTTCTCCCTTATATGGCCGGCCTCAGTCTCCCTGATTTCAATCAGTTGATTAATGCTCCTATTCGCCACGATGTTCGTTGGCCTGCTATGCCAACCAAGCTCCCCTCTGACATTCCCAAGTTCGAAGGCCTTGCTAGTGAAGCTCCCTCTAACCATATCTGATCTTTCCACATGTGGTGTTCCTCTAATTCCATCACCGATGACTCCATCCATCTTCGTTTGTTCCAACGCACGCTTACAGGCAAAGCTTCTAAATGGTATGTTGATCAAACCACCTCTTCCCATACCACCTTTGTGACAATTTCCCAAGCTTTTTTATCTTATTTCCAGCTCCCTCTCAGATATGACACTGGCACTGAACTCTTAGCTTCTTTCCACCAATCCTCTTCGACCCGCCTTTCTGCTCATGTCCAGGAATGGCGGTGAAGACGGAGCTTATGTCGCACTCCCCCCTTTGAAGATCGGGTTTACATGGACTGGTTCATTCGCTCTCTCTTACCTCCCATTGGAAAATATTTCGCATCCCATTTTCCCCAAACCGAAGAAGCTGCCCTCCAAATAGCCTTGAAATATGACCTTATCTACGCCCAATCTGGTTATGTTTATACCGTCCTTCCTGACCTTCCCAAGCTCGGTGGCCCTAATGCCTCGAGGGAATCTCACTCTGCCGACAGTATCGTTGGAGCCCTATCACATACCTCTGCCCAATATCTTTCGGGCCATGGTTTCCCTCCAGGAGCTAGCCCCTCCGGCACTTTTTCCCCTCCAGGTAGCATGTATTCAGGCTACGGCATGCCTCCTTTTTTTACCCACCCTCCTGCTTACCTCAATGCTGCCCACCCTACTCCTTATTCGTATCCGCAACCTGGTGTCCCAGATCCTCTAGAATTTGAACCTCCTTTTCCTTTTCCACCCCTGCAACTGCACTTACTACCCCCTCCAGGGCAAGTCTTTACACAGCAGGGGACACCTAATGTTCTTCCTTCTCAAAGAAAGAGAAAAAAAAAACCAATCTGCTCCTGGTAACCATGGACCCAATCCTTCCAATATCGACCCTACCATTGCCAACCAGCCACAGGGCTCTCAGCCCAAGCCGGACAGGCCACTTCGCACCAATAAGCCCTGTTCGTGTTGCGGTGTTTATGGTCACTACACTCATGCTGTTATGTAACCAGCTCCAAAAATAGAAGAAAAGAGATATCAACGCCTTAGAAATGAGCCACTTCGAGGGGGAAACCTATAATACATTACATAAATGAACAAATCCTGGATGATACAAATGAACAAAACCTCCTTCTATATATAGGAGTTCATGGGGCCACAATATAATCCTAGTGGGGCCACAATGTAATCCTAGCCGACCTAACAATAATAATGTAAGGGCACAATAATAACAAAATGGGGGTTACAGGGGTACAAAAATAACAATAATTGGGGCTACACTAACATAATAAGGGACTACACTATTAATATAGGGACTTAACATGCCCCTCTCCTTCAAACAAGTGTTGTCCTCAACGCTTGATTATTTCTTGATGCTTCTGTATAAAATTCTCATCCTCCCATGTAGAATCTTTTACAGGAAAGTTCTTCCACTTGCTGAGATACTCTGAAATTGATCGTACTTGTCGAGTTCCTGTTTCTGTGACTGCTTTAGAACTTATTTCGATGTGATGTTGATATTCCTGTTGTTTCATTAGATTTTGCACCAAAGTTAGGTTATCCTTTGAGAGTTGGAGAACTTGTTGTTGATGCTTGATGTCATCTTCCACTAATTTATCATCCATATTAGCTATTATTTTATCCTTCAAACCATCCAAATTAGCCTCCATTTCTTCTTTTAAACCATCTATGTCATCTTCAGTTGCTCTTCGTAAGATCGAAATTTGTTGCACTTAGTACCGTAATTTTGATATCTCATACTGCAATTCTTCCACTTCATGCATCATAGTATAGATTTATGAGGGCTTAATGGGTGTTGAATTATTTTTAGGAGGAATTTTAGAACGCAATACTAAAATTTATGCTCAACATGCCCTTGGAATCACTTCAAACTGATTTTTCAAACAAGATTTATGCAATTCGGGAAAAACAATACACACCTTTTACTTGCTTTTGAGGAGCTCGATATTGGAATTGGATTATCTCTGTGATTGCAACTCTTCAATATCTAAAATTCAGCAATGAAATAGCCCTCTGAATTCTCTTTTTAATGCCACAGGTCTGACCTGATTTGGATTCTCCAAGACAAATTTGTGTCCAATCTCCCACAATGACCTAATTATGGACTGGTTCAGTATAGAGAACTTGTATGGATTTCCACGTGTCACTGTTTTGTCCTTCACCTCTAAAATTGATAGAAAAGAAACTACAATCTGTTTACTTGCGATAAATTTTTACGGCACTCCAATCCGATGCTCGGAGAGAGAGTTATTGAAATTTTCCCACGATCACCTCTTTGAGATGAAATTCAGGAGCCTGAAAAAGCACTACCTTCCACAGCTCATATCTCCAAAAATATTTTGAACCAAGCTCTGAAATTGTTTGATTAATTTCCTCAAGATTTCAGCTTCGCACCATATGAATTTCAGATTCTGAACCTTCGTAAAAAACAAGTTATAGTGAAAATTCCACGATGACCTGTTTAGGAGCCTGAAAAAAAGACCTAACTTCCACAGATGATATCTCTGAAAATGTTGCGAACCAAGCTCTGAAATTTTTAGAAAATCTTCCTTAGGATTTCAGCTTCACACCCTAAAATTTTTAGCTTCTGAAACTTTGTAGAAAGAAAGTTATAGCGAAAATTCCACGATGAATTGTTTAGAGCAGCGAAACCCTAGAATCCAAACCTTTGATACCAAATGTTGTGTAACCAGCTCCAAAAATAGAAGAAAAGAGATATCAACACCTTAGAAATGAGCCACTTCGAGGGGGAAACCTCCAATACATTACATAAATGAACAAATCTTGGATGATACAAATGAACAAAACCTCCTTCTATATATAGGAGTCCATGGGGCCACAATATAATCCTAGTGGGGCCACAATGTAATCCTAGCCGACCTAACAATAATAATGTAAGGGCACAATAATAAAAATATGGGGGTTACAGGGGTACAAAAATAAAAATAAGTGGGGCTACACTAACATAATAAGGAACTACACTATTAATATAGGGACTTAAAACATGCTTGTCCCTTATTACCACAAATGCGGCAGATGTGGGAGTCTCAGGCCACCGTGCAGGGACAACACTCCTCCCCTGCTGTCCCTCCTACCCCAGCTACTTCTCACCTCACTGTGTTTATCGATCCTTTCCCTCAACAAGGATTCGTGGCCACTCAACCTTCCCCTTTTGGTTCATCTGATTACCAGATTCTCATGATGGCCTCTGACCCTCCTCTCACCGTCGACCTCAACCTTCAAACTCGGTCCTGTCAGTATTCCACACCTCCCATTCCATCTGTCTCCAAGTCTCCATCATCAGGTCCTACAGAGCCTCTATCAACACCCAATGGTCCCTTACAACTTCCTCCGCCCAAAGCCGAGGTTCATCCCAAGCCTCCTAAAGGACCATTACACCAAAATGTTGCCTCTGGTCGGGCTGCCCATTCATACAACATAGTAGATGATCTGGCCCAATCTTCTGCTGCCATTTCAACACTGGAGCTCCTCCAGTCATGTCCTTCTCAAAAGAAGGCTCTACTATCTACTGTGGGCATTGTAGATCCTGCTGATGACCAATTGATTGTTTTCGACTCCCGTCAGTCAGACCATCCCCCTCTTCCTCCATCGGTTTCTTTCCAAATCCCAGTTAAAATCCAAAATTCCAATGTTGCTCGATGTTAGTATGAATCTTTCGTCACAAAATATCCCTTTATCTACGCATAAAAAATAGCCCTAACATCGATTATGGCTGCAAAATATCTTTAAGTCTGCTGCACAAATTCAGATCTAAGCACAAAAAGACATTAAGTAGATAAAATATAATATGGCTCCATGCATCCAATAGACAAGACAAGAACAAAATGTTTAAAAGAATGATTTGTATTATATTAAAGAGTGGGGCACCTGAGAGGAAAACAAGAAAGGTGTTTTCCGGTTCTTCTCAGTGGGATGGGTTCTTGGAAGTCCTCAGTGTTTCAGATCTAAAATTCCTCTCTCTTATTGGTGTAGAAAAACAAACATGGAACTCAATGGGAGTTCATAAAGAAAAATGGAAAATGGTGACCAAGAGTAGATCCAGAGTGATCTAATGCAATGAAGGTCGCTAATGAATGGGGAAAACCCCCCTATTTATAACAAAATATTGGGGCGGTCTAGAACTCGGTGCATGAATAAAATATTATTAATCGAATTCTAGAAGCACCCTTTAGGAATATTTTATTATATTTGTTGGAGGGAAAAGGGTTCTTTACTTGGGTAAATTCCTTTATTTATAAATAATAAATAAATAAATGGTTTATTTATCATTTTAGGAAGTGATGGGAATATAATTAAATAAATAATGGTTTATTTAATTATTTATGGATGATTTAGTCAAATTTAACTAAGAATATTATTTAAATAATGATTTAAATAACTTGTTCTTAGGAAATAATTAAATAAATAAGGATTTATTTAATTAATTTCTTTATTTTGGGTTAAATATGACCAAATAAGTTATTTTATATGGTGAAAGCAATTTTACTTAGGGTAAAATTGGTCTTACATGGTGTACTTGGGTTCATCTAATAATAATAGGTTAGATGACCAAAAAATGGTGTAACAGATTGCCCCCCAACGTACGAGTGTTAGGAGCAAATCATATGACTGAAGTACGTTGTAAGAACTCAATCACTAGATATCGAGAGGGAAGTGAGAGAGAGAAATGTAAGGTTGTCTGATGTGCTAAAGGACTAGACCCTGAGGAGACGAGACTTATAGGTGCAACAAGTCTCTAGTTTATGAAGTGGTACCTGTGCCAAAGGCGGCGGGGGAGGCATACCTATGCCCGCCGAGACAAAGTACAAAGAATAAGGCACCCAAAAAACCACGGAACGCAATAAGGAAACATGTGCTGGCCTAAACATGAGCCAGATAAATAAAATGATGAATCCCACGTACATGTAATTCCAAGAATAATCGTCAGGACTTATACAAGAATATTTCAGTACACGAGACACAAATACACCCAAATGCCCCCTACACACGGGGAAGGGCTCGCAAAATCTGACTGATACATGAAAATGGAATAGGCGTCGCAAGCTGTTGAGGCCGATATCATCAAATGAGAGGAGCTGCATCAAGGGCAGAAATGAAGAAGTCATCCGGGCATGTGGGGGGCTACCTACAGGGCCACCCCCTAATGAGGGTTGAGACATCTCACACACACCCTGGAATCACCAATAGCTGTTGCTGCATCACTGGACTATCAAGTGTATAGATCACGATCATGCTGAAAATAGCTCGAACCAAGGTACACTACCCCCTAGACTTGGCTTCTGGAGTAAATGAGCTGATGTCGACAGAAGTAGGTCCGCCAGAGGTGAGGCAATAAGTGATCCCCAACTAAGGCATGAGAGAAAATAGTAGAGTGACTGATAGACGGAAACTAATGATGATGATGGAATGAGGGATACTGAGTAGTGGAATGACGACTTCCCTTGTTAGAGCATAAAGGGCATGAATGGCTTGGCAACGACTGACACAATATCATGAGGGATAGGGGACAATGGTACTGAAGGCCATAATGTGCAACTCGAGAGAGGGACCAAGCAATGAAGGATGGAGGACTATAGTGGGATACGAAGGGACACTAGATAGACTCCATGACTGATGATGACTCAACTCGGATGCTCTAAACAAGGGTGACTCGATGGTGTTGCCAAACAGTAAAGGTTCAATGGGGAAACATAAAAACATGAGTACAATAGGGTACCTCATGATGAAAATAAACACGAACAAAGACAAGTAAGGAGACACAGTGGTGCCCTAAGTACAAGTATTGTAAGTGAAGAAATTTGATTTGTGGGAGAGGTGAATAGACTCTTCGTGAACAAAATGTGTGAAGGATCAAGGTACTAAAAACTAAAAGGTACCCAGAGCTCATGAACAGGCCAGGTCGCACTTTTTGGGGTCTGTTCTGCGACCTGGATGGAAGGTATTGGGCAGAAAACTACGACCTGTCCTAGGAAATGACCTGAAAAGTGCAACCTGGCAGAGAAAGGGGGTTTCTATACTATTTTTGGCTGAGATTTGGGATTTTTATGGTTGAGGGGCATAGGTGCCTCCAAGCATGTTGTGGTCATGCCAAAATGTATGTAGAGAAAATGGGAATTTAAACACATTTTAAGGATATGGTGTGCCATTTGTTTTTGATATGGTTATGCAGTTTGAGAAAGGAAATGGAGGATTACCAATCTCTTTTAGTACTGCATATATGAATCAAATGGACTTTAAGTTTCTGGGTTGGCATACCTGGTGCCATTATCCCAAACAGAGGATTTGGGGATAATGAATTGATGCTCTCTTAGAAAACCTATAGGTTGGTCAACAACAAGGTCGAAAAGACTGGGTTGCTGATGTAAGATGAAGGAACGATAAGGGGTATCATCCCTAAAGATATCTGAAGTGATATGGGACTTTAGAGGTTCTTCTAAATGTGGAAGAATAATGGTACTAAAGTAGGCACGGCCAGATATACTAGGAGAGTAGTAGAGAATTGCTTCTCTTGGTCTCTCAAATATGAGTGCCCCCTTACTCAAACATTGGGTTTCAATGTAATGGCCACAAGGTGTATGTGGTGTGAATGCATGGGTTCGATGTAAGGGGGAATAGATAAAATCAGGGGTGGGGATTTCTTTCATAATGTTGTCATCGTGATAGAAGGTGGGTTGACTGGTGGAAGAAATACCACCTGACGCGGCGAAGCTACCTAACTCATCATCATGAGAAGAGAGTGTCGCATGTGCATCGTCACAAGGTGTGATAGAAGAGTAAGAAGATAATGGATCTGTCGATGTTGAGCCGATGGTGATCGCTGAAGGAAGGTCAAGTGAAACAACAGGGGAGGATTCAGAGGGAATGTTCCCCGAGGGTCGCATGGATGATGATAGGTAGAATATAGTGGACGAAGGCTCCGTCATCTTGACATCAGGAGGGGGAATGTCAATGGGAGCCGTCATGTCTAGTAATTATTTTGAAGCAAAATGCGCAAATAGGGGAGAGGTGGACTAGTTACGCTTGGCCTCGAATTGGTGGACCGCGGCTAAAGAGGTGCGAAAATCCTTGAGGTGGGGACAAAGGTGGGTGTAATGGCCATGTAGATCACACAAAGCATAGGGGTGGTTGGTGTGAATAGTCTTGGGGTTCTTGGTCATGGATGCGGAAGGAAAAAAGGCTTCTGGGACCATGGACTCATGGAATGCGACATTAACCATGGGCTTGAGATGAGGCAATTCAGGACAGGTATGGGTGGCGTGACCAACAACATCACACAAAGCACACTGGATGGTATGCTTTGGAGGCTGAGGAGGGCAGGGTTTTTCACGGCTTCCTTGTCTTTTGATGCCCCCCTGCAAGCTTTTCCATTCTTACCCGAAGCAGTCGCAACAAGAGGTGGGTCCTGTTGAGGTGACTGAGGCACTGTTGTAGCAGGAGAAGTCATGGGGATCAGTTGGACCGAGGTCAAAGAAAGATAAGGTTTGGGTTGACCAAGTGGGGTAGCAGCTGGAGGATCAAGGTACCAGACGGGAATCCCAAGGGTCAGGTTAGGAAGAGAGAGGGTGGCCATGACAGGTACCGTGTACACTCCTGGTGGGGGAGCTAGGAACAGTAGCTGACCAGCGGGGTAATGGCTAGGTGGGACGGCTCCAAGATGGTTGAGGCCTGGTGGAACCGACCCAGGAGGATAGAGGGGCTCATGGGTACTAGCTATAGGAGAAGGGCCAGAAGGAAGAGATCCAGCTGGCTGAGGTGAAGGGCTAGGAGCAAGTTGCAGCGGGCGAGGTTGAGGTTGAGGTTGCTGACTAGCCGAAGCGGGTTGTTTAAGGTCAGCCCAAGACGATTGCATCATGCAAACATTCGCTAAGCTGGGATCAGGAACAGAAAGAGGAGGAAGACCAGGGAAGGTTCCAAGAAAGGAGGAGTCTTTGTAGACGTTGGGAGAGACACTAGTCAAAGAATCGATAGTTTGCTTATTGGCTACAGAAGAGATGGTCGACTCAGGGGAGGTCTGAGACTTTGGCTCATGATATGTCAACTGGTCAATGGTGACGATCTTTCCATTGTGAGGGAAAAACATCTTGCGGTGGACCGCAGATGGGATAACAGACATGGCATAGGTGTAGCTACGCCCCAAAAGAATGTTATAATCAAGGGGGGCATCGATGACTTCAACGTCAACACAAACAGTCTTGCCTGCAAGAGTGATGGGACAGTTGCGGAAAAGGCCAATGGGCTGGGAGGCATGGCCATCCCACGCTCGAAGAGTGATCGTGGGGGGGGCCAACTTAGGAGATCCGAGTTGTTTCCAAACCGAAGCGGACATCACACAGGTGGATGCCCCCTCATCAATGATGCACCGGAAAATGTTAGCGTTTTAGATTTTGACTGGGATTTGGAAAGCTATGGAAGCAGGAAGAGGAGGAGACTCTAACTGATGGGCGTCGAAAACAATTAATTGGTCATCTGTGGGATCTACAGCACCCAGGGCAGATAGTATAGATTTTCTTTGAGAGGGGCATGACTGGAGGAGTTCCAACGTTGAAATGGCAGCAGGAGATTGGGCCAGCTCATCTACTATGCTATATGAATGGGCAGCTCGGTCAGAAACAAAATTTCAGTGTAAGGGTCCCTTAAGAATCTTGGTATGAACCTCAGCTTTGGGCGGAGGGATATGCAAGGGACCATAAGTTGTCGAAAGAGGCTCTGTAGAACCTGAAGAAGGTAACTCGGGGACAGATGGAGCAGGAGGTTGGAGGTAAGGATTGGACTGAGTGTGAAGGTTAAGGTCGGTGGTTATAGGTTGGTCAGAGTTCATCATGAGGATCTGGTAGTCAGAGGTACCATATGTACGAGGTTGACAGGGTACCGGTCCGTGAGGTGGTTGAGTAGCCACGAAGCTTGGCTGAGGGAAAGGATTGGCTGCATTCTGTTGTGCATACACCTGCCCCTGAGGGGGTGGTGGCTGCTATTGCGGGGGTTGAGAAGACAAGGGAGGCGGGAGTGCTAATGCTGTAGGAGTTGGAGCACTAGGATGATAATGAGGTTGTGTAACAGGGGGTTGGGAAAAAAGAGGAGGCATGCCGGATCCTGGATGTGAGCTACCGGGAGGGGGAGAAGTGCAGGAAGTGGTGCCCCCTCCCCCAGGGAAACCATAGCTCATGGGAGGTTGAGCGGATGGATGAGAGATAGCTCCAACGATACTGTTAGCGGCATGAGGTGTCCCTGGTGCATGGGCATTACCGGGTCTAGGGAGGTCAGGTAGAACAGTATAAACATAACTCGTCTGAGCGTAGATCAGGTCATATTTTAACACCATTTGGAGAGCAACTTCTTTGGTTTGAGGAAAATGCAATGCGACATCTTTCCCAATAGGTGGCAAGAGAGATTTGAGGAACTAGTCCATATAGACATGGTCTTCGAAGGTAGGAGATTGAAATAGGCTCTTTATTCGCTGCCATTCCTGGACATGATGGGATAGGCGGGTCGCAGATGATTGACGGAAAGAAGTCAAAAGTTTGATACCAGTGTCATAACGAAGGAGAAGCTGGAAGTAAGATAAAAAAGCCCGAGCATGAGTCGAAAAGGTGGTATGAGAGGAAGTGGGCTGATCAACATACCACTTAGAAGCTACACCTGTAAGCGTGCGTTGGAACAATTGAAGACGAATAGAGTCGTCAGTAATGGAATTGGAGGAACACCACATATGGAAGGATCAGAAATGGTTGGAGGGATCCTCACTAGCAAGGCCTTCGAACATGGGAATGTCGGAGGGGAGCTTGGTTGGCATAGCAGGCCAACTAACATCATGTCAGATAGGATCATTAATCAGCTGATTGAAGTCAGGGAGACTAAGGCCGACCATATAAGGGAGTAATGGGGCAGTTGAGGTAGGTCCCGAGGTGGTTCCACTAGAAACAGACCCAGCAGTAGTACTGGGGTTACTGCTGGTGGTAGGCCCTGAAGTAGACATGGTGAAAGTGACAGGGGGAGAACCAGGAGGGGGAGAACCCTAACAATCAGAGGAAGATTCAGAGTGCGGACTTGGGGAAAGACTTACTCGATGATGACGGGAAGGAGGAAGTCGACCAAGCGGAAACTGAGGATGAAGGCCAAGAAGTCTCCGGGAGAGGCGTCGTGGGGGCGCAATGATGACGGGAAGAAGAAAACCGACAAGGGCAGGGAGGGACAAAATCAAGTGAGGTCAAGGGCAGAAAGGTGCAGTGACAATTGATTTTAAAGTCTTTGCCAGGCGGTGTTAACCAGACACTTCTTCACTTAGGGTCAGTGTGTGGCATGCATTAATTTTAATTGTTTAAACCCAGACGTTTTGAGAGTAAAAGAAAGAGTGTGCTACGTAACGGAAAAGTAATTTGCAGTAAATAAGACTAAAAGAATAGAAAATTAAAAATGCAGCAATGTAACCCAAAAAGGCGGGTCTCTCAAAACTAGTCTATAAGAGGGAAAAAACTAGGCAAAGCACGCTAAAAGGAGGCCAATAGATCGAAGGGCCGGAGGGACTAGGATCTAAAGGGTAAATCTGCTGAAAAATGGTGCAGAGAACAACAAATAAGCAGAGGCAAGGTTGCTACTAAAAAGGAGGAGATTAGCTAGCAATAGAAGAGACAAGGCAGTGGCCTTAGAAATGAACCCAAACAAAACGAGATGAGGTGGTTTTGAGAGGGAGAAGAGCTGATCTAAAGGGATTTGAAAAGGAGGTATCCGATCGGAGAAAAAGAGGGTTGAAACTCTGGAAATTCAGACTTCTGAAACAGTAAAGACTCGTCCACAAAAAGTGGAGGGTACTAGAGCCCTAAGGGGCAAGATTCTCGCTTATTTGAGTGAAGCAGATCAAAAACAGGTCCAAACGGGCAGAGACAGAGGCTGGAAAACCCTGACAGAAGCTTCAGACAAATCCAGAAAAAGTGCTGAAAAATTTGCAGAAAAATTGCAGGTCGCAGGTTCTGACCTGTTTTCAGTCTAGGTCGCAGATTTGGGGCAGAAAAGTGCGTCTTGAGGCTTAGGTCGCACTTTTTGGGCCGATAAGTGTGACCTACAGATCCGGCTCTCTCGGTGGTAGATTTCAGAAAAATTTGTCGTCTCAGCTGCGGCTGATGTATGTCACCTGCGCAACAAGGCCAGAAACACACGGAAGTTAAAAATTTGACTGTTTGAGGGTTTTAGGGGTGAAAATCACCAAGAAAATAGGAAAAACAAAAAATGGAAGAGAAACCCTAGGGTCTGAAACAACTGGATATGCAGGAATAGATAAAACGATAGTGGTCGCAAAAGAAAACCCGTGTGGAGTCGCCAATTGTTAGTATGAATCTTTCGTCGCAAAAGATCCCTTTAGCTACGCATAACAAATAGCCCTAACATCGATTATGGCTGCAAAATATCTTTAAGACATTAAGCAGATAAAATATATTATGGCTCCATGCATCAATAGACAAGGCAAGAACAAAATGTTTAAAAGAATGATTTGTATTATATTAAAGAATGGGGCACCTGAGAGGAAAACAAGAAAGGTGTTTTCTGGTTCTCCTCAGTGGGATGGGTTCTTGGAAGTCCTCAGTGTTTCAGATCTGGAATTTCTCTCTCTTATTGGTGTAGAAAAACAAACATGGAACTCAATGGGAGTTCATAAACAGAAATGGAAAAATGGTGACCAAGAGTAGATCCAGAGTGATCTAATGCAATGGAGGTTACTAATGAATGGGGAAAACCCCCCTATTTATAACAAAATATTGGGGCGGTCTAGAACTCAGTGCATGAATAAAATATTATTAATCAAATTCTAGAAGCACCCTTTAGGAATATTTTATTATATTTGTTGGAGGGAAAAAGGGGTCTTGACTTGGGTCAATTCCTTTATTTATAAATAATAAATAAATAAATGGTTTATTTATCATTTTAGGGAAGTGATGGGAATATAATTAAATAAATAATGGTTTATTTAATTATTTATGGATGATTTAGTCAAACTTAACTAAGAATATTACTTAAATAATGATTTAAATAACTTATTCTTAGGGAATAATTAAATAAATAAGGATTTATTTAATTAAGTTCCTTATTTTGGGTTAAATATGACCAGGAAATATAAACAAATGAGTTATTTTATATGGTGAAAGAAATTTTACTTAGGGTAAAATTGGTCTTACATGGTGTACTTGGGTTCATCTAATAATAATAGGTTATAGGACCAAAAAATGGTGTAACACTCAGTGTATTGTTAATGAGGGGGCATCTACCTGTGTAATGTCCACTTCGGTTTGGAAACAACTTGGATCCCCTGAACTGGCCCTTTCCACCATCACTCTTTGTGCGTGGGATGGCCATACCTCCCAGCCCATTGTCCTATTCCGTAACCGTCCTATCGCCCTTGCCGGCAAAACTGTTTGTGTCGACGTTGAAGTTATCGACGCCCCTCTTGAGTATAACATCCTTTTGGGGCGTAGTTACACCTATGCCATGTCTGTTGTCCCATCCGCAGTCCACCGCAAGATTTTCTTCCCTCACAATGGCAATATTGTCACCATTGACCAGTTGACCTACCATGAACTAAAATCTTAGACCTCCCCTGAGTCCACCATCTCTACTGTCACCAACAAACAAACTGTTGATTCTTTGACCAATGTTTCCCCCGGTGTCTACAAAGACTCCTCCTTGCTTGGAACCTTTTTGGACTCCCCTCCCATCTCTGATCTCACCTTGGTGAACATTTGCATGATGCAATAATCTTGGGATAACCTTACAGAGCCCACTTTGGCTAGTCAACAACCTCAACCAGCTCCTAGCCCTTCGCCCCCGTTAGCCACCCTTCTTCCTTCTGAATCTTCTTCCACAAACACCCCTCCTGGGTCGATTTCCCCCGAAATCAACCACCTTGGCACCATTCCTCCTGGCCATTTCCACATTGGTCAGATCCCTTTCCTTGCTCCCCCTCCTGAAGCTTATTTGGTCCCTACCTTGGCCACCCTATCTCTCCCCAACTTGACCTTGGGTATACCCGTCTGGTATCTTGACCCTCCAGCCACCACTCCTCCAGGTCAACCTAAACCATATATTACTTTGACCCCAGTTCAACCAATCCCCACGACTCCTATTGCTACGCTGGTACCCCAGTCACCTCAACAAGAATCGCCTCCTATTGCACCCTCTTCGAGTAAAAATGGCAAAGCTCGCAGGGGGGCATCAAAGGACACACCTACCCTACCTAAATTTTCCCCTCCTCAGCCTCCCAAGCATCCCATCCAGTGTGCTCTGTGTGATGTTTTTGGTCACACCACTCATACCTATCCTGAATTACCGCCTCTCAAGACCATGGTTAATGAAACGTTTCCAGAATCAGACATCCCAAAATACCATGTCACCATATCGGATTCTACCCCGTAACTTAAGAACTTGCGCACCAATCACCCTTATTCTTTGTGCAATTTCTATGGCCACTATACCCACCTTTGCCCCTGCCTTGATGAGTATCGTGCTTCTTTAGCCACATACCACCAATTTGAAGCCACCGTCATCCATAATCCTTCTTCCCTCACACCGGACCACCTGTCTACCCTGATTACCATTTCTCCTCCTAATGTTGAGATGACCGAACCTTCAGCTACCATTTCCTACCTTTCCTCATCACTACGGTTCTCGGCTACCAACCCCTTAATACCTTCCCCCAACACTTCACCTGATCATCCCACTGCTCACTCTGTCACCTCACATGACATCATACCTGTGCGCCCTTCCCATCATAATCAAGAGTCTCATCCCTCTACCTCATCAGGTCAACCTCTTCCATCCTCTTTTCCCATCTTCCAGTCCGATGAAGACATCATGGAAGCCATGAAAAACCCTTCTTTTCCATGGGAAGATATGCACCATCGTGCATATTTCCTCCCACATCAATCCCATGACCAATATGCCCTCGAATCCAAAGACTTCATTCCCAATAAAGTTGATTGGTTCAAAAACCCCATCCCTGCCCCTGACGCTTTCGAAAAAGAAAATATGGCTAATATCTCTCCCACCATCAAAATCGACATTTCTGTCAAACCAGGTATTGAAGAAAATATCACCATGGGCGCCCAATGCACTCTGGAAGAAATTGAAGCCTACACCCAACTCTTCAAAGAATTCTGTGATATTTTTTCCTGGTCATACTCAGAAATCCTGGACTCGATCCGGCCATCGTCGAACATCACATCGACACATGGCCTGATGCCATTCCAGTTCGTCAAAAGTTGAGACCCATCCATCCTTCTAGACATGAAGCCATCAAAGCTGAAATCGACAAGCTCCGGCAGGCTGGTTTCATTTACCCCATCGAATATACCACTTGGGTGTCTAATCCTGTTCCCGTCCTCAAAAAACAAGGCACCATTCGTGTTTGCATTGACTTTCGTGAACTGAACAAAGCTTGTCCCAAAGACAACTTCCCCACACCATTTATTGACCAAATCATCGATGAGTGTACGGGGCACGAGATTCTCTCCTTTATGGATGGCTTCTCCGGATACAACCAAATTGTTATCCGTCGTGCCGATCAACTTAAAACTGCATTCATTAGTCCATGGGGCACTTTTTCATATCGAGTCATGCCATTTGGCCTTAAAAACATTGGCGCCACCTTTCAACGTGCTATGTATTATTGCTTCCATGACTTAGCCCATATTATCCTTGCCTATTTAGACGACATTACTGCACGTTCTAAACATCGGGCGCAACACCTTCATGACCTGCGTACCATTTTTCTCCGATGCCACAAGTATAACATTCGCCTTAACCCTTTGAAATGTGTATTCTGTGTTCCCGCCAGTTGCCTCCTCGGCTTCATCGTGTCTAAAGACGGGATAACTCTCGACCCTTTGAAGGTTCAAGCCATTCTTGAACTACCTGTGCCTCGTACCTTACGCCAGCTGCAAAGTCTCCAAGGCAAGGCTAATTTTCTTCGCAGATTCGTTCCTGACTACGCCACTACCGCACACGGCTTCCTTAGACTTCTTCAATCTCACACCCCTTTTGTCTGGGATACATACGCTCAAGAGTCTTTTGATGCCCTTAAGCATGCTCTCACATCCACTCCCTTGATCTGTCCCCCTGACTTTGACCGAGATTTCATCCTATACATATCCGCTTCCACCTATTCGGTTGCTGGTGTCCTTATCCAGGAGGATGATAACGGTGTTGAACATGTGATCTATTATGTCAGTAATACCCTTTCCGGCCCACCTGTGTCCTACTCGCATGAAGAAAATTTATCACTAGCAGTCGTGTTCTCGGTCCAAAAACTGCGTCATTATATCCTCATCCGTTCCACCAAGGTTGTGATTGATTCCAACCCCATGGCTTTCCTATTGAGTCACCGCATTCTCAATGGGAAGTGCGCCCATTGGGTCATTATCCTCCAAGAAATTGACCTTGAATTTGTCACCCTAAAAAGTAAGAAAGGTTTAGTCCTAGCTGAACTCATTTCTGATTTGCCTACCAAGACGCAAGATACTCCAATTAATGAGGCTCTTCCTGATGAAAATTTGTTTGCCATCACCACCGACGATCCTTGGTACAGTGACATCCTTACTTACTTGCAAACACAAAAGTTTGCCCTTCATATTGATCATGCTACTCGACGACGTATCCGACACCAAGCCTCTTGCTACCTTCTAATCGGTGATGACCTTTATCGTCGCGAGGTAGATACTGTCCTTCGTCATTGCCTCACCCACGCTGAAGCCGAGCAAGTCCTCAATGCCTGCCATAGTGGTGCTTGTGGTGGCCACCTCTCCGGCCTCGCCATACCCAAAAAATCATGTGTGCTAGGTATTTTTTCCCTTCTCTCTTCAATGATTGCATTGAAGTAGTCAAACACTATTCCAATTGCCAACATTTCGCCCCCAAGGCACAAGCCCCTCCCGCTCCTCTCCATCCTGTCGTCACAGCCAGTCCTTTTTGTAAATGGGCCATCGAATTTATGGAATGTCGACCTCCATTTGCTGGTAACCACAAATATATCATCGTGGCCGTTGACTATTTCACTAAATGGGCCAAAGCTATGCCTACGTTCAACAATACGACAGCCACTGCAACCCTCTTTTTCTTTAACCATGTCTTTTCTCGATTTAGAGTTCCAAAACAGTTAGTCTCGGACCATGGCCGACATTTCGAAGATCAGATTTGGCATGAGCTGTTCTCCCTATTGGGTTTTGAGCACCAATATTCATCTTCCCATTACCCCCCAAGGTAATGGCCAAGTCGAAGCGGTCAACAAAATTCTTAAGACCATGCTTCAATGAATGGTGAATAAGCACAAAACCAATTGGCATCTCATGCTCTTCCCTGCTTTGTGGGCTTATCGTACTTCTGTTAAAACCACCACTGGTTTCACTCCTTTCCACCTTGTCTTTGGCGAGGAGGCAGTCTTACCAATCAAATGTGAAATTCCTTCCCTTCATTTAGCCGTTGAACTTCTCGCGGATACCCAACCTCTAGAACAACGACTTATCATGCTTGACCGCGCCTCTGAACACCATCGTGTTGCATTTCAAAACCTTGAAGCGGCCAAAAAGTGCACCAAAGCTCAGTATGACTGGAAAGTACACCCTCGCACCTTTCATGAAGGTGACCTTGTTCTAGTATATGAACAGGCCCACGATACCCTTGGTCATGGGAAGTTCGACTCATTATGGCTAGGTCCTTACATCATCAGTAAAGATCTTGGGAAGGGAGCCTATCTTTTAGAGGACTTTGAAGGCCACCCCCTTCCTAATCCTCGCAATGCACTCTATCTTAAGAGATATTACCCTTAGCATTTCCCACTTGAAATGCATGCTTTATCTCCTTGTAGATAGCCAGTGTATGTTTGTTTTTATCATTCACTACTTCACCAGAACACTTGTTGTCCATGAAGTTTTCATCTCCCTCTTCTCCAAGTTGGATTCCCTCACTTGCAACATTTTTCCTTGGGGAACCGCTTGGCCTCCATATTTATCCTTGTTTGTGTCGATTTCTGTCATGAGATACCATTTTGCACTCATGTTTTTTCCGGTCCCCTTTGGACCTTTCATCATTCCAACATCATCATCAATGTCTACTTGTTCGTCGCTCTAATATTTTCTCGCGTGCCTTAGCGTCATGAGATACCATTTTGTACTCATGTTTTTCAGGTCCCCTTTGGACCTGTCATCATTTCATCATCATCATCAGTGTTCGTCTATGTACCTTGGCTCCAGCCCCTTTTCAGCATGATTGCGATCCATATACTTGGTGGCCCAGTGATGCAGCAGTAGCTATTGGTGATTCCCGAGCGTGTGTGAGATGTTTCAACCCTCATGAGGGGGTGGCCCTGCAGGTAGCCCCCCACATGCCCGTATGACTTCTTCATTTCCTCCCTTGATGCAGCTCCTCTCATTTGATGATATCGGCCTCCGCCGCTTGCAGCACCTTTTCGATTCACATGTATCTGTCAGATTTTGTGAGCCCTTCCCCGTGTGTAAGGGGCATTTGGGTGTATTTGTATCTCATGTACTACCATATTATTGTATAAGTCCTAACGATTATTCCAGGCATCGCATGTATGTGGGATTCATAATGTTATTTATCTGGCTCATGTTTAGGCCAGCACATGCTTCATTATTGCGTTCTGTAGTTTTCCGGGTGCCTTATTCTTTGTACTTTGTCTCGGCGGGCATAGGTATGCCTCCCCCGCTGCCTTTAGCACAGGTACCACTTCATAAACTAGAGACTTGTTGCACCTGTAAGTCTTGTCTCCTCAGGGTTTAGTCCTTTAACACCTCAGACAACCTTACATTTCTCTCTCTCACTTCCCTCTTGATGTCTAGTGATTGAGTTCTTACAACGTACTTCGGTCATATGATTTGATCCTAACACTCGTACGTTGGGGGGCAATCTGTTACACCATTTTTTGGTCATCTAACCTATTATTATTAGATGAACCCAAGTACACCATGTAAGACCAATTTTACCCTAAGTAAAATTTCTTTCACCATATAAAATAACTTATTTGGTCATATTTAACCCAAAACAAAGAAATTAATTAAATAAATCCTTATTTATTTAATTATTTCCTAAGAATAAGTTATTTAAATCATTATTTAAATAATATTCTTAGTTAAATTTGACTAAATCATCTATAAATAATTAAATAAACCATTATTTATTTAATTATATTCCCATCATTTCCCTAAAATGATAAATAAATCATTTATTTATTTATTATTTATAAATAAAGGAATTGACCCAAGTCAAGAATCCGTTTCCCTCCAACAAATATAGTAAAATATTCCTAAAGGGTGCTTCTAGAATTCAATTAATAATATTTTATTCATGCACCGAGTTCTAGGCCGCCCCAATATTTTGTTATAAATAGGAGGGTTTTCCCCATTCATTAGTGACCTTCATTGCATTAGATCACTCTGGATCTACTCTTGGTCACCATGTTTCCATTGTTTCTTTGTGAACTCCCATTGAGTTCTATGTTTCTCTAGTTTTTTCTACACCAATAAGATAGAGGAATGTTAGATCTGAAACACTGAGGACTTTCAAGAACCCATCCCATTGAGGAAAACCGGAAAACACCTTTCTTGTTTTCCTCTCAGGTGCCCCATTATTTAATATAATATAAAATTCTTTTAAATACATTTTTCTTGTCTTGTCTGTTGGATCCATGGAGCTATGCTATATTTTATCTGCTTAATTTCTTTTGTTCTTAGATCTGAATTTGTGCAGAAAACTTAAAGATATTTTGCAGCCATAATCGATGTAAGGGATATTTGTTATGCGTAGCTAAAGTGATATTTTACGATGAAAGATTCATACTAACATCCATGATCTTGTCAATGTTGTCTTCTATCAAAGTGACCTCCTCTGTTCCTCCAAACTTAGAGCCTTTCCTCTTCTTTCGTGTGCCCTTAGAGGCTTCTATGTCACACTTCATTCCTCTCAAAGACTCACAGCCAATGCCATCCAGACCATCGAGGCCTCCAAGGTCCAAATCAACTTCTCATACTGGATCTTGCTCCATGTCTTTCCTTGCCTCCTGCTCGGTATCCTTTCAGCATCTTTTCCTATGCCCGTCTTGGCATCTTTGCCTTTGTCTCCTGGTGTTGTCTCTTTTCTAGATGTGGATGTTGTGATGGGCTGGGTGGAGCTGAGCCCAACCTTCCATGCTACTGGCCATGTCGTAATGACCTGGTCGATCTCTACCTCTATCACAATAAAGGGAAAATTATACCAGATAGGTTCATTGTGTGCCCTGATCTGCACATGGTGCATGGTTACCTGGAAGTATGCAATACTTTTATATTTCTCATACACTCTTGGGGATAGTCTGGGTCGTGAATGTATCACTACTACCAGCGTGCCTTCGAAGACAACCCATAAAATATTTTTTTCCTTCACTCCTTTAGGTTCAGACGAATCCCACAAATTGGCATAGCACACCCCTTCTCATACACCAAGCTCTACCTCAGCGAGAAAAACACCCTTTGGAGTCTCCCACGCTACCAGCGCAATTAACAACAACAACCATGAGTAACAAAATTTCTTTCCTTTTCCTTGCGCCTCACACACATTTTTCATAAAGTCTTGGTAGAGGTATTGGGACCAATTGTAGCTGACCCCCTTCTCACATTGTCCTGCCAACACAATTACATGTTTAGGACCTGTCTTCGGGTGGCACTTGCGCATCAATTTACAACCCAAGACTAAGGTTCCTAGGCGCATACCCGAGTCTTCAATTTGCTGCACCAAGAATCCCCTAGTGTCTCATCCAACGTGGTAGTATTTTTTCACCTTTGCGACAACCTTGAGCTCATTACTATTCCGAAAACAATCCATGGGATGGGGCCCGTTCTTGGGCAGGTCGGTGATCTGGTGGATCAATGGGACGTCTATTGGAATCTATCGTTGATTCCATAGGCATCCCTCATGCAATAGTGACTATTATAGGTCAATTTGGGCACCATTCCCAATGACCTGGTTAACTGGAAATCATCTCCAGGACCAATGATCAAGGGTCTATCATTCCCTATCATTTCAGTTGCTACATGCCCTAAGACAAAGAACAAGACAAATCAAACATGACTTTCATCAAGAAAAGTTTTCCAAGGTTTGAAGTTTATTATATAGCATATGAGAGCTCACCAACGCTGCCTCTAAAGGGACTAAGTGCATTTCATATGCAGGTAGCCCCATGCAAGGCTTCTCTGCAAAGCACTTCCCAACATCCACAGGTGTGTTGGCCACATTGGGAGCGAAATTCTCATTGTTTCGAAATCTCCACTTGGCCAGTGCCTTCTATAGGAGTTCACATGTGTCAAGCTTTGAATCGAAGTGTCCATTTGACATCTACAAGATTGGGAACATGTCTTTCCTATTATTGGAAATTCATTGATTGTAAAACAATCTTCAACTCCTCTATAAATTGAGCACATATTTGAGTGCTTGGTAAGGAAGAATTTGAGTAGAGAAATGTTGCTGGAATTTCAATTGAGAACAAGATTTGTGTAATAGCTGCTGGAGAGATTTATACTATGATGAGGCTAGGAATGTTGCTGGAAGGGTCACTTCAAATCAGTGACTAGGTTGTAACCTCTTCTTCTATCATCAATAAAGAATACAACTTACTTTTCCCTATATGCATCTGTATTGGCTTTTATTTTCCATATTGCAAGATCTTAGTTGATGTATATGGTTTATGCTTTACCAATTTAGCAAACTAACTTGAATAGACATCTGTATCATTGCTATCTTCTACTATTTAGTGTTCATTCTTGCAGGAAATATTTTTCGCAGCCGGCTAGAATTTGAAGCTACAACAGAAGTGATAGAAGGAATCATTTGAAAGCACTTGGATTCCAAGTAAGGCTCTACTCCATTATGTGTGTTTGTTCTTAGTTAGGAAAAGAAGTCGTATAGTCTTTAATCTGTTGTTCTAGATTATCATTTTCCTAGGGAAGCGTGTTTTATCCATAATTCACAATTCTGCCCAACAAATTGGCGACTTCACTGGGGATAGATCTCTTTCTTCTAGGTGTTTCAACCTCTGATTTGCTATGTTTATTCACCCAATGGTTGTTACTCACAAATATTAAACTTTTTAAAAGCCAAATTTGCAAAAGAAGTGTGTTAAACAGTGGTATTTTTCCTTATACACTATGCTCAACGCACTCTTGGACAGGACACAGTGCTTTTCATAACGCTGTCTCCCTTTGAGGCCTGTGTTGCAAAGCACTATCTCTCTTTAGAGACTGTGTTACCTCCTAAAACCATCCAGATTCCCTTGAATTTGTCTTTGAAATTTGATTCAGTTTGTTTGATGTTGTGTTTTGAAAATTTTGATCCTCATATTGACCAGTGAATCTATATACTTCTTCCTCCTTTGAAAGAAAATTTGTTCAATGTTTGTTTAAAGCGTTTTCTTTATCATTGATGAGTTTATTTCAAAGTATTTTTCATTGTCTCATTAGATCTCTTTTGCTTTTGAAAAAGGAAATTGTCGTAAATTCTTCGTTTCCTGATAGGAGAAATTGTTGTTTAATTCCTCATTTTTCCTTCAAAAGAGAAATTGTTGTTTGTATTCTTCATTTCTCGAAAGTAAAAAGATTTTGTTTTTGTCGATTTGGTGCACATAGTTTCTTTTCTGCATTCATAACATTAAAGGAACTGAAAAGAAAAACTTTCAATTGCATGTAGTGTTTTGTGTGATTTGCAAAAGGAACAATTAGGAAATTTTCATTTAGTTTGTGCTCATTGATTTTTTTGATTGCAAACTGTTTTCTCTTTCCCTCTGGTAGCTAGGATTTTCATTGAAAAACTGAAAGTGAAAGATTGCTTATCATTATTAGTTTGCATTTTAGGAATTTCCAATACATCATCGTGGTGATCCTTTGAAAATAATATTGTTAAGAAAGATCAACATAAAATTTATCTCAATTTACCTAACAAATCATTAGAACCATAACGATAAAATTTAGAAGGTCTAGGCTAGAGACGTGTTCGAGCGTCATAAAACATAGCAGTTGTTGTTAAATTTTCTGCGATACATTCCAAGTGTGATACCTCACTCCACATATGTAAGTATATCGTAACTCGTCCACGTACTTTTGGGTATATCGGGCAGTGTTACAGTACGATAAGTATAAAGGGGTGCTCTCACTGTGTGGTTTCGCATCAGACAACGCTAATATGGACTTGGGCCTCCATGTACCTTTGGATATATTTGGGATGATAAATTTTAGGTGCTATACATCCATAGTGAACCAAGTCGGCTGCCTTGTAAATTGTGATACACCGAACACAACATTCGGGGAGATTGCCTGCCTGTACATCTCAGTTCGCCAGGAGGTATTCTACAGTTCACATTTTCTTGGTAAACATTTTGCATAGCATTACCATTTTATTTTGTTTGTTTGTTTTTGGTTAAAATAAATCAGTAATCGTGGAAGAACAAAACCCTTTCCCTCATCGTTCGCATAGATTAGCTTTAAAACCACCTTTACCACCAGAAGTTACTTCTGGTAGGCGAAGGCGATCACGATTTTCCAAATCAAGTACAGTCCGTACCTCTGGTGAAAGATCATCTTTGCACAAACCAGAGTTAGCTCAAATTGTTTCTACACATCTCGGTTCATCTATTGTTTTCGAAATGGAGTCTTCACAGCTACCCGTGGTCACAGTCCATCCAATCAGTGAGACCATACCTCCTATACCCGACGTTTTTCAAACACAAATTGATCCAGATCTTGTCTCTTCTTTGCCAGAACATCTGAATCTAGAAGTTGAACAACCGAAATTTGTTCCTACTTTTGTCATCCCACAAGTTTCAATAGCCATTGAGTCTCCTATATAACGCAGTCAACCACTTGAAATATACTTTGGGCCTGATGATCAAATACTTCCACCTGGTTTAATTGTGATTGAAGAAATCCCACAAGACAAGACACCTTTAACTCCAACCCATTTTGGGGACGACCTTTACCTGTACAAGTATTTTCCTCAATCATTTCCATCTGCTTTTGTTGATCCTGTTCCCATTAAATCTCCCATTGATTTTAAAGGGTATACATTTGGTCAAGCAACCATGCCTGAACCAACATCTTCAGTTGGGACAAATGTTCCAATTACATCAACTCCTGCCCTCGCTACTCCGTTGATGTTCACAACTTCACCAAAGTCATATTTTCATGGTGGCCCCACAGTCCCATCAGGTTACATATCATTATTTGGTATCTTCTCTGGTACATCTTCAAGAACATGGTCTTTACCAAAGTCATCATCTGGTATTTTAACTGGTAATCCTATCGTTAATACTGAACGACTTGATTCTTTATACACATCATCAGGGAAATATCAAGCTGGTCCTTCTGTGTCTATTCCTTTAAGTACCATATCAACTGGACTCCTAGCATTTGGAGAGAAACATTTTCCATCTTATTATCCTCCTCATGCTGGGGGAAAACCTTTGGCCACCCAATATGATAGTACTCAGTCACTTTTTGGTCAACCTAATGTCGAAATGAATTTTTGTCAATGGCATCCCACTCTTCCTATCCAATCACAAACGGTTGTACACTCGTATCAAATAGTTCAACTTGTTACAACCACTTCATTACCACTTGTTAATACATCTGTACCCTTGTTACAGAATCAAAATGTTGTACACCAACCTTAACAAGTGGGTCCTTCAACTCCATATCATCAAATGTTGGGTGCACAGACTCCAAATCCTTCTGTTAATTTACAACAACTTGTATCAGGAATCATTTATTCACAAGTTGGTTTACCATTTTATGGGATGTCACAACCGCAACATGGTTATACATATCAACCGAATCCAAGTTATTCTAATTTGGGTTATAACATTGGTGGATAGACCCCTTGTCAATCTCAGGTGCAAATGCCTCAAACTTCATTTCAACAAGTATCATATCCAGGTTTTGGTCAACAGAATCCTCAAACGTTTTCTTTGAAAAACAACCCCTATCTGGGTTACCAGCAGTAGATTCCTTATGCTGGGGCTCAAAGGCCTATTGCTCAAGCAATTTCATCTAACCCTATCTATGCTCAACCTGACCTTAATAGACAGTTGCCTTTTGTTGCAAATTTAGACTTACCAGATTTAAATCGATTAACCAATGATCCAATCAACTATGCTCCTTGGTGGCCGATGATACCCCACAAATTACCCTCGGATATTACTAAGTTCAATGGAAACCCTAGAGAAGATCCGTCAACTCATGTCATGACTTATCGTTTATGGTGTTCCTCTAACTATCTGAATGATGATTCTGTTCTACTACGTCTTTTCCAGCGTACGCTCACAGGTACGGATACCAAATGGTACATTGAGTTACCTAGAGCTTCTTTTGATAATTTCACTGCCCTAACTACTGTCCTTTTGAGTCATTTCCAGTTACCCATCAAATATGAAACTGGAACGGAACTCTTGACCAATTTCAAATAGACTAATGCTACTCACATCTCTGATCATATTCATGAGTGGTGTCGCCATCAAATAATGGTTAAGACATTTGTTCTAGATCAGCTACTTGCTGAATGGTTCATTAAGTCCCTATTACCATCTATAACTGAGGATGTGGCTAAAGGTGGTGTTGTCACAGAAGAGAAAGTTATCACTCGTGCCCAATATTTATACTTGATTTACACTCAGTCTGGCATGCTCTATGAAAACATTCCTAATACGCTGAGATATAATTTCAATGTTCCTCCTCAATTAAAAAACTCTCATGCCAGAGATGGCTTGATAGGAACTGCAAGCACACACCACTCTATTGCATCTGATCCTGCTCCTACTTACGAAATTAATGTCATGTCATTTGACAAAGGCAAAGGTGACAAGGAACCAGGAAGTAAGAAAAAGGGGAAATCAAAGAAAAAGCAAAATTCTAACTTGCAGGAAAGATCATCTGATCAACCGTCTGGACCTCAGAAACCTCGTTATCCATGCATAATCTGTAATGAGGAACATTTTGTTAGGGATTGTACTCACTGCGTTGAAGTCTAAAAAATCATCAAGACTTCTCATGCGTCAGCTGTGTTGACAAACCCATTTCCAAATCCGGACACTAATTTGGTTGCTACGGAAACAACTCCTAGTTCCCAAGTGTTAATGTTATCCATCACAAAACCCTCAACAGATATTTTGGTGTCAACGCTTAATAAATATAATGGTATTCAGGTCACTGATCAACCTACTACCTTGACTATGAATCCGTCTATGGAATCAGTACCACCTACTGCTATTCTTGAATTGAAAATCAAGCCGCCAAAGGGAGTAATTCACAAATTGACATATAATCCTCGAGAAAGAGCTACAAAAAATTATAATATAGTTGAATATTTGGCTCAATCCCCTTCAGCTATGTTGCTCTTGAGGTATCAAAAAATTGTCCCTCCCAAAAACAGGCTTTATTGTCGGCCATTGGTGGAATTGATCCAACTGATTATAATCTTGTCATCTTTAATCATACAAGCTATGTGACGCAACTAATAGCAGAATTGGCATTCTCCATACAAGTAAATGTTCTAAATCACCTTGTCCATCGTAATATTATTGATGAGGGAGCATCTACATGCATTATGTCTCTAAATTTTTGGAAGTCACTTGGCTCGCCATGCTTATCACAATCATCAATGACGTTGAAGGATTTTGATGGATGAACATATAAACCTTGTGGTATTATTAATAACCTGCATGTTGAAATAAGGTGAAAAATAGTGAATATTGATGTTGAAGTTGTTGATAGACCACTTGACTACAATATTTTACTTGGAAGGCCATGGGTATATGCAATGACTGCAATTGTTTCTACATACTTTAGAATGATTTCCTTTCCACATAAAGGTACTATCACAGTCATTAATCAATTATCCTTCTTTTCCTCCGCTTCGCAGGTAACTGGAAGAATTCCGTTCATTCACATACCCCAACTAGAACTTCAAAACATTGGTGTAAGACTTTTAAAGGATTCCACTCTTATGGGAACCTTTGCATTATCGCCGCTTGTGACGTCGGAAGAAATTGCAAGTATAGAGACCTGTTACATGATCTCTTCCACTCTATCTGGCTTAAGGGAGAGTACGGGTGATTCTGAAATTTCTACGTTCGATGAATTTTTACTGCCCAGCCCTATTGAGCTAGCATAGTAGTCAAACTATTTTCCTTGGGCGGAAAATCTGAAATCAACGTCACCAAGTGTTTGGGTTGATCATTCCTTAGAGTTTGGTACTCCATCTGATCCATTTTCCTAAATGTTTTTGACAGATGAAAATATTTTGGAAACTATGATGTTAGAAGGAGAACCATGGGAAGATTATCATTATCATTCCCATCTTCCTGATTATGAAGAAAAATATCTCAGTGAACTATATCACCCATCAATAAAAAATTTCTTTTCGAATTCTTTACCTATTAATGCAATCGATTCCGAGCGAAATTTGTCAAATATTTAAGAAACCATTTCTATCGATATTTCGACCAAACCTAGCACTGTAGAAAATATTCATGTTGGTGTATCTTGTTCTCCATCAAAACTTGAATCATATCGATCTCTATTTCGTGAATTTCGTGATGTATTTGCTTGGTCTTATGAGGAAATGCTAGGCATAGATACTAGTATAGTTTAACACACTATTAATATGTATCCTGATGTCAAACCGGTGCGCCAAGTACTTCGCTCTGTTCATCCAAAGAAAGCCACTGCCATCAAAGAAGAAGTTGAAAAAATTTTGCGTGCTGGTTTCATTTACCTTGTTCCACTAACTGAGTGGGTTTCCAATATAGTTCCTGTTATAAAAAAACAAGGAACCATTAGAGTGTGTTTTTGAGCCCCAAAGATGTTCTTCTCTTTCACCACATTCTACTTCATTTTCTTTGTCCCTCATCAATTACAGGCTTAACTGATCAATAGGATTAATTAAAATTTCTTTAAGAATTTATATAATGATTAACTTGCAATGTTTTCATGATTTTGTTGGTGTAGTAATTTTGACTAAGACTCGGCTACAGAATACAGGCATTCCGTAGCCAGTTGTATGTTCTGCAACCATCCTCATGTTTATGTAGGTTCCAGGTGTCACTGCAAAGAAAAATGCATATGGGTGAAATCCACAACACCTCCCCATCATCTTTTTCTCCTCATGAAGTTTGAGTTAAAGTATCAAAGCGGTTATGCACATAGAAGAGAAGCAGTTTCCTATCAAAACATAGACTCTACAGATGTCCGCAGTTAAGCACAAGACTATTAATAAGAGTTTTAATTTGATTAGAAGTGGGAAAGACACTTATCCCCATTTTTCTCAAAGAGTATTTATGTAACTTCATTATAAGTATGACTCGGGAGACCGAGAAACTGTTGGTTAGATTTTGTTGTGTTGTTAGATCTTTGAAGGCCGTAAATACTCTGTTTTTAAGAATTTTCCCTTTAATGAAAGAAACATCATTTTATTGCACGAGCTGAGTCAATCTTGAGTAGATTTGTGTGCTACTCCAGTGGTAGAGGGCCCCTGCTACCTGAGGTGCTTTGTTCATATAATTTAGATAAGTAATTTAACCTCGTTTCATTCCTAGTTTAATTGAATTTCTGAACTTTGAGTTTTATATTCATTTGCATTAGATGCTACAGTTTAGTCTCGTTCTTACGTACTCTTCCAAAATATCACTAATGTTGAATGAGGTGTGACTGTAGTATTTTAGGAGTTAGTTTTACGTTCTTGTGCTCAATTACATCAGTTGTTACAGATAGTCATGATCTTATAAATTCTTCCAAAATATCACTAACTTCGGATGAGACATAGTTGTGGTGTTTTAGAGATTTGTTGTGTTTTGATGAATTGTATGCTTTCATGCTCATTTACATAACATGTTGCAGCAAGTCCTGTTCTACAAACTATTCAAAATACAACTAATTCCGAATGAGACAGAGGTGAAACATTTTAGTGATTAGTTGCATCTTTAGTCTAGTTGTAGCACTCTAGAGGTAGATGTAATTTTAGTTTAGTTCTGTCACTATATTTCAAGTTTGGTAATGGCACTCTAGTTCAGTTTTAATTCACTGCATTTCAAGTTAGATTAGTGGCATTCTAGTTCAACTTTGTTCACTATATTTCAAATTAGGTTAATGGCACTATAGTTTAGTTGTGGTTACTGTGTTTCAAGTTTGATCAATTGCATTCTCAGTGTTATCCATTGTTCTTTAAGTAGTATTAATTGTTAACATCAGATTCCACGACCTTCATTATTTACAAAACTTATTTTGCTCTGACTTTCTATTAATACATCATCATCTAGACAGGAGTTAGTAATATCATTTTAAGGCCTTGATTATTCTGCAATCCTTTGCAAATTCACAATTAAACCTTTATTTCCAAAAACTATTTTAGAAAATCTCTAACTTTTGGATGAGGTTTACTAGTGACAAGATGAGTTGCAGAATAGAGTAATCTTAGCATTACAAGTTAATTTATAGTAGAAATCTTATTGTGCTACAAATAATCTCTTTTCAATTGTGTTCCAATAAACCTCTAGCCATGGATGAGATTCTTTGTAATATTGTAAGATGATTGTGTCCTTAGGAGAACCTCATTTGTATTAAACTTGTTCTTTTCTCAAACTATTCCAACATATTCCTAATGAATGAATTGGATGAGTTCATGCTATGAGTTATTGAGTTCATGTTGCGATTTGTTTCCTTACTAGGAGTCATTATCAAGCTTTGCATTTTTTGTTCTATAGTGTCATACACAGTTTAGAGTAGGTTTTTCTTTGTTTTAGTGTAACCATCCACTTCTCTTTACCAACACTTAGTTCTTTTCCTTCTTGAAATAAAACCATAAAACCAAAAACATCATAAAAATACTATACAAAACATAGTGAGAAATAGATACCTAGGCACATATAGTGCACCACACTTCAGCATTTTATTGACCCTGATTGATAATTTATGACCTCAATTTAGGAACACTAAGTTGAGCACAACATTTTGGCATCGTTTCCAAGGAAGTGTAGCTAGGTAGCCTTGTTTCTTACCACCCAAAAACAATGATATGCGTAGAGAAAGAGACTCAAGGGGTAGATTCATAAGAAGCAGAAGCTTGATTCCTAGAACACCACTTGTTTCACCAATACCCAGAGCCAGCACACCTCCAACTCAAACCCACATTCCATCCTTTACTGATCCAAGACTTCCAGAGAACTTCAGATCAGATATTCCATTAGAAAGACCTTCCACTTTACCCACTGAACCTGTCTTAGAAGGAGATTCAGGAAGCCCTGCTAGGGACATAAAATTTTAAACTTCTACAAAAGAATCAACTATGGAAGAAGAAGGGGGAGGAGGAGTTTTTAATGAAGACCACACACTATTTGGAGGGGGTATAGGTAGAGGTAGAGGAGAAGGAGGTAGAGGTGCAGAAGGAGAAGGAGGCAGAGGAAGAGGTAGAAGAGAAATGGGAAGCTCTTTTGGGTTTCCTATAGTAGATGAAGAAACCAATACAAATATGAAAAACATTTCACCCTCTGTCCTTCCAAACTTTTATGGACTAAAAACTGAAGATCCTGAAACCTTCCTATTTGAATTTGAAGTCTTGTGTAGAACATATGACTACTTACAAGATGCTCAAAAACTTAAACTATTTCCTTCAACATTGAAAGGAGCAGCATTGAAGTGGTTTATGAGTTTGATCAACAGTTCTATTAGGACATGGGAAGACATGAAACAACCATTTCTAGAGAGGCATTTGGATTAATGTATGCCATTCAACCATAAGGTGGAAGTGTTTAAAATGCTACAAAAAGAAGATGAAAATTTGGAAGATTTATTGGAGAGATTTCACTACAACATCAAAAGAGCAAAAATGGAAAACTTAGACCAAGACACTTTGAAAGCTCTTTTGTTGAAGACAATTAGGGATGAATGGTTAGATATCCTTAACATGATGGGAAAAGGGGATATATCTCATCTTACATTACCTGAGATAGATGAATTATGTATCAACATTTCAAGAGGGAAATCTAAAACTGTGGAAGGACCAAGAGACCCTGCTCTTGCAAGGGCAAGTAAGTCTGCTACTGGGACAGTAAGTAGGGTAGAAATAGGACATATGCTTGATGAGTTCAAATATAATATCTTGGGGAGTCTTAGTGAACAAATAGACACCCTTAAGCTACGAAACAAGCAAAAAGCTGAATCTAATGCCTTAGCAATCTTTTGTCCCAAATGTAGAAAGAAACATGCCTTGAGGGAGTGCCCTTTGGATGCCAAAGTTGTGGAGACTTGTCTAATTTGTTTATTAAAACATGATACCAAGAGTTTTCCTTCACTTCCTAGTCTTAAAGTTGTCTTTCAAGAAGATACTTCTTCAAGTTCCACATAATCTCTCAATTTTGTCTCTAGAAGGCTTTGTCAAGGACCTCAAACACAAGGATTCAATGATCAGATGTACAATCAACCTCCACCAAATTGGAATTCTTGGCAGCACCCTTGGCCCCATTTCAAAATAAATCACAAACTTGGGCGCAAGAAGCACAAAATCCCTATGTAAGATACTCTCATTATTACCAATATCCACCATCCTATCCACCATATCCACATTTCCCTCCTCAACAAAATTTTCAACAAAATCCTCAAAATCCACAACATCACAATCAACCACTTCCATTACCATTTCCTCAGAAAACAAATCGGTTGCCTGCCCAACCCATACCAAACCCCAACAATAAAAATCCTCAGAACACATACATGATTGAATGCCAATAGTTTCCAACTTATTTGATCACTCCTTTAGACCTTAGTGATGTTCAACTTAGGTCTAGAAGGATACTTGAAAAGAGGAAACCTTCTGTAATCATACAAGAGCAAGACAATTTTGAGGAAGATTCTCTATGGGTAAATAAAAGTCTTGAAGAGAACACAACTTTCCAAGACCCAAAAATTGAAAAATCAAAACACCCATGAAAAGAACCAATAATTTCAACCTCCTATATTAGAGCATCCATCAACATCCACTTCTACACCTCCCTTCCTTAAAGATTACAAATTGATAGGGGTGTAGAAAAACAAATCATGGTGCCTAATTATGATTTCCTAGATGAGCTAAAAAATATTTTAGACACATCCATTATTATTGTGCTATCAAGGAAATTCCAATCTTAGCAAAGACAATAAAGGAGTTGAGCATGAAGAAAACAAGAAAAAGAATAAGAGAGATCAAGAAAATTCAACTGGCAGGAAAAATGGTAGATATCATGATGGGTAAGATTGCTATTCCAAAGTATCTAGACCCAGGAAATCCCGTTGTCAAAATTCACATCAATGGAATTGAAATCCAAAATACACTCATTGATTTAGGAGCAGCAATCAATATTATGAGTAGACAAATCATGGATAAACTGAAACTTTCTAATCTTCTTTTTACACTCACATTATTACAATTAGCAGACGGATCTATGATTAAAACTGATGGGGTAATAGAAGACATTCCAGTGTCCTTGGACTCTTGGGAGTATCCTGTGGATTTTATGATCCTAACTCCTAAGAATAATCTAGGAGAACATCCTATTATATTAGGAAGACCTTGGTTAGCTACAGCTGATGCTTTCATTAGCTATAGATCCGGTGATATGTATATCTCTGATGGTAGTTCAACTAAGAAATTTACCTTGTATCCTCCAGCAAGAACAATTACAGAACTAGATGATACTCAATGGATAGAGGATGAAGAAGACTTACAACCTCTCTTCACAATTTTAGAAATTAGTGAAGATAGCCAAATTCTGAATACCTTGGAAAACTTTGAATCCCTCTTCGGAATATAAACATGAACAATTTCAAGAAGAATCCAACATTGAGTTTTTGTCATCAAGGTAGATGTCTCTCTATTCCATGGATAAATTTGGCAGCTCTACAATTGAGATATTTTTAGGCAAAAATTTAAATATAAACAAGAACCTAGAGAGATCTCAACAAGAAGAGCTAGTCAAGATATTACAAAGACATTCTTCTGCATATGCATGGGAGTACAATGATATGAAAGGGATAAGCCCCAAGACTTGCACTCATCACATCTACATAGAGGAAAATTGTAAACCAATCACAACTCCTGAGAAGGATGGTTTTAAAATCTTAGGGGAGATTACATAAATAGAATTGTTACAGAAATTATTAAATGTTGAATTTAATTAGGTCCCATTTCAGATGAGAGGTCAAATACTTTCCTTTAGTAATTAAAAAAATAAAAGAAAACAAACTTAATGGTATATTGTCTATATTGATTACCAGGAATTAAATAAAGCTACTCTTAAATATCATTTTTCCTTACCTTTCATAGATCAAGTGTTAGATACATTAGCTGGCAACAAGTACTTTTCATTTCTAGATGGGTTTAGTGGTTATAACCAAATTCAAGTAGCACTGGAAGATCAAGACAAAACCACATTTACCTATCCTTGGGGTACCTATGCTTACCAAGTATTACCATTTGGACTATGCAATGCACCCGCAACATTTCAAAGGGCAGTACTAGGAACTTTTTCAGATCTAATACATGATTGTGTAGAGGTATATCTGGATCAAATCTTTCACTAAGTCATGAAAAGTGTTTTATGATGTTTACAGAAGGAATTGTTTTGGGACATCACATTTCAGAGGATGGGATTAGAGTTGATGAGTCAAAATTTGAAGTCATCTCTAACTTATCTATTCCAAGTTGTCAAAAAGATGTTAGGAGTTTTCTAGGATTTATAGGATATTATCGAAGGTTTATAGAAAACTTCACCAAGATAGCATCTCCACTTTTCAAATTACTTACCAAGGACTGTGAATTCAAGTGGAATCCTGATTGCCAGTTAGCCTTTGAGACCCTGAAAACAAAAATTTCTGAAGCACCTATTTTAAGGGGACCTAACTGGAAGTTACCTTTTCATATTTCAATAGATGCCTCTGATACAGCTCTAGGAGCAGTATTGGGACAAAAAGACCTGATTCCTTATGCCATCTACTATACCAGTAAAAATTTGACTCCTTCAGAGTTAAACTATACTGTAACTGAGAAAGAGTTTTTAGCTGTTGTTCATGCTGTAAAAATAAATTCCTGGTAATTATAGTATCAGCTATGAAACTTTTGTTCACAGGTATCACTTAATTAGATACTGAATGAAAAAAACGCCAATTACTAGTTATAGTAGTCATAATTTGGCGAATATTTTATAAGAATTCAACATTAACATTCTAGATATAGTCTTCTCTTAGGAAACAAAACACAAAGTAGAGTCGATTTCCTCCTATCTTGCAGACCCAAACATAGAAGACAATACCCCAGTTGATGATCAATTTCCTGATGAATATCTTTTTGCAATTTCTACTCAAACTCCTTGGTTTGCTGACATTTCTAATTATTTGGTTTCAGGAAAATTTCCTTCAATAATGAATGCAAGAGAAAAAAGAAAGATCATTTATGACAGTGCAAAATATTCATGGATTTATGAGTTATACAAGACAGGTCCAGATTTTATCATTAGGAGATGTGTTCGAGAAGATGAGATGCCTGAGATTCTCAAGGCATGTCATGATGAACCTTATGGCGGACACTTTGCTGATAAAGGGACAGCCTATAAGATCCTTCATTTGGGATATTATTGGCCATCCCTGTTTAAAGATTCTAAAGAGTATGTCAAAAGGTGTGACAGTTGCCAAAGGGTAGGGAAACCTTCTCCTTCAGGTGAGATGCCATTGCAGCCTCAGATACATATTGAACCTTTTGAAAAATGGGCTTTGGATTTTGTAGGACCTATTAGTCATCCATCAAGACAAAAGATATATATATTAGTTTGCACTGATTATGTTACTAAATGGGTAGAGGCCAAACCATTAATTTCTGCTACTGAAGCATCTGTAGTTAATTTTCTTTTTGAGGATATTTTTACTCGTTTTGGTGTCCTAAGGGAAATTGTTACAGATCAATGAGCTCAATTTACATCAAAGCTAGTGGAACAAATGATATACAGGTACAAAATCAGACACAGAAAATATACTCCCTATCATCCACAAGCAAATGGTCAAGTGGAATCTACTAATAAGGTCATTGAAGGGATCCTAACGAAGAATTTTCATTTTCATAGAAGAGACTGGGCAGATAGGCTTCTTGAAGCCTTGTGGGCCTATAGAACTACATGAAGAAGCACAACAGGCCATACTCCTTATGAACTTGTTTATTGAAAGAAAGTTTTGTTTCCCATAGAGTTCCATATTCAATTTCTCAAAATGGCAGTTCAGCTAGGACTTGATCTAACAGAGGTACAAAAGCATAGATTGGAGCAGATTAATGAATTGGATGAGATTAGACAAGATGCAGTTCAGAAAACAAGTATATTCCAACAACAAAGGACTATATGGCTTGACAAGTACATCAAGGAAAAGAAGTTCAAAGAAGGTGACTGGGCTCTCTTGTTTGATTCAAAGTTCAAGGATTTTCAAGGTAAATTACAAACGCATTGGCTTGGGCCACATGAAATTATAAGAATTTTTGATAATAGAGCAATACAAATCTGGACAATAGATGAAGAGAAGGTCACTTTTCTTGTGAATGGTCATAGATTGAAGCTGTATCATAAGCCACTCTCAAGAGAAGAATTTGTCAAGAAATTCCAGGAAAACAGTGATGTGAAGTTAATGAAGAAGAATTTTTCTTCTTCATCAACTTAATTGAATTTTCTGAAGTCAGATAAATAAAAAAAAATTTTAAAAAAATAATCATAATAATAACAATAATAATAATAAAAAGTATAAACATGAAAACTAATCTCTAATTAGCATGTTTATATAGAAAATATAGAGTGAAAATCAAAATCTTTCTGACACTTTAGCTTTTCAAGTTTTTTTTTTTTTCTCTACAAGCAGCTATCATAAAATCATAAGTGATTCACATCCCACTTATGATCCATTTCACTCCATTCATCCATACTCCATTTCATTTCATACTCCATTTTATTTCATTCATCCATACATCATTCATCTCATTCCATGGTCCACCTCATTTCCATCTCAGAGTTTTAGGATTTATTTCTTTCTGCAATTGAATAATACAGATCAGAAGTTGCAAGCCACTTTTTCACTCCACTTCATAATTGTGATTCATTTCATCCCATTATTCACTTCACCCATACTCCATTACACCATATTTAATTATCCATTTTTAATTCCTTTCATACAATATTCCATCATTCCATTCATGCTTAAAACCATTCCATTCCATGTTTTAAGACTTGTACAGGTACATTCTGCAATCAATCAGACATTCTGCAGCTAATCAGACATTCTGCAGCCAGACAGACATTCTACAGCCAGAGACCCTGAAGGCACTATCTAGTAAACATTTGATTTAGCAGTAAATTGATCCTGCATATTCAAAACAACAAGCAAAATCAAAGATTTATGAGGAACTGAATATCAATGATTGAGGACAAGGCATATTGAAACCACAAAGAAAATCAAAGGAAAGGCAAATGTATGAAATTATTATGGTGACAAATCATGAAAATTTTAGCATAGTTAAGTCATATATGATTCAAAAAGGTTATTTTAATTAGTCGTGTTGATCATGCCTATCAACCATATCATAAAAAATTTGAACAAAAAAAACCCTTCCATCTTGCCATACCCGATTATCATTTAAAACTTAACGGTTAAAGTACTAAAGTGATTTGATCAGTCACGTCATTAGGACGAAGTATTTAATGATGATTTTGAATTGATTAACGAAATATCTTCACGGTCTTTTCTTCCGTGTTAGCTTTCAACTCATATGAACCACCTCACTACATTATACTCGTTTCAAAACCACTCCATATCATTCATTTCCACAACCAATACTTAGCCATTCCACTCTGTAAAACGGAGGAAACATCTTTGGGGCAGTAATATCTCTTTAACAGCCATTTTCACCGTGAGAAAAGGAGCAGTAAACTGAAGGTTGGAAGAAAATATATGGGTATAATAGTGAGGACTGAACCGGTTGGAACCAAGTAATTAGAGGGATATCCACAAATCAGAGAAATGTTACAGCAAGCAGGTTGGTTGCAATTTTTGGAGAAATTTAGTGGTTTTCACAAAGAGGTGACTAAAACATTTGCAAGGTACTTCAATGGAGCCGAGGTCGAAATAGGAGACATTAAATTCACTGTTACAGAGGCTTTCATTGCAAAGGCAACGGAAATACCTAGACAAGAATAAAGGTGGTTCAAAAATAGGGAATTCCATAACGAAGCATAGAGGCAAATGCTTAAGACTCTAGGTATGGATGTTTCCATTTTTAAAAAGGGTATTCCTAGCTCAGCATTAAAGAATAAGTGGAGGAACATGTTACTAATTTTGCAAAAAATTATCACCTGTGAAGGTAGATTTGGTACTCTCTATGTCTACCATATTCGGTTAATGATGCATTTCTTAGATGAGGAAATTAATTTTCCCTTTTTCCTACTTCATAGTTTGAAAAGAATGGCCTCAAACGTTCAAAAAGGTTGCTTAAATTTCAGAAACAACTGAACAATTGCAACAGTCAAATTCAGGAATTGAACATCATTTGAAAAAAAATGGAGATAATCGTGAAAAATCACTCTGAGAACCATTTTGAGGAACCCAAAGAATCTCCACCTGACAGCAAACCTACAAGAAGAAGCAGGAGAAGGGAAATTTCCAAAGCTGTTGAAGTTGAAACTGGTAAATCAATTTGAAGAGGACAGTGAAGAGATGATTTCTTAGAAGTTGGCTCAAATAAAGAAGCAACTTAAGAAGGAGATGATAATAAAAAGATATGCCAAAGAAAGAGGTGAAGGGCCATCTCAACCAAGACGGAGCCACAGAATTAGAGGTATACTAAAGAAAACAGAGGTTAGACATACAGGGATCATAAACATTGAGGATGAAGAAACTCCAGCAATTGACCCAGTACAGCAACAAGTTTACAATTTTATTGAGTCATTAGAGAGGAGAGCTTCAGAAAGTAGAGACAGAACTCCTAGCCCACAAAAATCTGAAATTGATGTGATAAGAAGAGATAAGTATGAGTTAGAAGTACTCAATAGGCACATCAAGAATGAGAATGACATCTTGAGGGAGCAGGTGAAACTAAAAAGTGATATGAATTCAACTTTGTCCTTACAAATGGAGAAATTGTACAAGGCTAGTGAAAAATTGAAGAAGAAAAACAAAAAGCTAATTACGGCACTTACAAATTTAAGATTCAAGTTAGTCATAAGGAAGCCTAGAATACCATTGAATGTCAGGAAAAGAAGAAGAAGAGGGTTGGATGTCCTAGGAGAGGTCTCGGAGTACATGGAGTAGTTGCATGAGGACATGCAAAAACCTTGCAGTGGGAGTATGTTGAGCCCCAAAGATGTTCTACTCTTTCACCACATTCTACTTCATTTTCTTTGTCCCTCATCAATTACAGGCTTAACTGATTAATAGGATTAATTAAAATTGCTTTAAGAATTTATATAATGACTAACTTGCTCTGTTTTCATGATTTTGTTGGTGTAGTAATTTTGACTAAGACTCGGCTACAGAATACAGGCATTCCGTAGCCAGTCGTTTGTTCTGTAGCCATCCTCATGTTTATGTAGGTTCCAGGTGTCACTGCAAAGAAAAAGGCATATGGGTGAAATCCACAACACCTCCCCATCATCTTTTTCTACCCACGAATTCTGAGTTAAAGTATCAAAGCGGTTATGCACGTAGAAGAGAAGAAGTTTCCTATCAAAACACGGACTCTACAGAGGTCCGCAGTTAAGCACAAGACTGTTAATAAGAGTTTTAATTTGATTAGAAGTGGGAAAGACACTTATCCCAGTTTTTCTCAAAGAGTAGTTATTTAACTTCATTATAAGTATGACTCGGGAGACCGAGAAACTGGTGGTTAGATTTTGTTGTGTTGCTAGATCTTTGAAGGCCGTAAATACTCTGTTTTGAAGAATTTTCCTTAATTGTTGGAAACATACTCATAGCACGATGAGTCAATATTGATAATATTGACAGATTTGCATGCTACCTCGGGTAGATAATCTCTGCCACTTATATTTGTTCATATAATTTAGATAAGTAATTTAGCCTTGTTTCATTCCTAGTTTAATTGACTTTCTGAACTTTGCGTTTTATATTCATTTGCATTAGATGCTACAGTTTAGTCTCGTTCCTATGTATTATTCCAAAATATCACTAATGTCAAATGAGGTCTAACTGTAGTATTTTAGGAGTGAGTTTTACGTTCTTGTGCTCAATTACATCAGTTGTTACAGCTAGTCATGATCTTATAAACTCTTCCAAAATATCATGAACTTCTGGATATATAATAGTTGTATAAGCTTTAGAGATTTGTTGTGTTTTGTTGTGTTCATGTCATGCTCATTTACAATATGTTGCAAATGGTTCTGCTCTACAAAATTCCAAAATACCACTACCTTGAAAACATGGGAGCTGGAAACATTTAGTGATGGTTGCATCTTTAGCCCTTAGTGGTTGTAGTACTCGCAGGTATAGATGTCATTTTAGTTTAATTCTATTACCAGTATTTCATGTTTGGTAATGGAACCTAGTTTAGTTTTAATTCACCGCATTTCAAAGGATTATGTATTCCAGTCTTGAATCAAGTTCACTATATTTCAAATTAGGTTAATGGCACTGTAGTTTAGTTGTGGTTACTGTGTTTCAAGTTTGATCAATTGCATTCTCAGTGTTATCCATTGTTCTTTAAGTAGTATTAATTGTTAACATCAGATTCCACGGCCTTCATTATTTACAAAACCTCTTTTGTTATGACTTTCTATTTATACATCATCATCTGGACAGGAGTTAGTAATATCAGTTTAAGGCCTTGATTATTCTGCAATCTTTTGCAAATTCACACTTAAACCTTTCTTTCCAAAAACTATTTTAGAAAATCTCTAACTTTTGGATGAGGTTTACTAGTGACAAGTTGAGCTGCAGAATAGAGTAATGTTAGCATTACAAGTTAATTTAGAGTAGAAATCTTATTTTGCTACAAATAATCTCTTTTCAATTGTGTTCCAATAAAACTCTATCCATGGATGAGATTCTTTGTAATATTGTAACATGATTGTGTCCTTAGGAGAACCTCATTTGTATTAAACTTGTTCTTTTCTCAAACTATTCCAACATATTCCTAATAATGAATTGGATGAGTTCATGCTATGAGTTATTGAGTTCATGTTGTGATTTGTTTCCTTACTAGGAGTCATTATCAAGCTTTGCATTTTCTGTTCTTTAGTGTCATACGCAGTTTATAGTAGGTTTTGCTTTGTTTTAGTGTAACCATCCACTTCTCTTTACCAACACTTCTTTTTTTTCTTGACATAAAACCATAAAACCAAAAACATCATAAAAATACTCAACACAAAGTAGTGATAAATAGATACCTAGGCACATATAGTGCACCACACTTCAGCATTTTATTGACCCTGGTTGATAATTTTTGACCTCAATTTAGGAACACTAATTTGAGCACAACATTTTGGGGCTGTTGCCGGGGAAGTGTAGCTAGGTAGCCTTGTTTCTAAGCACCCAAAAACAATGATATGCGTAGAGAAAGAGACTCAAGGGGTAGATTCATAAGAAGCAGAAGCTTGATTCCTAGAACACCACTTGTTTCACCAAGACCTAGAGCCAGCACACCGCCAACTAAAACCCACATTCCATCCTTTACTGATCCAAGACTTCCAGAGAACTTAAGATCAGATATTCCATTAGAAAGACCTTCCACTTTACCCATTGAACCTGTCTTAGAAGGAGATTCAGGAACCCTTGCTAGGGACATAATATTTTCAACTTCTACAGAAGACTCAACTATGGAAAAAGAAGGGGGAGGAAGAGTTTTTAATGAAGAACACACACTATTTGGAGGGGGTATAGGTAGAGGTAGAGGAGAAGGAGGTATAGTTGCAGAAGGAGAAGGAGGTAGAGGAAGAGGTAGAAGAGAAATGGGAAGCTCTTTTGGGTTTCCTATAGTAGATGAAGAAACCAATACAACTATGAAAAAAATTTCACCCCCTGTCCTTCCAAAATTTTATGGACTGAAAACTGAAGATCCTGAAACCTTCCTATTTGAATTTGAAGTCCTGTGTAGAACCTATGACTACTTACAAGATGCTCAAAAACTTAAACTATTTCCTTCAACATTGAAAGGAGCAGCATTGAAGTGGTTTATGAGTTTGATCAACAGTTCTATTAGGACATGGGAAGACATGAAACAAGAATTTATAGAGAGGTATTAGGATTATTGTATGCCAGTCAACCATAAGGAGGAAGTGTTTAAAATGGTACAAAAAGAAGATGAAAATTTGGAAGATTTATTGGAGAGATTTCACTACAACATCAAAAGAGCAAAAATGGAAAACTTAGACCAAGACACTTTGAAAGCTCTTTTGTTGAAGATAATTAGGGATGAATGGTTAGATATCCTTAACATGATGGGAAAAGGGGATATATCTCATCTTACATTACCTGAGATAGATGAATTATGTATCAACCTTTCAAGAGGGAAATCTAAAACTGTGAAAGGACCAAGAGACCCTTCTCTTGTAAGGGCGAGTAAGTCTGCTACTGGGACAGTAAGTAGGGCAGAAATAGGAAATATGCTTGATGAGTTCAAATCTGATATCTTGGGGAGTCTTAGTGGAAAAATAGACACCCTTAAGTTAAAAAACAAACAAAAAGCTGAATCTAATGCCTTAGCAATATTTTGTCCCAAATGTAGAAAGAAACATGCCTTGAGAGAGTGCCCTTTGGATGCCAAATTTGTGGAGACTTGTCTAATTTGTTTAGGAAAACATGAGACCAAGAGTTGTCATTCACTTCCTGGTCTTAAAGCTGCCTTTCAAGAAGATACTCCTTCAAAATCCATGGAATCTCTCAATTTTGTCTCTAGAAGGCCTTGGAAAGGACCTCAAACAAAAGGATTCCATGATCATATGTACAATCAACCTCCACCAAATTGGAATTCTTGGCAGCAACCTTGGCCCCAATTTCAAAAAAATCACAAACTTGGGCGCAAGGAGCACAAAATCCCTATGGAAGATACTCTCATTATTACCAATTTCCACCATCCTATCCATCATATCCACATTTCCCTCCTCAACAAAATTTTCAACAAAATACTCAAAATCCACAACATCACAATCAACCACTTCCATTACCATTTCCTCAGAAAACAAATCAGTAGAATGCCCAACCCATACCAAACCCCAACAATAAAAATCCTCATAACACATACATGATAGAAGGCCAACAGTTTCCAACTTATTTGATCACTCCTTTAGACCTTAGTGATGTTCAACTTAGGTCTGGAAGAATACTTGAAAAGAGGAAACCTTCTGTAATCATACAAGAGCAAGACAATTCTAAGGAAGATTCTCTACGGGTAAATAAAAGTCTTGAAGAGAACACAAATTTCCAAGACTCAAACATTGAAAAATCAAAACAAAAATAACCAATAATTTCAACTCCTATATTAGAGTAGCCATCAACATCCACTTCTACACCTCCCTTTCCAGAAAGATTACAAATTGATAGGGGTGTAGAAAAACAAATTATGGTGCCTAATTATGATTTCCTAGATGAGCTGAGAAATGTTTGTATTAATATCCCATTATTGCAAGCTATCAAGGAAATTCCAATCTTAGCAAAGACAATAAAGGAGTTGAGCATGAAGAAAACAGGAAAAAGAATAAGAGAGACAAATAAAATTCAACTGGCAGGAAAAATAGCAGATATCATGATGGGTAAGATTGCTATTCCAAAGTATCTAGACCCAGGAAATCCAGTTGTTAAAATTCACATCAATGGAATTGAGATCCAAAACACACTTATTGATTTAGGAGCAACAATCAATATTATGAGTAGACAAATCATGGATAAACTGAAACTTCCTAATCTTCTTTTTACACCCACATTATTACAATTAGCAGACAGATCTGTGATCAAACCTGATGGGGTAATATAAGACATTCCAGTGTCCCTAGATTCTTGGGAATATCCTGTGGATTTTATGATCCTAACTCCTAAGAATAATCTAGGAGGGCATCCTATTATATTAGGAAGACCTTGGTTAGCTATAGCTGATGCTTTCATTAGTTGTAGATCCGGTGATATGTACATCTCTGATGGTAGTTCAACCAAGAAATTTACCTTGTATCCTCTAGCAAGAACAATTACAGAATTAGATGATACTCAATGGATAGAGGATGAAGAAGACTTACAACCTCTCTTCACAATTTCAGAAATTAGTGAAGATAGCCAGATTCTGAATACCTTGGAAAACTTTGAATCCTCTTTGAAATATAAGCATGAACAATTTCAAGAAGAATCCAACATTGAGTTTTTGTCATCAAGGCAGATGTCTCTCTATTCCATGGATAAATTTGGCAGCTCTACAATTGAGATATTTCCAGGCAAAACTTTAAACATAAACAAGAACCTAGAGAAATCTCAACAAGAAGAGCCAGTCAATATATTACAGAGATATTCTTTTGCATATGCATGGGAGTACACTGATATGAAAGGGATAAGCCCCAAGACTTGCACTCATCACATCTACATAGAGGAAAATTGTAAGCCAATCAGACAACCTCAGAGAAGGATGAATCCAAATCTTAGGGAGATTGTTAAGGAATAATTGCAGAAATTATTAAATGTTAACTTCATCTATCCCATTTCAGAAAGTCAGTGGGTTTCTCCTTTGGTAATTGTGCCAAAGAAAAATGGTAAGTGGAGGGTATGTATTGACTATCGGGAATTAAAAAAAGCTACTCTTAAAGATCATTTTCCCTTACCTTTCATAGATCAGGTGTTAGATACATTAGCTGGCAAAAAGTACTTCTCATTCCTAGATGGGTTTAGTGGTTATAATCAAATCCAAGTAGCACTAGAAGATCAATATAAAACCACATTTACCTGTCCTTGGGGTACCTATTCTTACCGAGTATTGCCATTTGGACTATGCAATGCACCCGCAACATTTCAAAGGGTAGTACTAGGAATTTTTTTAGATCTAATACATGATTGTGTAGAGGTATATATGGATTATTTTACAGTTTATGGAAACACATTTGAAGAAGCTTTAACAAACTTGGAAAAAGTCTTAAAGAGATGTAAAGAAGCAAATCTTTCACTAAGTCATGAAAAGTATTTTATGATGTTTACTGAAGGAATTGTTTTGGGAGATCACATTTCAGGGGATGGGATTAGAGTTGATGAGTCAAAAGTTGAAGTCATCTCTAACTTATCTATTCCAAGTTGTCAAAAAGATGTTAGGAGTTTTTTAGGATTTACAAGATATTATCGAAGGTTTATAGAAAACATCACCAAGATAGCATCTCCACTTTTCAAATTACTTACCAAAGACTGTGAATTCAAGTGGAATCCCGATTGCCAGTTATCCTTTGAGACCCTGAAAACAAAAATCTCTGAAGCACCTATTTTAAGGGCACCTAACTGGAAGCTACCTTTTCATATTTCAACAGATGCCTCAGATACAGCTCTAGGAGCAGTATTGGGACAAAAAGACTTGATTCCTTATGCCATCTACTATACCAGTAAAAACTTGACTCCTTCAGAGTTAAACTATAGTATAAATGAAAAGGAATTTTTAGCTTTTGTTCATGCCATAAACAAATTCAGACACTATATAACAGGCTATGAAACTTTTGTTCACACAGATCACTCTGCAATTAGATATTTAATGAAAAAATCAATTACTAATGGCAGAGTCATTAGATGGTTATTGATTTTACAAGAATTCAACATTACCATTCTAGATAGGAAAGGAAAACAAAACACAGTAGCTGATTTCCTATCTAGACTCCAAAACATCCAAGACAATACCCCAGTTGAAGATCAATTTCCTGATGAATATCCTTTTGCAATTTCTACTCAAACTCCTTGGTTTGCTGACATTGCTAATTATTTAGTTTCAGGGAAATTTCCTTCATTAATGAATGCAAGAGACAAAAGAAAGATCATTTATGACAGTGCAAAATATTCATGGGTTGCTAATGAGTTATAAAAGACAGGTCCAGATTTTATCATTAGGAGATGTGTTTGGGAAGATGAGATGCCTGAGATTCTCAAGGCATGTCATGATGAACCTTGTGGCGGACACTTTGCTGATAAAAGGACAGCCTATAAGATCCTTCATTTGGGATATTATTGGCCATCCCTGTTTAAATATGCTAAAGAGTATGTCAAAAGGTGTGACAGTTTCCAAAGGGTAGGGAAACCTTCTCCTTCAGGTGAGATGCCATTATAGCCTCAGGTACATATTGAACCTTTTGAAAAATGAGCTTTGGATTTTGTAGGACCTATTAGTCCTCCATCAAGACAAAAGAAATATATATTAGTTTGCACAGATTATGTCACTAAATGGGTAGAGGCCAAACCATTACTTTCTGCTACTGAAGCATTTGTAGTTAATTTTCTTTTTGAGGATATTTTTACTCGTTTTGGTGTCCCAAGGGAAATTGTTACAGATCAAGGAGCTCAATTTACATCAAATCTAGTGGAAAAAATGATGGAGAGGTACAAAATCAGAAACAAAAATATACTCCCTATCATCCACATGCAAATGGTCAAGTGGAATCTACTAATAAGGTCATTGAAGGGATCCTAACGAAGATTGTTCATTTGCATAGAAGAGAATGGGAAGATAGGCTTCCTGAAGCCTTGTGGGCCTATAGAACTACATGGAGAAGCACAACAGGCCATACTCCTTATGAAATTGTTTATGGAAAGCAAGTTTTGTTTCCCATAGAGTTCCAGATTCAAACTTTCAAAATAGTAGTTCAGCTAGGACTTGATCTAACAGAGGCACAAAAGCATAGATTGGAGGAGATTAATGAATTGGATGATATCAGACAAGATTCAGTTCAGAAAAAAAGTATAGTCCAACAACAAAGGACTAGATGGCATGAAAATTACATCAAGGAAAAGAAGTTCAAAGAAGGTGACTGGGCTCTCTTGTTTGATTCAAAATTCAAGGATTTTCAAGGTAAATTCCAAACACATTGGTTTGGGCCATATGAAATTATAAGAATTTTTGATAATGGAGCAATAAAAATCAGAACAATAGATGAAGAGAAGGTCACTTTTCTTGTGAATGGTCATAGATTGAAGCTGTATCATAAGCCACTCTCAAGAGAAGAATTTGTCAAGAAATTCCAGGAAAATAGTGATGTGAAGTTAATGAAGAAGAATTTTTATTCTTCATCAACTTAATTGAATTTTCTGAAGTCCGATAATTAAAAAAAAATGTTAATAATAATAATAATAATAATAATAATAATAAAAGTGTAAACATGAAAACTAATATCTGATTAGCATGTTTATACAGAAAATATAGAGTGAAAATCAGAATCTTTCTGACACTTTAGCTTTTCAAGTTTGTTTTTTTTTTCTCCGCAAGCAGCTATCATAAAATCATAAGTGATTCACATCCAACTTAAGATCCATTTCACTCCATTCATCCATACTCCATTTCATTTCATACTCCATTTCATTTCATTCATCCATACTTCATTCATTTCATTCCATGGTCCACCTCATTTCCATCTCAGAGTTTTAAGATTTATTTCTTTCTGCAATTTAATAATACAAATCAGAAGTTGCAAGCCACTTTTTCACTCCACTTCATAATTGTGATTCATTTCATCCCATTATTCACTTCACCCATACTCCATTACACCATATTTCATTATCCATTTTTAATTCATTTCATACAATATTCCATCATTCCATTCATGCTTCAAACCATTCCATTCCATGTTTTAAGACTTGTACAGGTACATTCTGCAATCAATCAGACATTCTGTAGTCAATCAGACATTCTGCAGCTAGACAGACATTCTACAGCCAGAGACCCTGAAGGCAATATCCAATAAACATTTGATTTAGCAGCAAATTGATCCTGCATATTCAAAACAACAAGCAAAATCAAAGAGTTATGAGGAACTGAAGATCAATGATTGAGGACAAGGCATATCGAAACCACAAAGAAAATCAAAGGAAAAGCAAAGGTATGATATTATTATGGTGACAAATCATGAAAATTTTAGCATAGTTAAGTCATATATGATTCAAAAAGGTTATTTTAATTAGTCGTGTTGATCATGCCTATCAACCATATCATAAACAATTTGAACAAAAAAAACCCTTCCATCTTGCCATACCCGATTATCATTTAAAACTTAACGGTTAAAGTACTGAAGTGATTTGATCAGTCATGTCATTAGGCTGAAGTATTTAATGATGATTTTGAATTGCTTAATGAAATATCTCCGCAGTCTTTTCTTCCGTGTTAGCTTTCAACTCATATGAACCACCTCAGCGCATTATAATCGTTTCAAAACCACTCCATATCATTCATTTCCATAGCCAATACTTAGCCATTCCTCTCTGTAAAATGGAGGAAACATCTTTGGGGCAGTAATATCTCTTTAACTACCATTTTCACTGTGAGTAGAGGAGCGGTAAACTGAAGGTTGGAAGAAAATCTATGGGTCTAATAGTGAGGACTAAACCGGTTGGAACCAAGTACTTAGAGGGATATCCACAAATCAGAGAAATGTTACAGCAAGTAGGTTGGCTGCAATTTTTGGAGAAATTTAGTGGTTTTCACAAAGAGGTGACTAAAACATTTTCAAGGTCCTTCAATGGAGCCGAGGTCGAAATAGGAGACATTAAATTCACTGTTACAGAGGCTTTCATTTCAAAGGCAACGGAAATACCTAGACAACGAGAAAGGTGGTTCAAAAATAGGGAATTCCATAACGAAGCATGGAGGAAAATGCTTAAGACTCTAGGTATGGATGTTTCCATTTTTAAAAAGGGTATTCCTAGCTCGGCATTAAAGAATAAGTGGAGGAACATGTTACTCATTTTCCAAAAATTTATCACCTGTGAAGGTAGATTTGGTACTCTCTATGTCTACCATATTCGGTTAATGATGCATTTCTTAGATGAGGAAATTAATTTTCCCTTTTTCCTACTTCATAGTCTGAAAATAATGGACTCAAACGTTCAAAAAAGGGTTAAATTTCTAGAAACAACTTTGTATCACCATGGTTTAGTCAAAATCTTAATTGAACATCATTTGAGGAAAATGGGAGATAATTGGGAAGAATTTCTCGTGAGGAACCATTTTGAGGAACCCAAAGAATCTCCACCTGAAAGAAAACATACAAGAAGAAGCAGGAGAAGGGAAACTTCCAAAGCTATTGAAGTTGAAACTAGTAAATCAATTCAAGATGACAGTGAAGAGATGATTTCTGAGAAGTTGGCTCAAATAAAGAAGCAACTTAAGAAGAAAAGGATAATAAAAAGATATGCCAAAGAAAGAGTTGAAGGGCCATCTCAACCAAGACGGAGCCACAGACTTAGAGGTATACTATAGAAGACAGAGGTTAGACAAATAGGGATCATAAACATTGAGGATGAAGAAACTCAAGAAATTGCCCCAGTACAACAACAAGTTTACAATTATATTGAGTCATTAGAGAGGAGAGCTTCAGAAATTAGAGACAGAACACCTAGCCCACCAAAATCTGAAATTGATGTGCTAAGAAGAGATAAGTATGAGTTAGAAGTACTCAATAGGCACATCAAGAATGATAATGACATCTCGAGGGAGCAGGTGAAACTAAAAAGTGATATGAATTCAACTCTGTCCTTACAAATGGAGAAATTGTATAAGGCCAGTGAAAAATTGAAGAAGAAAAACAAAAAGCTAATCAGGGCACTTAAAAATTTAAGATTCAAGTTAGTCATAAGGAAGCCTAGAAGACCATTGACTGTTAATCAAAGCAGGAGAAGAGGGTTGGATTTCCTAGTAGAGGTCTCAGAGTACATGGAGTAGTTGCATGAGGACATGCAAAATCCTTGCTGTGGGGGTATGTTGAGCCCTAAAGATGTTCTTCTCTTTCACCACATTCTACTTCATTTTCTTTGTCCCTCATCAATTACAGGCTTAAGTGATCAATAGGATTAATTAAAATTGCTTTAAGAATTTATATAATGACTAACTTGCTGTGTTTTCATGATTTTGTTGGTGTAGTAATTTTGACTAAGACTCGGCTACAGAATACAGGCATTCCGTAGCCAGTCGTCTGTTCTGCAGCCATCCTCATGTTTATGTAGGTTCTAGGTGTCACTGCAAAGAAAAAGGCATATGGGTGAAATCCACAACACCTCACCATCATCTTTTGCTCCCCACGAAGTCTGAGTTAAAGTATCAAAGCGGTTATGCACGTAGAAGAGAAGAAGTTTCCTATCAAAACACGGACTCTACAAATGTCCGCAGTTAAGCACAAGACTGTTAATCAGAGTTTTAATTTGATTAGAAGTGGGAAATACACTTATCCCCATTTTTCTCAAAGACTATTTATGTAACTTCATTATAAGTATGACTCGGGAGACTGAGAAACTGTTGGTTATATTTTGTTGTGTTGCTAGATCTTTGAAGGCCGTAAATACTCTGTTTTGAATAATTTTCCCTTTAATGAAAGAAACATCATTTTATTGCACGATCTGAGTCAATTTTGAGTAGATTTACGTGCTACTCCGGTGGTAGAGGGCCCCTGCTGCCTGAGGAGATTTGTTCATATAATTTAGATAAGTAATTTAGCCTCGTTTCACTCCTAGTTTATTTGACTTTCTGAACTTTGAGTTTTATATCCATTTGCATTAGATGCTACATTTTAGTCTCGTTCTTACGCACTCTTCCAAAATATCACTAATGTTGAATGAGGTGTGACTATAGTATTTTAGGAGTTAGTTTTACATTCTTGTGCTCAATTACATCAGTTGTTATAGCTAGTCATGATCTTATAAATTCTTCCAAATATCACTAACTTCAGATGAGACATAGCTATGGTGTTTTAGAGCTTTGTTGTGTTTTGTTGAATTGTATGCTTTCATGCTCATTTACATAACATGTTGCAGCCGTTCCCATTCTACAAACTATTCCAAAATATCACTAATTTCGAATGAGACAGAGCTGAAACATTTTAGTGATTAGTTGCATCTTTAGTCTAGTTGTAGCACTCCGGAGGTAGATGTCATTTTAGTTTAATTCTGTCACTATATTTCAAGTTTGGTAATGGCACTCTAGTTCAGTTTTAATTCACTGCATTTCAAGTTAGATTAGTGGCATTCTAGTTCAACTTTATTCACTATATTTCAAATTAGGTTAATGGCACTGTAGTTTAGTTGTGGTTACTGTGTTTCAAGTTTGATCAATTGCATTCTCAGTGTTATCCATTTTTCTTTAAGTAGTATTAATTGTTAATATCAGATTCCACGGCCTTCATTATTTACAAAACTTCTTTTGTTATGACTTTATATTAATACATCATCATCTGGACAGGAGTTAGTAATATCAGTTTAAGGCCTTGATTATTCTGCAATCCTTTTCAAATTCACAATTAAACATTTCTTTCCAAAAAATATTTTAGAAAATCTATAACTTTTGGATGAGGTTTACTAGTGACAAGCTGAGCTGCAGAATAGAGTAATCTTAGCATTACAAGTTAATTTAGAGTAGAAATCTTATTGTGCTACAAATAATCTCTTTTTAATTGTGTTCCAATAAACCTCTAGCCATGGATGAGATTCTTTGTAATATTGTAAGATGATTGTGTCCTTACGAGAACCTGATTTGTATTAAACTTGTTCTTTTTTCAAACTATTCCAACATATTCCTAATGAATGAATTGGATGAGTTCATGCTATGAGTTATTGATTTCATGTTGTGATTTGTTTCCTTACTAGGAGTCATTATCAAGCTTTGCATTTTCTGTTCTTTAGTGTCATACACAGTTTAGAGTAGGTTTTGCTTTGTTTTAGTGTAACCATCCACTTCTCTTTACCAACACTTAGTTCCTTTCCTTCTTGACATAAAACCATAAAACCAAAAACATCATAAAAACACTAAACACAATGTAGTGAGAAATAGATACCTAGGCACATATAGTGCACCACACTTCAGCAGTTTACTGACCCTGGTTGATAATTTATGACCTCAATTTAGGAACACTAAGTTGAGCACAACATTTTGGCGTCGTTGCCGGGGAAGTGTAACTAGGTAGCCTTGTTTCTTATCACCCAAAAACAATGATATGCGTAGAGAAAGAGACTCAAGGGGTAGATTCATAAGAAGCAGAAGCTTGATTCCTAGAACACCACTTGTTTCACCAAGACCTAGAGCCAACACACCTCCAACTCAAACCCACATTCCATCCTTCACTGATCCTAGACTTCCAGAGAACTTAAGATCGGATATTACATTAGAAATACCTTCTACTTTACCCATTGAACCTATCTTAGAAGGAGATTCAGGAACCCCTGCTAGGGACATAAACTTTTCAACTTCTACAAAAGAATCAACTATGGCAGAAGAAGGGGGAGGAGGAGTTTTTAATGGAGAACACACACTATTTGGAGGGGGTAGAGGTAGAGGTAGAGGAGAAGGAGGTAGAGGTGCAGAAGGAGAAGGAGGCAGAGGAAGAGGTAGAAGATAAATGGGAAGCTCTTTTGGGTTTCCTATAGTAGATGAAGAAACCAATGCAACTATGAAAAAAATTTCACCCTCTGTCCTTCCAAACTTTTATGGACTCAAAACTGAAGATCCTAAAACCTTCCTATTTGAATTTGAAGTCCTATGTAGAACCTATGACTACTTACAAGATGCTCAAAAACTTAAACTATTTCCTTCAACATTGAAAGGAGCAGCATTGAAGTGGTTTATGAGTTTGATCAACAGTTCTATTAGGACATGGGAAGACATGAAACAAGTATTTCTAGAAAGGTATTTGGACTAATGTATGCCAGCCAACCATAAGGAGGAAGTGTTTAAAATGCTACAAAAAGAAGATGAAAATTTGGAAGATTTATTGGAGAGATTTCACTACAACATCAAAAGAGAAAAAATGGAAAACTTAGACCAAGACACTTTGAAAGCTCTTTTGTTGAAGACAATTAGGGATGAATGGTTAGATATCCTTAACATGATGGGAAAAGGGGATATATCTCAGCTTACATTACCTGAAATAGCTGAATTATGTATCAACCTTTCAAGAGGGAAATCTAAAACTGTAAAAGGACCAAGAGACCCCGCTCTTGCAAGGGCAAGTAAGTCTGCTTCTGGGACAGTAAGTAGGGCAGAAATAGGACATATGCTTGATGAGTTCAAATCTGATATCTTGGGGAGTCTTAGTGAGAAAATAGACACCCTTAAGTTACAAAACAAGCAAAAAGCTGAATCTGATGCCTTAGCAATCTTTTGTCCCAAATGTAGAAAGAAACATGCCTTGAGAGAGTGCCCTTTGGATGAAAAAGTAGTAGAGACCTGTGTAGTTTGTTCAGAAAAACATGAGACCAAGAGTTTTCCTTCACTTCCTGGTCTTAAAGCTGTCTTTCAAGAAGATACTCCTACAAGTTCCACATAATCTCTCAAATTTGTCTCCAGGAGGCCTTGGTAAGGACCTCAAACATAAGGATTTCATGATCAGTTGTATAATCAACCCCCACCAAATTGGAATTCTTGGCAGCGACCTTGGCCCCAATTTCAAAATCAATCACAAACTTGGGCACAAGGAGCACAAAATCCCTATGGAAGATACTCTCAGTATTACCAATATCCACCATCCTATCCACCATATCCACATTTCACTCCTCAACAAAATTTTCAACAAAATCCTCAAAATCCACAACATCAAAATCAACCACTTCCATTACCATTTCCTCAGAAAACAAATCAGTTGCCTGCCCAACCCATACCAAACCCCAACAATAAAAATCCTCAGAACACATACATGATAGAAGGCCAACAGTTTCCAACTTATTTGATCACTCCTTTAGACCTTAGTGATGTTCAACTTAGGTTTGGAAGAATACTTGAAAAGAGGAAACCTTCTGTAATCATACAAGAGCAAGACAATTCTGAGGAAGATTCTCTATGGGTAAATAAAAGTCTTGAAGAGAACACAACTTTCCAAGACTCAACCATTGAAAAATCAAAACAAAAAGAACCAATAATTCCAACTCCTATATTAGCGCATCCATCAACATCCACTTCTACACCTCCTTTCCCAGAAAGATTACAAATTGATAGGGGTGTAGAAAAAAAATTATGGTGCCTAATTATGATTTCCTAGATGAGCTGAGAAATGTTTGTATTAAGATCCCATTATTGCAAGCCATCAAGGAAATTCCAATCTTAGCAAAGACAATAAAGGAGTTGAGCATGAAGAAAACAAGAAAAATAATAAGAGAGATAAAGAAAATTCAACTGGCAGGAAAAATAGCAGATATCATGATGGGTAAGATTGCTATTCCAAAGTATCTAGACCCAGGAAATCCAGTTGTTAAAATTCACATCAATGGAATTGAGATCCAAAACACACTTATTGATTTAGGAGCAGCAATCAATATTATGAGTAGACAAATCATGGATAAAATGAAACTTCCTAATCTTCTTTTTACACCCACATTATTACAATTAGTAGATAGATCTGTGATCAAACCTGATGGGGTAATAGAATACATTCCAGTGTCCCTAGATTCTTGGGTATATCCTGTGGATTTTATGATCCTAACTCCTAAGAATAATCTAGGAGGGCATCCTATTATATTAGGAAGACCTTGGTTAGGTACAGCTTATGCTTTCATTAGTTGTAGATCCGGTGATATGTACATCTTTGATGGTATTTAAACCAATAAATTTACCTTGTATTCTCCAGCAAGAACAATTACAGAATTAGATGATACTCAATGGATAGAGGATGAAGAAGACTTACAACCTCTCTTCACAATTTCAGAAATTAGTGAAGATAGCTAGATTCTGAATACCTTAGAAAACTTTGAATCCTCTTCGGAATACAAACATGAACAATTTCAAGAAGAATCCAACATTGAGTTTTTATCATCAAGACAGATGTCTGTCTATTCCATGGATAAATTTGGCAGCTCTACAATTGAGATATTCCCAGGCAAAACCTTAAACATAAACAAGAACCTAGAGAAATCTCAACAAGAAGAGCTAGTCAAGATTTTACAGAGACATTCTTCTGCATATGCATGGGAGTACACTGATATGAAAGGGATAAGCCCCAAGACTTGCACTCATCACATCTACATAGAGGAAAATTGTAAACCAATCAGACAACCTCAGAGACGGATGAATCCAAATCTTAGGGAGATTGTTAAGGAAGAATTGCAGAAATTATTAAATGTTAACTTCATCTATCCCATTTCAGACAGTCAGTGGGTTTCTCCTTTGGTAATTGTGCCAAATAAAAATGGTAAATGGAGGGTATGTATTGACTACCAGGAATTAAACAAAGCTACTCTTAAAGATCATTTTCCCTTACCTTTCATAGATCAGGTGTTAGATACATTAGCTGGCAAAAAGTAATTCTCATTCCTAGATGGGTTTAGTGGTTATAATCAAATCCAAGTAGCACTGGAAGATCAAGATAAAACCACATTTACCTGTCCTTGGGGTACCTATGCTTACCGAGTATTTCCATTTGGATTATGCAATGCACCCGCAACATTTCAGAGGGAAGTACTAGGAATTTTTTCAGATCTAATACATGTTTGTGTAGAGTTTTATATGGATGATTTCACATTTTATGGAAACACATTTGAAGAAACTTTAGCAAACTCAGAAAAAGTCTTAAAGTGATGTAAAGAAGAAAATCTTTCACTAAGTCATGAAAAGTGTTTTATGATTTTTACTGAAGGAATTGTTTTGGAACATCACATTTCAGGGGATGGGATTAGAGTTGATGAGTCAAAAGTTGAAGTCATCTCTAACTTATCTATTCCAAGTTGTCAAAAAGATGTTAGGAGTTTTCTAGGATTTACAAGATATTATCGAAGGTTTATAGAAAACTTCACCAAGATAGCATCTCCACTTTTCAAATTACTTACCAAAGACTGTGAATTCAAGTGGAATCCCAATTGCCAGTTAGCCTTTGAGACCCTAAAAAAAAAAATCTCTGAAGCACCTATTTTAAGGGGACCTAACTGGAAGCTACCTTTTCATATTTCAACAGATGCCTCAAATACAGCTCTGGGAGCAGTATTGGGACAAAAATACTTGATTCCTTATGCCATCTACTATGCCAGTAAAAACTTGACTCCTTTAGAGTTAAACTATATTGTAACTGAAAAAGAGTTTTTAGCTATTGTTCATGCCATAAACAAATTCAGACACTCTATAACAGGATATGAAACTTTTGTTCACACAGATCACTCTGCAATTAGATATTTAATGAACAAATCAATTACTAATGGCAGAGTCATAAGATGGTTATTGCTTTTACAAGAATTCAACATTACCATTCTAGATAGGCCTGGAAAACAAAACACGGTAGCTGATTTCCTATCTAGACTCCAAAACATCAAAGATGACACTCCAGTTGAAGATCAATTTCCTGATGAATATCTTTTTGCAATTTCTACTCAGACTCCTTGGTTTGCTGACATTGCTAATTATTTAGTTTCAGGGAAATTTCCTTTAATAATGAATGCAAGAGACAAAAGAAAGATCATTTATGACAGTGCAAAATATTCATGGGTTGCTAATGAGTTATACAAGACAGGTCCAGATTTTATCATTAGGAGATGTGTTCGGGAAGATGAGATGCCTGAGATTCTCAAAGCATGTCATGATGAACCTTGTGGCAGACACTTTGCTAATAAAAGGACAACTTATAAGGTCCTTCATTTAGGATACTATTGGCCATCCCTTTTTAAAGATGCTAAAGAATATGTCAAAAGGTGTGATAGTTGCCAAAGGGTAGGGAAACCTTCTCCTTCAGGTGAGATGCCATTGCAGCCTCAGGTACATATTGAACCTTTTGAAAAATGGGCTTTGGATTTTGTGGGACCTATTAGTCCTCCATCAAGACAAAAGAAATATATATTATTTTGCACTGCTTATGTTACCAAATGGGTAGAGGCCAAGCCATTACTTTCTGCTACTGAAGCATCTATAGTTAATTTTCTTTTTGAGGATATTTTTACTCGTTTTGGTGTCCCAAGGGAAATTTTTACAGATCAAGGAGCTCAATTTACATCAAATCTAGTGGAACAAATGATGGAGAGGTACAAAATCAGACACAAAAAATCTACTCCCTATCATCCACAAGCAAATGGTCAAGTGGAATCTACTAATAAGGTCATTGAAGGGATCCTAACGAAGACTGTTCATTTGCATAGAAGAGATTGGGCAGATAGGCTTCCTGAAGCCTTGTGGGCCTATAGAACTACATGGAGAAGCACAATAGGCCATACTCCTTATGAACTTGTTTATGGAAAGCAAGTTTTGTTTCCCATAGAGTTCCAGATTCAAACTTTCAAAATGGCAGTTCAGCTAGGACTTGATCTAACAAAGGCACAAAAGCACAGATTGGAGCAGATTAATGAATTGGATGAAATAAGACAAGATGCAGTTCAGAAAACAAGTATAGTCCAACAGCAAAGGACTAAATGGCATGACAAGTACATCAAGGAAAATAAGTTTAAAGAAGGTTACTGAGCTCTCTTGTTTGATTCAAAGTTCAAGAATTTTCAAGTTAAATTCCAAACACATTGGCTTGGGCCATATGAAATTATAAGAATTTTTGATAATGGAGCAATAAAAATCAGGACAATAGATGAAGAGAAGGTCACTTTTCTTTTGAATGGTCATAGATTGAAGCTGTATCATAAGCCACTCTCAAGAGAAGAATTTGTCAAGAAATTTCAGGAAAACAGTGATGTGAAGTTAATGAAGAAGAATTTTTCTTCTTCATCAACTTAATTGAATTTTCTGAAGTCAGATAATTAAAAAAAAATTAAAAAAAATAAAAAAAATAATAATAATAAAAAAAATAAAAAAAAAGTATAAACATGAAAACTAATCTCTGATTAGCATGTTTATACAGAAAAGATACAGTGAAAATCAGAATCTTTCTGACACTTTAGCTTTTCAAGTTTGTTTTCTTTTCTCTGCAAGCATCTATCATAAAATCATAAGTGATTCACATCCCACTTATGATCCATTTCACTCCATTCATCCATACTCCATTTCATTTCATTCATCCATACTTCATTCATTTCATTCCATGGTCCACCTCATTTCCATCTTAGAGTTTTAAGATTTATTTCTTTCTGCAATTGAATAATACAGATCAAAAGTTGTAGGCCACTTTTTCACTCCACTTCATAATTGTGATTCATTTCATCCCATTATTCACTTCACCAATACTCCATTACACCATATTTCATTATCCATTTTTAATTCATTTCATGCAATATTCCATCATTCCATTCATGCTTCAAACCATTCCATTCCATGTTTTAAGACTTCTACAGGTACATTCTGCAATCAATCAGACATTCTGCAGCCAATCATACATTTTGCAGCCAGACATACATTCTAAAGCCAGAGACCCTAAAGGCACTATCCAGTAAACATTTGATTTAGCAGCAAATTGATCATGCATATTCAAAACAACAAGCAAAATCAAAGAGTTATGAGGAAATGAAGATCAATGATTGAGGACAAGGCATATCGAAACCACAAATAAAATCAAAGGAAAGGCAAAGGTATGAAATTATTATGGTGACAAATCATGAAAATTTTAGCATAGTTAAGTCACATATGATTCAAAAAGGTTATTTTAATTAGTCGTGTTGATCATGCCTATCAACCATAACATAAAAACTTTGAAAAAAAAAAACCCTTCCATCTTGCCATACCCGATTATCATTTAAAACTTAACGGTTAAAGTACTGAAGTGATTTGATCAGTCACATCATTAGGCCGAAGTTTTTAATGATGATTTTGAATTGCTTAACGAAATATCTCCACGGTCTTTTCTTATGTGTTAGCTTTCAACTCATATGAACCACCTCACCGCATTATACTCGTTTCAAAACCACTCCATATCATTCATTTCCACAACGAATAATTAGCCATTCCTCTCTGTAAAACGAAGGAAACATCTTTGGGGCAGAAATATCTCTTTAACAGCCATTTTCACCGTGAGCAGAGGAGCAGTAAACTGAAGGTTGGAAGAAAAGCTATGGGTCTAATAGTGAGGACTGAACTGGTTGGAACCAAGTTCTTGAAGGGATATCCACAAATTAGAGAAATGTTATAGCAAGCAGGTTGGTTTCAATTTTTGGAGAAATTTAGTGGTTTTCACAAAGAGGTGACTAAAACATTTGCAAGGTTCTTCAATGGAACCGAGGTCGAAATAGGAGACATTAAATCACTGTTACAGAGGCTTTCATTGCAGAGCCAACGGAACTACCTAGACAAGGAGAAAGGTGGTTCAAAAATAGGGAATTCCATAACGAAGCATGGAGGCAAGACTCGAGGTATGGATGTTTCCATTTTTAAAAAGGGTATTCCTAGCTCGGCATTAAAGAATAAGTGGAGGAACATGTTACTCATTTTGCAAAAAATTATCACCTGTGAAGGTAGATTTGGTACTCTCTATGTCTACCATATTCGGTTAATGATGCATTTCTTAGATGAGGAAATTAATTTGCCCTTTTTCCTACTTCATATTCTGAAAATAGTGGACTCAAACGTTCAAAAAAGGGTTCAATTTCTAGAAACAACTTTGTATCACCATGGTTTAGTCAAAATCTTAATTGAACATCATTTGAGGAAAATGGGAGATAATTGGGAAGAATTTCTAGTGAGGAACCATTTTGAGGAACCCAAAGAATCTCCACCTGAAAGCAAACCTATAAGAATAAGCGGAAGAAGGGAAAATTCCAAAGCTATTGAATTTGAAACTGGTAAATCAATTCAAGAGGACAGTGAAGAGATGATTTCTGAGAAGTTGGCTCAAATAAAGAAGCAACATAAGAAGGACAAGATAATAAAAAGATATGCCAAAGAAAGAGGTGAAGAGCCATCTCAACCAAGATCGAGCCACAGACTTAGAGGTATACTAAAGAAAACAGAGGTTAGACAAAAAGGGATCATAAACATTTGTGATGAAGAAACTCTAGAAATTGACCTAGTATAGCAACAAGTTTACAATTATATTGAGTCATTACAGAGGAGAGCTTCATAAAGTAGAGACAGAACTCCTAGCCCACCAAAATCTGAAATTGATGTGCTAAGAAGAGATAAGTATGAGTTATAAGTACTCAATAGGCACATCAAGAATGAGAATGACATCTTGAGGGAGCTGGTGAAACTAAAAAGTGATATGAATTCAACTCTGTCCTTACAAATGGAGAAATTGTACAAGGCCAGAAGACCATTGACTATCAACCAAAGCAGAAGAAGAGGGTTGGATGTCCTAGCAGAGGTCTTAGAGTACATGGAGTAGTTGCATGAGGACATGCAAAAACCTTGCAGTGGGGGTATGTTGAGCCCCAAAGATGTTCTTCTATTTCACCACATTCTACTTCATTTTCTTTGTCCCTCATCAATTACAGGCTTAACTGATCAATAGGATTAATTAAAATTGCTTTAAGAATTTATATAATGACTAACTTGCTATGTTTTCATGATTTTGTTGGTGTAGTAATTTTGACTAAGACTCGGCTACAGAATACAGACATTCCGTAGCCAGTCGTCTGTTCTGCAGCCATCCTCATGTTTATGTAGGTTCCAAGTGTCACTGCAAAGAAAAAGGCATATGGGTGAAATCCACAACACCTCCCCATCATATTTTGCTCCCCACGAAGTCTGAGTTAAATTATCAAAGCAGTTATGCACGTAGAAGAGAAGAAGTTTCCTATCAAAACACGGACTCTACAGATGTCTGCAGTTAAGTACAAGATTGTTAATAAGAGTTTTAATTTGATTAGAAATGGGAAGGACACTTATCCCCATTTTTTTCAAAGAGTATTTATGTAACTTCATTATAAGTATGACTCGGGAGACCGAGAAACTGTTGCTTAGATTTTGTTGTGTTGCTAGATCTTTGAAGGCCGTAAATACTCTGTTTTGAAGAATTTTCCCTTTAATGAAAGAAACATCATTTTATTGCACGAGCTGAGTCAATCTTGAGTATATTTGCATGCTACTCTGGTGGTAGAGGGCCCCTGCTACCTGAGGAGCTTTGTTCATATAATTTAGATAAGTAATTTAGTCTTGTTTCATTCCTAGTTAAATTGACTTTCTGAACTTTGAGGTTTATATTCGTTTGCATTAGATGCTACAGTTTAGTCTCGTTCTTACGTACTCTTCAAAAAATATCACTAATGTCGAATGAGGTGTGACTGTAGTATTTTAGGAGTTATTTTTACGTTCTTGTGCTCAATTACATCAGTTGTTACAGCTAGTCATGATCTTATAAATTCTTCCAAAATATTACTAACTTCGGATGAGACATAGCTGTGGTATTTTAGAGCTTTGTTGTGTTTTGTTGAATTGTATGCTTTCATGCTCATTTACATAACATGTTGCAGCTAGTCCTGTTCTACAAACTATTCCAAAATACCACTAATTCCGAATGAGACAGAGCTGAAAATTTTTAGTGATTAGTTGCATCTTTAGTCTAGTTGTAGCACTCCAGAGGTAGATGTCATTTTAGTTTAATTCTGTCACTATATTTCAAGTTTGGTAATGGCACTCTAGTTCAGTTTTAATTCACTGCATTTCAAGTTAGATTAGTGGCATTCTAGTTCAAATTTGTTCACTATATTTCAAATTAGGTTAATCGCACTGTAGTTTAGTTGTGGTTACTGTGTTTCAAGTTTGATCAATTGCATTCTCAGTGTTATCCATTGTTCTTTAAATAGTATTAATTGTTAACATCAGATTCCACAGCCTTCATTATTTACAAAACTTCTTTTTTTATGACTTTCTATTAATACATCATCATCTGGACAGGAGTTAGTAATATCAGTTTAAGGCCGGGATTTAGTATTAAACTTGTTCTTTTCTCAAAATATTCCAACATATTCCTAATGAATGAATTGGATGAGTTCATGCTATGATTTATTGAGTTCATGTTGTGATTTGTTTCCTTACTAGGAGTCATTATCAAGCTTTGCATTTTCTATTCTTTAGTGTCATACACAGTTTAGAGTAGGTTTTTCTTTGTTTTAGTGTAACCATCCACTTCTCTTTACCAACACTTAGTTCTTTTACTTCTTGACATAAAACCATAAAACCAAAAACATCATAAAAATACTAAACACAACGTAGTGATAAATAGATACCTAGGCACATATAGTGCACCACACTTCAGCATTTTATTGACCCTAGTTGATAATTTATGACCTCAATTTAGGAACACTAAGTTGAGCACAACATTTTGGCGCCGTTTCCGGGGAAGTGTAGCTAGGTAGCCTTGTTTCTTACCACCCAAAAATAATGATATGCGTAGAGAAAGAGACTCAAGGGGTAGATTCATAAGAATCAGAAGCTTGATTCCTAGAACAACACTTGTTTCACCAAGACCTAGAGCCAGCACACCTCCAACTCAAACCCACATTCCATCCTTTACTGATCCTAGACTTCCAGAGAACTTAAGATCAAATATTCCATTAGAAAGACCTTCCACTTTACCCACTGAACCTGTCTTAGAAGGAGATTCAGGAACCCCTGCTAGGGACATAAAATTTTCAACTTCTACAGAAGAATCAACTATGGCAGAAGAAGGGGGAGGAGGAGTTTTTAATGAAGAACACATACTATTTGGAGGGGGTAGAGGTAGAGGTAGAGGAGAAGGAGGTATAGGTGTAGAAGGAGAAGGAGGCAGAGGAAGAGGTAGAAGAGAAATGGGAATCTCTTTTGGGTTTCCTATAGTAGATGAAGAAACCAATACAACTATGAAAAAAATTTCACCCTCTGTCCTTCCAAATTTTTATGGACTGAAAACTGAAGATCCTAAAACCTTCCTATTTGAATTTGAAGTCCTGTGTAGAACCTATGACTACTTACAAGATGCTCAAAAACTTAAACTATTTCCTTCAACATTGAAAGGAGCAGCATTGAAGTGTTTTATGAGTTTGATCAACAGTTCTATTAGGACATGGGAAGACATGAAACAAGCATTTCTAGAGAGGTATTTGGATTACTATATGCCAGTCAACCATAAGGAGGAAGTGTTTAAATTGCTACAAAAAAAGATGAAAATTTGGAAGATTTATTGGAGAGATTCACTACAACATCAAAAGAGCAAAAATGGAAAACTTTGACCAAGACACTTTGAAAGCTCTTTTGTTGAAGACAATTAGGGATGAATGGTTAGATATCCTTAACATGATGGGAAAAGGGGATATATCTCAGCTTACATTACCTGAGATAGCTGAATTATGTATCAACCTTTCAAGAGGGAAATCTAAAACTGTGAAAGGACCAAGAGACTCTGCTCTTGTAAGGGAAAGTAAGTTTGCTACTGGGACAGTAAGTAGGGCGGAAATAGGACATACGCTTGATGGGTTCAAATATGATATCTTGGGGAGTCTTAGTGGACAAATAGACACCCTTAAGTTAAAAAACAAGAAAAAATCCGAATCTAATGCCTTCGCAATCTTTTGTCCCAAATGTAGAAAGAAACATGCATTGAGAGAGTGCCCTTTGGATGCAAAAGTTGTGGAGACTTGTCTAATTTTTTTAGGAAAACATGAGACCAAGAGTTGTCCTTCACTTCCTGGGCTTAAAGCTATCTTTCAAGAAGACACTCCTTCAAGTTCCACATAATCTCTCAATTTTGTCTCTAGAAGGCCTTGGCAAGGACCTCAAACACAAGGATTCCATGATCAGATGTACAATCAACCTCCACCAAATTGGAATTCTTGGCAGCAACCTTGGCCCCAATTTCAAAATCAATCAAAAACTTGGGCGCAAGCAGAAAAAAATCCCTATGGAAGATACTCTCAGTATTACCAATATCCACCATCCTATCCACAATATCCACATTTCCCTCCTCAACAAAATTTTCAACAAAATACTCAAAATCCACAACATCACGATCAACCACTTCCATTACCGTTTCCTCAGAAAACAAATCAGTTGCCTGCCCAACCCATACCAAACCCCAACAATAAAAATCCTTAGAACACATACATGATAGAAGGCCAAGAGTTTCCAAGTTATTTGATCACTCCTTTAGACCTTAGTGATGTTCAACTTAGGTCTAGAAGGATACTTGAAAAGAGGAAACCTTCTGTAATCATACAAGAGCAAGACAATTTTGAGGAAGATTCTCTACGGCTAAATAAAATTCTTTAAGAGAACACAACTTTCCAAGACCCAAACATTGAAAAATCAAAACAAAAAGAACCAATAATTTCAACTCCTATATTAGAGCATCCATCAACATCCACTTCTACACCTCCCTTCCCAGAAAGATTACAAATTGATAGGGGTGTAGAAAAACAAATCATGGTGCCTAATTATGATTTCCTAGATGAGTTAAGAAATTTTTGTATTAAGATCCCATTATTGCAAGCCATCAAGGAAATTCCAATATTATCAAAGACAATAAAGGAGTTGAGCATGAAGAAAACAAGAAAAAGAATAAGAGAGATAAAGAAAATTCAACTGGTAGGAAAAATAGCAGATATCATGATGGGTAAGATTGCTATTCCAAAGTATCTAGACCCAGGAAATCCAGTTGTCAAAATTCACATCAATGGAATTGAAATCCAAAACACACTCATTGATTTAGGAGCAACAATCAATATTATGAGTAGACAAATCATGGATAAACTAAAACTTCCTAATCTTATTTTTACACCCACATTATTACAATTAGCAGACAGATCTGTGATTAAAACTGATGGGGTAATAGAATACATTCCAGTGTCCCTAGACTCTTGGGAGTATCCTGTGGATTTTATGATCCTAACTCCTAAGAATAATCTAGGAGGACATCCTATTATATTAGGAAGACCTTGGTTAGCTACAGCTGATGCTTTCATTAGCTATAGATCTGGTGATATGTACATCTCTGATGGTAGTTCAACTAAGAAATTTACCTTGTATCCTCCAGCAAGAACAATTACAGAATTAGATGACACTCAATGGATAGAGGATGAAGAAGACTTACAACCTCTCTTCACAATTTCAGAAATTAGTGAAGATAGCCAGATTCTAAATACCTTGGAAAACATTGAATCCTCTTCAGAATATAAGCATGAAAAATTAGGGAGATTGTTAAGGAAGAATTGCAGAAATTATTAAATGTTAACTTCATCTATCCCATTTCAGACATTCCGTGGGTTTCTCCTTTGGTAATTGTGCCAAAGAAAAATGGTAAATGGAGGGTATGTATTAACTACCGGGAATTAAACAAAGCTACTCTTAAAGATCATTTTCCCTTACCTTTCATAGATTAGGTGTTAGATACATTAGCTGGAAAAAATTACTTCTCATTCCTAGATGGGTTTAGTGGTTATAATCAAATCCAAGTAGCACTGGAAGATCAAGATAAAACCACATTTACCTGTCCTTGGGGTACCTATGCTTACCGAGTATTTCCATTTGGACTATGAAATGCACCTGCAACATTTCAAAGGGCAGTACTAGGAATTTTTTCAGATCTAATACATGATTGTGTAGAGATATATGTGGATGATTTCACAGTTTATGGAAACACATTTGAAGAAGCTTTAGCAAACTCATAAAAATTCTTAAAGAGATGTAAAGAAGCAAATCTTTCACTAAGTCATGAAAAGTGTTTTATGATGTTTACTGAAGGAATTGTTTTGGGACATCACATTTTATGGGATGGGATTAGAGTTGATGAGTCAAAAGTTGAATTCATCTCTAACTTATCTATTCCAACTTGTCAAAAATATGTTAGGAGTTTTCTAGGATTTACAGGATATTATCGAAGGTTTATAGAAAACTTCACGAAGATAGCATCTCCACTTTTCAAATTACTTACCAAAGACTGTGAATTCAAGTGGAATCCTGATTGCCAGTTAGCCTTTGAGACCCTGAAAACAAAAATCTTTGAAGCACCTATTTTAAGGGGACGTAACTGGAAGCTACCTTTTCATATTTCAACAGATGCCTCAGATAAAACTCTAGGAGCAGTATTGGGACAAAAAGACTTGATTCCTTATGCCATCTACTATACCAGTAAAAACTTGACTCCTTCAGAGTTAAACTATACTATAACTGAAAAAGAGTTTTCAGTTGTTGTTCATGCCATAAACAAATTCAGACACTATATAACAAGCTATGAAACTTTTGTTCACACAGATCACTCTGCAATTAGATATTTAATGAACAAATCAATTACTAACGGCAGAGTCATAAGATGGTTATTTCTTTTACAATAATTCAACATTACCATTCTAGATAGGCTTGGAAAACAAAACACTGTAGATGATTTCCTATCTAGACTCCAAAACATCCAAAACAATACCCCAGTTGAAGATCAATTTCTTGATGAATATCTTTTTGCAATTTCTACTCAAACTCCTTGGTTTGCTGACATTGCTAATTATTTAGTTTCAGGGAAATTTCCTTCAATAATGAATGCAAGAGACAAAAGAAAGATCATTTATGACAGTGCAAAATATTCATGGGTTGCTAATGAATTATACAAGACAGGTCCAGATTTTATCATTAGGAGATGTGTTCGGGAAGATGAGATGCCTGAGATTCTCAAGGCATGTCATGATGAACCTTGTGGCAGACACTTTACTGATAAAAGGAAAGCCTATAAAATCCTTCATTTGGGATATTATTGGCCATCCGTGTTTAAATATGCTAAAGAGTATGTCAAAAGGTGTGACAGTTGCCAAAGGGTAGGGAAACCTTCTCCTTTAGGTGAGATGCCATTGCAGCCTCAGGTACATATTGAACCTTTTGAAAAATGAGCTTTGGATTTTGTAGGACCTATTAGTCCTCCATCAAGACAAAAGAAATATATATTAGTTTGCGCTGATTATGTTACTAAATGGGTAGAGGCCAAACCATTACTTTCTGCTACTGAAGCATCTGTAGTTAATTTTCTTTTTGAGGATATTTTTACTCGTTTTGGTGTCCCAAGGGAAATTGTTAAAGATCAAGGAACTCAATTTACATCAAAGCTAGTGGAAAAAATGATGGACAGGTACAAAATCAGACATAGAAAATATATTTCCTATCATCCACAAGCAAATGGTCAAGTGGAATCTACTAATAAGGTCATTGAAGGGATCCTAACGAAGACTATTCATTTTGCATAGAAGAGACTGGGCAGATAGGCTTCCTAAAGCCTTGTGGGCCTATATAACTACATGGAGAAGCACAACATGCCATACTCTTTATGAACTTGTTTATGGAAAGCAATTTTTGTTTCCCATAGAGTTCCAGATTCAAACTTTCAAAATGGCAGTTCAGCTAGGACTTGATCCAACAGAGGCACAAAAGCATAGATTGGAGCAGATTAATGAATTGGATGAGATCAGACAAGATGAAGTTCATAAAACAATTATAGTCCAATATCAAAGGACTATATGGCATGACAAGTACATCAAGGAAAAGAAGTTCAAAGAAGGTGACTGGGCTCTCTTGTTTGATTCAAAGTTCAAGGATTTTCAAGGTAAATTCCAAACACATTGGCTTGGGCCATATGAAATTATAAGAATTTTTGATAAGTGAGCAATAAAAATCAGGACAATAGATGAAGAGAAGGTCGCTTTTCATGTGAACGGTCATAGATTGAAGCTGTATCATAAGCCACTCTCAAGAGAATAATTTGTCAAGAAATTCCAAGAAAACAGTGATGTGAAGTTAATGAAGAAGAATTTTTCTTCTTCATCAACTTAATTGAATTTTCTGAAGTCAGATAATTAAAAAAAAAAAATTTAAAATAATAATAATAATAATAATAATAATAATAAAATAAAAATAAAGTATAAACATGAAAACTAATATCTCATTAGCATGTTTATACAGAAAAGATAGAGTGAAAATCAGAATCTTTCTGACACTTTAGCTTTTCAAGTTTGTTTTTTTTTCTCTGCAAGAAGCTATCATAAAATCATAAGTGATTCACATCCCACTTATGATCCATTTCACTCCATTCATCCATACTCCATTTCATTTCATTCATCCATACTTCATTCATTTCATTCCATGGTCCACCTCATTTCCATCTCAGAGTTTTAATATTGATTTCTTTCTGCAATTGAATAATACAGGTCAGAATTTGCAGGCCACTTTTTCACTCCACTTCATAATTGTGATTCATTTCATCCCATTATTCACTTCACCCATACTCCATTACACCATATTTCATTATCCATTTTTAATTCATTTCATAAAATATTCCATCATTCCATTCATGCTTCAAACCATTCCATTCCATGTTTTAAGACTTCTACAGGTACATTCTGCAATCAATTAGACATTCTGCAGCCAATCAGACATTCTGCAGCCAGACAGACATTCTACAGCCAGAGACCCTGAAGGCACTATCCAGTAAACATTTGATTTAGCAGCAAATTGATCCTGCATATTCAAAACAACAAGCAAAATCAAAGAGTTATGAGGAACTAAAGATCAATGATTGAGGACAAGGCATATCAAAACCACAAAGAAAATCAAAGGAAAGGCAAAGGTATGAAATTATTATGGTGACAAATCATGAAAATTTTAGCATGGTTAAGTCATATATGATTCAAAAAGGTTATTTTAATTAGTCGTTTTGATCATTCCTATCAACCATATCATAAAAAATTTGAACCAAAAAAACCCTTCCATCTTGCCATACCCAATTATCATTTAAAACTTAACGGTTAAAGTACTGAAGTGATATGTTCAGTCACGTCATTAGGCCGAAGTATTTAATGATGATTTTGAATTTCTTAACGAAATATCTCCATGGTCTTTTCTTCCGTGTTAGCTTTCAACTCATATGAACCACCTCACCGCATTATACTCGTTTCAAAACCACTCCATATCATTCATTTCCTCAGCCAATACTTAGCCATTCCGCTCTGTAAAATGGAGGAAACATCTTTGGGGAAAAAATATCTCTTTAACAGCCATTTTCACCGTGAGCAGAGGAGCAGTAAACTGAAAGTTGGAAGAAAAGCTATGGGTCTAATAGTGAGGATTGAACCGGTTGGAACCAAGTACTTGGAGGGATATCCACAAATCAGAGAAATGTTACAGCAAGCAAGTTAGTTGCAATTTTTGGAGAAATTTAGTGGTTTTCACAAAGAGGTGACTAAAACATTTTCAAGGTCCTTCAATGGAGCTGAGGTCGAAATATGAGACATTAAATTCACTGTTACAGAGGCTTTCATTGTAGAGGCAACGGAACTACCTAGACAAGGAGAAAGGTGGTTCAAAAATAGGGAATTCCATAACGAAGCATGGAGGAAAATTCTTAAGACTCTACGTATGGATGTTTCCATTTTTAAAAAGGGTATTCCTAGCTCGGCATTAAAGAATAAGTGGAGGAACATGTTACTCATTTTGCAAAAATTTATCACCTGTGAAGGTAGATTTGGTACTCTCTATGTCTACCATATTCGGTTAATTATGCATTTCTTAGATGAGGAAATTAATTTGCCCTTTTTCCTACTTCATAGTCTGAAAAGAATGGCCTCAAGCGTTCAAAAAAGGGTTCAATTTCTAGAAACAACTTTGTATCACCATGGTTTAGTCAAAATCTTAATCAAACATCATTTGAGGAAAATGGGAGATAATTGGGAAGAATTTCTAGTGAGGAACCATTTTGAGGAACCCAAAGAATCTCCACCTGAAAGAAAACCTACAAGAAGAAGCAGGAGAAGGGAAAATTCCAAAGCTATTGAAGTTGAAACTGGTAAATCAATTCCAGAGGACAGTGAAGAAATGATTTCTGAGAAGTTGGCTCAAATAAAGAAGCAACTTAAGAAGGAGAGGATAATAAAAATATATGCCAGAGAAAGAGGTGAAGGTCCATCTCAACCAAGACGGAGCCACAGACTTAGAGGTATACTAAAGAAAAAAGAGGTTAGACAAACAGGGATCATAAAAATTGAGGATGAAGAAACTCCAGAAATTGACCCAGTACAACAACAAGTTTACAATTATATTGAGTCATTAGAGAGGAGAGCTTCAGAAAGTAGAGACAGAACTCCTAGCCCACCAAAATATGAAATTCATGTGGTAAGAAGAGATAAGGATGAGTTAGAAGTACTCAATAGGCACATCAAGAATGAGAATGACATCTTGAGGGAGTAGGTGAAACTAAACAGTGATATGAATTCAACTCTGTCCTTACAAATGGAGAACTTGTAAAAGGCCAGTGAAAAATTGAAGAAGAAAAACAAAAAGCTAATCAGGGCACTTACAAATTTAAGATTCAAGTTAGTCATAAGGAAGCCCAGAAGACCATTGACTGTCAGGAAAATCAGAATAAGAGGGTTGGATGTCCTAGCAAAGGTCTCAGAGTACATGGAGTAGTTGCATGAGGACATGCAAAAACCTTGCAGTGGGGGTATGTTGAGCCCCAAAGATGTTCTTCTATTTCACCACATTCTACTTCATTTTCTTTGTCCCTCATCAATTATAGGCTTAAATGATCAATAGGATTAATTAAAATTGCTTTAAGAATTTATATAATGACTAACTTGCTATGTTTTCATGATTTTGTTGGTGTAGTAATTTTGACTAAGACTCGGCTACAGAATACAGGCATTACGTAGCCAGTCGTCTATTCTGCAGCCATCCTCACGTTTATGTAGGTTCTAGGTGTCACTGCAAAGAAAAAGGCATATGGGTGAAATCCACAACACCTCCCCATCATCTTTTTCTCCCCAGGAAGTCTGAGTTAAAGTATCAAAGCGGTTATGCACGTAGAAGAGAAGCAGTTTCCTATCAAAACACGGACTCTACAGATGTCCGCAGTTAAGCACAAGACTGTTAATAAGAGTTTTAATTTGATTAGAAGTGGGAAAGACACTTATCCCCATTTTTCTCAAAGTGTAGTTATGTAACTTCATTATAAATATGACTCGAGAGACCGAGAAACTGCTAGTTAGATTTTGTTGTGTTGCTAGATCTTTGAAGGCCGTAAATACTCTGTTTTGAAGAATTTTCCCTTTAATGAAAGAAACATAATTTTATTGCACGAGTTGATTCAATCTTGAGTAGATTTGCATGATACTCCGGTGGTAGAGGGCCCCTACTACCTGAGGAGATTTGTTCATATAATTTAGATAAGTAATTTAGCCTCATTTCATTCCTAGTTTAATTGACTTTCTGAACTTTGATTTTTATATTCATTTGCATTAGATGCTACAGTTTAGTCTCGTTCTTACGTACTCTTCCAAAATATCACTAATGTTGAATGAGGTGTGACTGTAGTATTTTAGGAGTTATTTTTACATTCTTGTGCTCAATTACATCAGTTGTTACAGCTAGTCATGATCTTATAAATTCTTCCAAAATATCACTAACTTCGGATGAGACATAGTTGTGGTGTTTTAGAGCTTTGTTGTGTTTTGTTGAATTGTATGATTTCATGCTCATTTACATAACATGTTGCAGCCAGTCCTGTTCTACAAACTATTCCAAAATATCACTAATTCCAAATGAGACAGAGCTGAAACATTTTAGTGATTAGTTGCATCTTTAGTCTAGTTGTAGCACTCCGAAGGTAGATGTCATTTTAGTTTAATTATGTCACTATATTTCAAGTTTGGTAATGGAACTCTAGTTTAGTTTTAATTCACTGCATTTCAAGTTAGATTAGTGGCATTCTAGTTCAACCTTGTTCACTATATTTCAAATTAGGTTAATGGCACTGTAGTTTAGTTGTGGTTACTATGTTTCAAGTTTGATCAATTGCATTCTCAGTGTTATCCATTGTTCTTTAAGTAGTATTAATTGTCAACATCAGATTCCATGGCCTTCATTATTTACAAAACTTCTTTTGTTATGAATTTCTATTAATACATCATCATCTGGACAGGAGTTAGTAATATCAGTTTAAGGCCTTGATTATTATGCAATCCTTTGCAAATTCAAAATTAAACCTTTCTTTCCAAAAAATATTTTAGAAAATCTCTAAATTTTGGATGAGGTTTACTAGTGACAAGATGAGCTGCAAAATAGAGTAATATTAGCATTACAAGTTAATTTAGAGTATAAATCTTATTGTGCTACAAATAATCTCTTTTCAATTGTGTTCCAATAAACCTCTAGCCATGGATGAGATTCTTTGTAATATTGTAAGAGGATTGTGTCCTTAGGAGAACCTCATTTGTATTAAACTTGTTCTTTTCTCAAACTATTCCAACATATTCCTAATGAATGAATTGGATGAGTTCATGCTATGAGTTATTGAGTTCATGTTGTGATTTGTTTCCTTACTAGGAGTCATTATCAAGCTTTGCATTTTCTGTTCTTTAGTGTCATACACAGTTTAGTGTAGGTTGTGCTTTGTTTTAGTGTAACCATCCACTTCTCTTTACCAGCACTTAGTTCTTTTCCTTCTTGACATAAAACCATAAAACCAAAAACATCATAAAAATACTAAATACAACGTAGTGAGAAATAGATACCTAGGCACATATAGTGCACCACACTTCAGCAGTTTACTGACCCTGGTTGATAATTTATGACCTCAATTTAGGAACACTAAGTTGAGCACAACATGTGTGTCGATTATTGGGAAGTCAATATGGCTTGTCCAAAAGAAAACTATCCTACTCCCTTTATTGACCAGATTATTGACGATTGTGCTAGATACAAAATTTTTTCGTTCATGGATGGATTTTTCAGCTACAATCAAATCAATATCTGCCTAGATGATCAACATAAGACAAGATTCATTTGTCCCTAGGGCACATTCAGTTATAGGAAACTTCAGTTCTATTTAAATAATGCTGGGGCAACTTTTCAGAGAGAAATGGATTATGATTTCAATGAAATCAATAACATTGTTTAACCATATCTATATGATTTACCAGCAGATTCACAAAATCGAATTCATCACCTGATGCATTTGAGAGCCATTTTCTTATGCTGCCAACACTACAAAATTCACCTCAATCCACATAAATATGTGTTTTATGTTGGTTCTGGTCGATTGATTGGATTCGTAGTCTCAAAAGAAATAATTCGAATAGACCCATTGAAGTTTCAGGCCATTCTTGATTTTCCTGCACCATAAAATTTACTTCAGATATAGAAGCTTCAAGGAAAGGCTAACTTTATAAGAAGGTTCATTCCAAACTACGCCGAAATGGCTAAAGGATTTACTCGACTATTGAAAAATAGGGTTCCCTTCCATTGGGACCAAGTTGCACAAGATTCTTTTGATGTTGTCAAGAATAATCTTGTCCGAGTGTCATTAATGTATCCTCCTAATTATCAAAATTATTATTTCCTATATATCGTCGCGGCTGAAATGACCATTTCTATGGTATTGTTCAAAGTAGAAGATGGAATTGAACATTCGATTTATTACTTGAGTCCTAATCTCAATGATATGGAAGTTAAGTACTCATACATAGAAAAGCTTGCCTTGGCGGCCGTTCAAGCTGTCAAAATAATTTTCCATTATATCTTGCTCTGAAAAACCACTATCATTTGGGATTTCAACCCCATGACTTATATCTTATCATGTCAATTGCTGGGGGGAAAATATTCTAAATGGATTGTCATTTTGTAGGAATTTGATTTGGAATTCATCAAATCCAAGTCAAAGAAGTCTTTAGTTTTGGTTGAGCTTCTTTGTGACCTTCCCTCTGATGGTACTGAAACTACGTCAGAACCATCAACTCTAGACGAGTCTTTGTTTCTAATCAGATCATCTGATCCTTGGTATGGGGATTTCATCATTTATCTCCAAAATCAAACTTTTCGACCTGATACCTCTCGCTCTGAACAATGACGTATTTGAATCCAAGCCAAAGATTTTCTGATCTTCGGCGATACATTTTATCATCGTGGTGTTGATACAATTTGAAGGACATGCCTCACTCATGAGGAGGCTAAATTTTTTTTAAATGATTCTCATCCTAGGGCTTGTGGTGGAAATTTATCTGGATATTCTACCATGCAAAATATACTCCACTCCGGTTACTTTTGGCCTACTATTTTTCGAGATTTCATCTTCGCAGTCAAAAGTTGTCATGCATGCTAGATTTTTTATCGTAAAATCCACAAACTGCCAGCGTCAATGCATATTTTTGTCTCCACGGGACCATTTACAAAATGGGGTATTGACTTCATGACCTGTAACTCTCGTTCATTCGGGGGGCATGGTTATATTATTGTCGCAGTTGACTATTTTACCAAATGGGCCGAAGCAATGCCTACATTCAACAACACGGGACAGACAACTGCATTGTTTTTATTTAATAATGTTATTGCATGATTTGGGGTCCCACAAGCTATAGTTATAGATCATGGGAAGAATTTTCACGACCACATGATGTATGAATTGACTGCCAAGTTAGAATGGTCACATGATAATTCTACTCCTTATTATCCACAATCAAATGGACAAGTTGAGGCTATCAAAAAAATTCTTAAACGAATGCTTCAACGAATGGTAGGAGTTCATAAAAGAATGTGGCATTTGATCCTATACTCCGCCTTGTGGGCGTATCAAACCACGATGAGAAACATGACCAGATTTACTCCTTTTCAATTGGTGTATGGTCTGGAAGCTATCTTACCAATCCAATGTGAAATATCATCGTTAAAACTCGCAATAGACTTGTTACCTGAAACCTAAGAAGAAGAAGCACGTCTCCTTAACCTCATCCATCTTGATGAAACATGTCCTGAAGCCCAATTGGCCAAAGAAGCGCATAAGATACGTACAAAGGCGCAATACAACAAAAATGTCTAGCCTCGCATCTACTCAGAGGATGACTTGGTCCTTCTTTATGATCAAGAAGCTGATGTAATAGGTATAGGAAAATTTGAGACATTATGGCATGGCCCCTATATTGTCAAAAGAGTTCTTGCTAAGGGTGCCTATGAGTTAGTTGATTACGATGGAATTCTGTTGGCACAGCCTAAAAATGGGTTATATCTGAAACTTTACTATGCTTAATCATGAGCGTAGTAATTTTTTGTATTATATTGTATATATGTTGTTGAATTGCATTCACTATCTTAATTTGTTTTAAGAATTTTTTGATGTTAGTAATCCGCTTTACATTTCATTTCAGATGTCTGAATCTTCGAAACCATTTGTTGCATATGCTGATGGTGCTAGTCTTAGTACGCAGAATCTATCCTCTGCAGCGTGGGCCATTTTCACTCCGAACAATGAGCTAGTGAGTTTTCAAGGGATTTGTATTGGTAGATCAAAAAACAATATCGCTGAGTATAGTGCGTTGATCGAACTTCTCTCTGATGCCATTTAATTTGGTATTAACCGCATAATCATAAGGTTAGACTCACAACTTGTGGTATTACAACTTACTAGTGTTTATACTGTTAGAAATCCAACACTTCTTAGATTGTTCCTAAGAGTTTGAATTTTGGAAAGAAATTTTGATTTTATTCAATATCAACACATTCCTAGAAATTTGAACACATTGACTGATTCACTAGCTAATGAAGTTTTAGACAGAAATTTGCAACATATGTAAAGAAAAAATTCACATCATTGAATAGGATTGCATAATAAACATAGAAAAAACTTTGAAATAATATAGATAGATAGTTATAGGGTTTTACAAAATTTGTGCCCAAGACACATTGGTCATCTGACCTCAAAATGTATGCAAAATGTCATAAGTAAACTAGTGGTGCTCGTGGTAACATGCTATAGATCTAGAAATCCTACAGAGTAACCGCATCTAGCAGTTAGGAACCCCAATAGTGTGTCGCTACAGTTGCATGGGTAACTCTTTGGTCTGGAAATCCGAAATCCCAAAGGTCAACCCCTCTATGTGCTGTCAAAGCTCAGCCAGAGTCTCAGCCATATCAAGGTCCTTAAGTACTGCTCTCCCAAAAGCCCTCTCTGCTGGTGCATCAGCTTTGTGCTTTGGTTCCTCTACTATTTGAACACGAGCAACATCTGCATCACATCAAACATTTAGTTTATTCTTGGGAAAACATCAAAATACAAAAAAAATTGTATAAACCTTAGGAAAATCAAAAAACATGGTCAAAACATTCTTACCCATTGCACCCCACTGAGCGCCTTCTAGTAATGCTAAATTTGGATCTCCTTGGAAATCAATGCCTACGTATGCATACTCATCGATGTCGATGATCTGTCACCGGAAAAAGGCGAAGAATGCAATAGAGAACACAACAGTCGATTGGCCTGCATGCTGACCCATGAGTGCTACCCATCTCTTCATCCGAGGATCTCTAGGACTAGCTATATCTAGTGCCACATGTTGTGGCTGCATCAGTGGAATCTGTTCTAAAGTGAAGGATATAAGGATTGAACCATAACTGAAATTCGTCTTCCTTCCTCCCTTTTCTTTGTTCAGTTGTTCCTTTATCTGAGAAAGAACAACTTCACACCAGTTGAATACTGTTGGCTCTAAACACTCTAGCGCATATTGAATATACGATCTATTCGCTACATGTAGTGTAATGGTGCCAACAAGTTTAGAGATTGTGAAAAGGATAGTTCTCAAAGGAATATCTCTGACATATCGGATGTTTATTTTTCCATATTTGCTAGGTTTTTCCCCTGGATAGCAATACTGCAGAATATAATCCCTCATTTCCTCTCCTCCAATGGTAGACCCTGAGAGTGGAATGGGAAAACCTCTCCTCGAAAAACCTGTGAGAAAATACACTTCCTCAACTATTATGGGAACTAGTTTTTTAATATGAAATGCCTCTATAGCCGGATCCCATGCTCGAACTAAGAACTCCAAGAGTTCTATTTGTTGCCTCATTCCTGACAATTTTAAGTACTTAAGCAGTCCACAATCTCTTAGGGCTCTTACAGTACCCGGATCATTTAAGGAAATCATATCCTATTCTTCATGTTCTCTTTCCCTCCATGTAATCGTCATTTTAACCCTATGGAAATGTAACATTCCCAAATTTTCACCTAATATTTGGAATATTAGAGTTCTTAAATTTCTTAATGAACTAAGTAAATAAAAGGGTGGAGGGACCCATAATCCTCGATATGAATAAATATCCACTTTTTTTGTGTGAATGTGCATTAATTAAGACTAGATCTACATAATGTGGTAGTTGAGCAACTACTAATGTGAATGAAATTGGAGATCTGTCTCGTTAATTGAGATAGATCATGGAGGTTGATATAGTCAAATAAGATCTTGAATATGTCAAACAGAAGATCATAAATAATTCATGATCAAGTGGTGGAGGATAATGTGCAATTAATGCACACATGATGGAGAAGGTGTACATTGCACCTAGACATGATGGTTGGTCAAACAACACAGTCAAACATGGAGAATTTGGTCCACATGCATAGCAAAGTCTAGATGGAGGCCAAGGAATGGGAAGGTTTAAACATTATATAAAGAAGATGAAGAAAAGGATGGAGGTATGTTGGATATTCTTGATGTAAGGATATTTTCAGATCTAAAATTGTCATGTGACATTCCATTACTTTCTCGGGCTCTTTAGCAGAGATTGCAAGTGGTGTTTAGCACAGGGTGTTCCTTGTTGGGAATCCAACCTATTTCTTAGAGTAGAAAGAGTATTGTAATTAATTCTACATCAAGCATTGGTTCCACATCTCTTTTCCTACTTTCCACAGAACATTCATATTCAGAAATTGCAGATTTCTGAAGATCAATTTGGAAGGTGGAAGTTGTCTTCAGTACTTCAGCTGGACAACTGGTGAGGGATTATTCCTATCACCTTGGGGTTATAGATCAGCATTCCCAGAGCTTCATTTCAGATTTGGCATCAGGCCAAAATTTATTGACCTCCTAGTAGCAGTATTTCCTTCAGGAATTACGCTGTCCATCTTGCAGATCCAAAAGGAGGAAGGAAGTTTCTAGTATTTCAGCTAGAAATGCTATGAGGGATCATCCCCTCACATTTCCATCAGTCTTACCATCATCCTAGAGTGTATTGTAGCATTTTTCAGTAGGAATAAGGCCTCTCTTCCCCTCATAGCACAATTTCTATTGGAAGTTGTGTTGCAGTAGTTGTAATCATTGTTGGAGGATTGGGAAGCTAGATCTAGAGCTTCTAGCTTGTAGATCTGAAGAAGGGATCAACCCTTCAAGCTTAGATCTGATCTTGCAACATATTTCAGCCATCTATTTGATAGATCTAGCTTCAGATCTATATTTCCCAGCATATCAAGGGTCAACTCCTAGGAGGGTGATTTTCCAAAGTTTTAGATCTGGAAAACCCTTTCTGGGATATCTTGGGAATCCATCACATTGGCCAGATCTTGAATCTTGGCATCATCTAAGCGGAATATTTGAGTATATCCGCATTTTCCTTTTTAGCCTACAGCTATATGTTCATATTCTGTTAAAGGGATAGCACAATATTTTCTTCAGTAGCTCTTCAGTTACGCAGTGCCTATTGTGGCATGTTTTCTGGGTGATTCTAGGCCATCTCATTGGCTAGATATCCTTACATTTTGTACATTTTGTAACTGAATCTTCTCCAATCTAGTAAAATGGCTCGGATTCTCTATAAATTCTGATTTTGTCTTAAGATTTATTTTTTACTTAGTTGCAGTCCTTATATTTTGTTCAAGTATTACTGTATTCTCCCTTTTGGGATATTACAGTGGTATCACAGCATGATCTTTGGCTCAGCTTGTGGACACTTCATCTTTTGAATCAAAAGAAGAAGCAGATAGATGAGATATATCATGGAGGATGATAATTCTTCCACTCCTTTCTTTAGATCCATGCATAATATTTCCAAGGAGGTCAATCAAATGAAGAAGGAAGGATAGAAAGAAGATCCAAGAAGAAGATTTGATGAGGAAGGTCCAAGCACTTCCTATCAGCAAAGAAGAAAACCGAAGAATCATAGATCTCCTCATAGATCCACTATGCCCACTTTATTTGGAGAAGGTGAAAGGTGTAGAAATGAAGAAAGAAGAACACCTAAGACTCATGAGACTCTCAGTCTATAGCTTGAAGAGTACAAAGCACAATCTAGAGCATTCAAGGAGAAGATAACTCTCCAACAATTATTCAAAATCAAATAAGAAAGAGGATCCTATAGCAGCAATAGAAGAAATAGGCATAATAGATTCTATTTGCCTACATTTGATGGATCTTCCTCAAGCACTATTAAGGCTTGGAGGAGAGAGTTAGATGCATTTTTCAGGATACATCCTATAGCTAAAGGAGAGGTTGTTCAAATTGTAGCACTTCATCTTTTAGATGAAGCCAATTATTGGTGGTTTAGTTACATAGAGAATGCAAAGGTGACTAAATATTTAGATTTATTCCATAAGTTGAGGAAGAAGTTTGATGTGAGGGAAACAGAGATGAGCCACAAAGAGACATTTCCTAAGGAAACAAAGGAGAATGTCATTTTTGTCACTCTAGACAAGAAGTCACTACATTCACCACCAGTTGTTGAAGTAATTACATCCGGAGAAGAGATAATTGTATCTTTGCAAGATAATCTTGATCTCTTGACACATAGAGTCCCATGTGTGATTCAAGAGATGCATGAGGAGGAGGGGGAAGATTCTAGCGCTGGTACATTGGAAGAAAAGAAACCATCTCTCTTACCAGTAGTTGGAGACACCATTGTCCCAGTTGGAGGAAATCTTGTGTTATGTCAAGAGGATGCCACATATCAGTTGATCCAAGGTATGCATACACATTCATCACCTATTGTTTCAGTAGGTCTTATTGAAACTTATGGGGACATGCCTTCAGGGCCAATGCATGACCAAGGATTAGATACAAATGCTGATTTGAAGAAGCAAACTATCACAGCGTAGAGGACCCTTGATCCAGCCAAAGAGGAGATGAAAATCTATCCCAGTTTGTCATGGATGGATTGCATTCAACCTCTTGAGTTGAATTTTAGAGTTCCAGAAGAAGGGATGAGCATGATCCTATGTACAATGGTTGGTTATGAGATCAATATTGTACCTTGCTTTGAGACAGTACATGTATTACCTTGCAGATCTACATTGTTGTCACTCAGTAGTAGTGATAATGATGAGGCCCCATTATTCTTGGAGAATTCTGAAGATAGCTTCACTCATGATGCAATGGAGGACAAGATGATGAATGGTAGACATCTAGATATGAGAAATTGTTTCTCCTTTCTTGATGACACTTTCTCAATGAGCATCTCACAGCTCAAAGAGAGACTTCTACCTACAACAGATCCAGAGTCTCATTGGTTTTGGAAGGCCATGGATGAGAAGAAGGTCTCATTAAGAGATCTCATTGGAGGTGCCCTTCAAAATTTCATGAAGTGCAAGGTTATTCATTAGTTTGGGGAAGATGGTATTCTACAAAGGGAGGATAGCATGATTATGCAGCACATCACTCATCTTCAATATTGGGGTGAGTGGATGAGGATGATAAGCAAGGGATTGCATGATAACTTGCAGATGTATGACATGGGCCAACAAGCCTGGTTACATTGGTTTACCTTGGAAGATTCTTGTCACTACCCAAAGATTCCTATTTCTTTCATCCATGCCTTGAAAAACACTTATGAAATGAAGGAGGCATGGCTGCACTGGCTGTTCTTGGGTGAGTATGGTTACCACCCAATAGCTCATATTTTTATGATTCATGCCTTGTATATCAATGTTAAAATTCATCAAAATAAGGCATGTTCATTTTTATTTCCCTTGAGAGATTTTGGCCACCACATGACATCTCCTATGTCTATGTGTTTTGTATTGGGTAAAGCTTGGCATGATGCTCTCATGATGTGTATTGATGGAGTTAATTTGTATTGGGATGATGTGACATTACACATGTCTATCAATATGTTTTTTCTTCATGATGCACATGAGGAGGAGAGAAAGAAACAAGATATCTTGTTGCTTTGGTTGCTTTTGTGGGAGTTTGGCTTGTCCATCTTAGATGAAGGATATGGAGGATGGCAGAAAAGGGCCTTACCTCAGTGGTTGCTATTTAGAGAATATGGTTTGACATCTTTGTCTACCCATATAACTCCTTTCCTTCTTCTTTTTCATAACTTTTGAATGATGCTTGGATCCAACAAAGCCAACAGGGCTAAGGAAGAGAGCATACCAATGCTCAATCAAATTCATGAAGCATGGGATGGAGAGATTTATTGTGATATGGGGATTTTCCTTTGTGGAAAGAAACACTTTATTTTATGTATCTCATGTATTAATGATGAAGTTGGAACTCATATGGTTATCACTTGGTACTTCATGGTGGATGCAGGACATCTAACCATATAGTTCGAAGTCATTCTATATGTTTTTGAAAGACAACTTTGGAACCAAACATGAATAACACATTGCAGCAAATGGGGGAAGCCTTCCTTATGTGGATGCCATTTTGAGGGGAATAGATGCCTTTGCATATAATTTTGGAGTTGCTTGAGGACAAGCAACATTTTTCCGGGGAGGACTGTAATATTCCAAAATTTTCACCTGATATTTGGAATATTAGAGTTCTTAAGTTTCTTAATGAATTAAGTAAATAAAACGGTGGAGGGACCCATAATCCTCAATATGAATAAATATCCACTTTTTGTGTGTGAATGTGGATTAATTAATACTAGATCTACATAATGTGGTAGTTGAGAAACTACTAATGTGAATGAAATTGGAGATCATGTCTCATTAATTGAGATAGATCATGGAGGTTGATACAGTCAACTAAGATCTTGAAGATGTCAAACAGAAGATCATAAAGCATTCATGATCAAGTGGTGGAGGATAATGTGAAATTAATGCACCTAGACATAATGGATGATTTGGTCAAACAACACAGTCAAACATGGAGGATTTGGTCCACATACACAGCGCAGTATAGATGGAGGCCAACGCATGGGAAAGCTAAAACATTATCTCAACAATATGAAGACAAGGATGGAGGTATGTTGGATATTCTTGATGTAAGGATATTTTCATATATGGAATTGTCATTTGACATTCCATTGCTTTCTTGGGTTTTTTAGCAGAGATTGCAAGTGTTGTTTAGCACAGGGTGTTCTTGGTCGGGAATCCCACCTCTTTCTTAGAGTAGCTCTAGAAGGAGTATTGTACTTCATTCTAGATCAGGCATTCATGCCACATCTCTTTTCCTACTTTCTGCAGAACATTCGTATTCAGAAATTGTAGATTTCTGAAGATCAGTTTGGAAGGTGGAAGTTGTCTTCAGTACTTCAGCTGGAGAACTAGTGAGGGTTTATTCCTATCACCTTGGGATTATAGGTCAGCATTCCCAGAGCTTCATTTCAGATCTGGCATCAGGCCAAAAGTTATTTACCTCCTAGGAAAAGTTATTGACCTCCTAGGAGCAGTATTTGCTTTAGGAATTACACTGTCCATCTTGCAGATCCAAAAGGAGGAAGGAAGTTGCTAGTATTTCATCTTGCAATCCTATGAGGGATCATCCCCTCACATTGCCATCAGTATTACCATCAGCCTGGAGTTTATTGCAGAATTTTTCAGCAGGAAGAATGCCTCTCTTCCCCTCACAATGCATTTTCTATTGGCAGTTGTGTTGCAACAGTTGTAATCATTATTGGAGGATTGAGAAGCTAGATCCAGAGCTTCCAACTTGTAGATATGAAGAAGGGATCAACCCTTCAAACTTAGATATGATCTTACAACATATTTCAACCATCATTTTGACAGATCTAGCTTTAGATCTGTATTTCCCAGTAGATCAAGGATCAACTCCTAGGAGGGTGATTTTCCAAAGTTGTAGTTCTGGAAAACCCTTTCTAGGATATCTTGAGAATCCATCACATTGGCCATATCTTGAATATTGGCATCATTTGAGCTCCAGATTTGAGTATATATACATTTTCCTTTCAGCCTGTAGCTATATGTTCATATTTTGCTGAAGGGACAACATTGCATTTGCTTCAGTAGCTCTTCAGTTACACAATGCCTATTGTGGCATGTTTTCTGGGTGATTCTAGGCCATCTCTTTAGCTAGATCTCCTTACATTTTGTACATTGTGTAACTGAATATTCTATAATCTAATAAAATGGCTCAGCTTCTCTATAAATTTTAATGTTGTCTTAAGATTTATTGTTTACTTAGTTGCAGTCCTTATATTGTGTTTAAGTATTACTACATTCTCCCTTTTGGGATATTACAGGAAACCTGAAATACAACCATAAGATCCTTTAGATTCCATTCATTTCAAAAAACTAGGCAAATTTTGGGCATAGTAAGAAAATAAAAACTTATATTTCTCCCAACGCACTCCCTAACAAGAGACATTATGTTGCATATGCATGTAACCTTCACTGTACTTGCTATGTAATACAGGTTTTGACATTCAGGGGTGCGTTGCCCTAGTTTTGGGCAGAATTTACCCTAGGGGCCTTAAAACCATGAAAATTTGCCGAAATTGGAAATGAAATGAATACTAAAGGAAAGAGGAGGTTCATGGTACTAACCTGGATCAAACAGAAATGAAATCCGTCCAAAGAAACGATCGCAATCAGTAGCTGAAGTTCGGGGGAAAAATCAGGTTCAGAGCTCCAAAATGAAAATGGTAACTATGGAATGGTAAAAATGACTAGTGAAACTACTTTTAATAGTCATTTAATTATTTTAAAGTTAAATTTATTGCTATGAATATAGTTTTATTATGTTTTTATCATGAAACAGGTATTTTTAATCCATTTGATGTTGTTCTGAACAGGATATACAACTGATGAACAGATTAGTCGTGGAGATTTATTCAAAGAATGACTTGACCACAAAGCATACTTTTTCTCCTTATTTTTCGAGCTTTGTTAAAAAAAAAAGTATTTGAAGTGCACTTTTATCTCTTTTTCAAGTTTCGATAACAGCAAAAAAGGAACCCTTGGAGTCTTCTTTTAGCTCTTTTCAGACTCCGATAATGTGAAAAAATTGTCGAGCACTTGTCTTTTCGAGCTCATAAAAGTAAATGAATTGATATCTACTCAGTATAAGTTTAAGCCTTTTCTGGACTGAGATAGATTATTTACGAAAAATGAATACCTTGGTTAAACATGACCAAAGAGGTTCTCTCAGATATTATTTTACACTTTTTCGGGTCTGAGTGACAAATTTACGAAAAAGTAATTAAGGACTTTTATTTTGTCCTATTTTTTCAAACTTTCTAAATATGATAAAAGGACCAGGCTATCACTGTCATTAAGCTCGTTAAAAAATAAAATAGCAACGGGCTTGTGTTGTGTAGATTAATCCGTCTTGCGGACAAGACCGATCTCTCTAGTACAAAAGGTAACTAGCAACAAACAGCCAATTATACTAATCTCTCTCTAAGCATATGCGATTTATAAAAACACTATACGGGTGTAAAGCCTACCTTATGTCCAACGCTTGCTTGATTTTGTTGAAGTCCTTCCCGTGCACTGAAAGAACGTTCTTCGTATTATCTGCAATCACAAACAAGCAAAAAGATTAAGCAGCACCTGTATAAACATTATTACAAATCATACTTATCATAATGATCAAGGAATTTATGAAATAAACCATGAATTGACAGTTTAATGAGAGAAATGAGTATATTTGTATTAACTTCAAAGATAGAAAACCTTTACAACCTGTGCCTTGATGTTGTGCAGGTCCTCCCGGGGTCCAAAGCAGGAATCTCCTCTACTTTGACAAGCATTGCACTCTTTGAACCAAGACAAATGGAGATGAGTGATTTAACCTCACAGAAAGTCTTAGTTAACTAAGTCTAAATCTCAACAGTATTTAACTTCAAATCTCATAAGCTTGAACTCCCCTTGAGGCTACCCAAGGCCTCTTTTTATAGTGAAAGAGAGGAGGTTTCTAGTTCCAAATATGAAGGGATAGATTCCTCCTTCAAAGGGATAAGCTCCTTACATCAAGGGGTTAGCTCCATCAAGTGAGGGATGCATGAACCTCTTGAAAGCGTATCCATTCCCGAAAATTCCCGTCTAGAATCTTCTAGAATTCACCTGGAATTCACTTTTTATCTTCATTTTCTCGCCTTTTTATGTTTTACAGAGGTCCGCACCCATTACACAAAGAACGTGCAGTATGGTTCCGCATGCAGGCTGAGATTTAGGTGCGGGACCGCAGGGAATGCATAGAGAAAGTGCGATACCAATTCTTAGGGGATTTTAGGGATTTTTCTCTGATTTTGAAGCTTGACATGAGGAGATGGTATATTGGACTTGCAAAAGGAGGAAGTATGAGTAATAATGAGCTCATACAGTTAGCAGAATGTCAAGGTGACAGTTTTCAGTGTAACAAATTTCCCCCTAAAGTGCAAAGTCTGGAATAAATGAAGTTGTAGTCTGTCATATATGAAGAGTGCAGTACTTTATCATTTCAAAGATCATCCTGTGGACACCCCAGTCGGAACCTGTAAAAACATTCAATGCAAAATATATACATGTATATGTCATCACTGAGGTAGGCATTCCCATGCTCAGATAAAAACTAACTATAAACTAACTGAAATCGTTCTGATACAGGAATGATTTTGAATACATCATAGTACAGATATATGTAGACACAGTATGGACGCAGCCATCTGTTTATAAATAGTCTACTGTATAGATGACAACAAAATTCCTCGCAGCCTGGATGGTGGAAACTAGATCCGGGGTCTTGATTTCCGCATCTCGAACCAGTACGATTCTATCCATGTGAATGAATGTGTCGAAGTCGAACATGGTAGAAACCACTTGATTACCAGTCAATGATGTAAACTGTTAACAAGTGTGAGAGAAACCACTAGTAATGTCAATGGCTCTCAAAGTACTCAGTACAGTCCATGAAATGTGAATGAATGAGCTGAAGTAGAACATGTCACGGAGTCATTCGATCGAAGGTCATTGATGCAACCTGCCGTCGAAAGCGAGAAACCTGCCATTGAGGCATGCAGATTTCAAGGTACTGACGATTTCTGGATCAACTTCCTAGATAATGTGCTGATGTCGATAGAAAGCGATCTGTCGTAGGAAAGCCCACAACACGAAATCACAGATCAAGTTTTGAAAATATATTTGCAAGGACTGACTCAGGGATGGTCAAAGATGGATGACAGATATTTTGCAGATGAATGGTTTTATTTGAACTGTTCTCTTGGACACATAACGACACTGCAGATGGCTTGGTGACAATTGACCCAAAGCTAATACCCAGAAACCGGCTAAAAATTTTCAATGAGGTTTGATTAACTGTTAGGCAAAGGATTTCCCAACCCAAGCGAATATAAGTGTCGTGTCCAAGAGTGGTCGACTGAGTTTTCGAATAATTTAAAATACAACAAACACGCCCATTTTTCTCTCTTTTCCCCCACCATTTCTGGCAAGTACCTCTTTATTTTTGACAAGCTTGAGGAGGATAACATTTGCTTGGTTATAAGCTCACCCTTCGGATGAATCCAACTTAGTTTAAAATTCGAACCCTAAGAAGGAGTGGTTCGTTCCTGTTGAAAATTAAACAGGTCCTTTACTGTTAAGTTTTAACGAGTCCAGTATAGGAGAAACTCGGTGTTTTTCAGTTTTAGGGAGTTAGAAGAAAAACTTAAGAAAACTCCATTGGTGTACTTTTTCGTAAATTTAGTCCCTCGAGCCCGAAAAAGGATAAAATAATGCGGGAGAGAACTCTATTGACCGTATTTAGTCAACATATACCTTTTTCGTAAATAGTCCATTTCAGTCCGTAAAAGGGGTAAACTTATACTGAAGGGACGACTGTTCATTTACTTTAACGAGTTCGAATAGTCAAGTACTCGGCAATCTTTTCATATTTAGAGAGTCTGAAAAGGGCTTAAAGAGGACTCCAAGGTTTCGCTTTTTCGTAAATTTTTTTTAAAAGTCCGAAAAAGTGATAAAAGTATGCTCTTTGTTGAAAAACGATCATTTCACCTGAAAAATCCTGTTACTGCACAAAAACTCAAAACATTACACATACCTGTTTAAGATAAGTAAAAATGCTTTCAAAAATACCCTTTTTAAAGTGAAAAATAAATAAATTAACAATTCATTCATTCGAAAAAACTTATAAAAAGGACTTTTTCTATTTCATTTTTACCGTTCAGTTGCAGAGTGAAAAGTAAAAAGCTTTTGGATAAAAAAGTTCCTGTGAAGATTCTGGAAAATTCAACCGTTGGAATCGAAAATCGTCAGCCCCAGGTAATCCACGACCTCCTTATCTTGTTTTTCATCCGTTTGAAATTCATTTTTAGGCTTTAGTTTGATTTTTTAGGGCAAAAATTGGTTTAAAAATGCGCCCGCGGGGTCCGCAGGCGGGACACAGGTTACCTGCGGACCCCGATTTTTTCTGAACGGGAAAAAATCGAGGGTACCGCACCTGGCACACATCTCGAGTGCGGAGCTACGCTCTGTTTACAAAGAGCGGGTGCGGTACCCGCACGGTCAAATTTAAAGCACGGTTTTCTCAAATTTCTGCCAAAATTTCTCAAATGAAATCATTCTAATATGCCTTATTTTGTGTTGCAGGATTAACAAGATGCTTATTTGGCGAGAAAGGGAGCATGAGGAAGTGGATGAAGCTGCAATACTTCATTTGCCCACACAAAGGGCATTAAAAACATGCTGCTTATAAAAATTTTGGGCCATCTCTGGCATGAGGGCACAAGTGGAACTCTTAACATGGTTGGTAGACAGATGGCATGTGGAGGACCAGTGTTTCTTTATTGGTGGCCACCGGCTCGAAATTGAGATGGAGGATATATATTTTTTGACTGGTTTGTCCAAGAGGGGCGAACATGTATCCTTGTTTGGGACTAGGCCAGGTGGCCAGACTGTCGCTAGTCTTCAACTCGAATTTTGCAATGATCAGGAAAATCCTTGGGACAAACGGATTGACATAAAACATATCATCTGTCCTGAACTGAAAGTTATAGCATTCACTGTTACCAAACTATGTGGGAGCGCCGCGCTTCATGTAGCTACTGGTTCCCAAATGCGTGTTGCAGTGGACTGTTTTCGCGGCACCATCTTCAACTGGTGTGAAGCTGTGTTGGCCAATATAAAAGGCCAACTTACCAGAGCAAAAACCGGGAAACTAAAAAACTTTGGATATGGATCCATCGTCGTTTCTTTTGCTCTGGAGAGGATTCCTCAGTTAGCTCCACAGAGTATTTCAGTTGATGCCGGTCGACCTCGAGAACCGAGAATGGTTCGTTGGTCCGCGCTGATGGCCCGTCATGCTATTGAGGGCACTGAGATTGTACGATTCCCTGCTTCATATTTTCATTGGCTGGATCGCCAAGTTTTCATGATAGAGGATTTTCCATATGCAGGGATAGATTTCCGCAGAGATAGAGAGATGTCTCTCCCTGCAGGGGAACAGTGGGATGATTCAGGTAAAACATTTTTCAACGTTTGCTAAGTTCTATTTTTTTAATTTTTTATCGTCTTAGAAATCTAATAACCAAAATTTTTTCGAATACAGACGTAGGTCCACAACGACCAGCTCATCTCCAACCTTTCGAGAGGAGACAACCAGTTGCGCCCGCACCAGCCCCAGCAGGCCAATCAGTAGAGATTTTGACTGATTTGGAACATCATCTAGAGTGCTTGACTCTAGATATACCAGAGACCAGCATAGATGACATCCCTCTCAGGCTTCAAAGATATGTGATTGGAGTCCCAGGACCTTTCAGGAGGTTCCTATGTAGGGTGGCCCGAGCAGTTGTTTCCTATCGAGATCATCATCAGTGATGGGATGATCGTATAGACTCATTTTTGTACTTTTTTGTTATCATTTTTGCCGATCATAAGGTGTTTCCAAACTATGATCAAAGACGATGTATATTTTTTGAACACACTCCTATGATATATATCACTATTTTGACGGCTATCTGCGTACATAAATGAATGTTGTTTGTTTTACTGCTTTTAATTATTGCAAATGTCTATTTATCATACTAGAAGCAATTGAATCTGCTAATGTATTTAAACGTCTTGGAATATGCTGATATTCAATGTAATCAAATTCACGTTCCAAGAGACGAACTCTCAAAAATAATCGTAATAACACCGGATTTCTAATGGTATAAACCCTGTTAAGCTGTAATACAACAAGTTCAGAATCCAACCTTACAATCAAACTCCGAATTCCAAATGATATGGACTCGGATAATAACTCAATCACTGCACTATACTCGGCAATGTTATTTGTTGTTTGACCAAGGCTTACCCCATGCATGGATACTAACTCGTCAGAGGGTGAATAGATAACCCAAGCTGCGGAAGAAATGTTCCGTGTACTACGACAAGAACCATCAGCAAAACCAATGTAGGTTTGAAAAGACGTCGACATCTGCAATATCAAGAGTAAAACTCAGATAAGCAGTCATAGTGACAAAAACACACTTCTAAACTAGGCACAATTTTCTAAACTAAAAACACACCAGCAGTAAAGAAACCTAAACTAACAAAAAATCTCCACACCTCGTTTAAGCATAATATCGCTTTAGATAAAGTCCATTTCTGGGTTTATCCAAAGGGACACCGTCAAAATCTACTAACTCATAGGCCCCTTTTGCTAACTTTCGTTTGACAATGTAAGGACCATGCCACATAGGCACGAATTTTCCAGCTCCTAGCTTGTCGTTAGCTTGATCATAAAGTAAAACTAGGTCTCCTTCTGAAAAAATTCGAGGGGTCACATTTCTATCATACTGAGCTTTTATCCTTTTAACATGAGCCTCGTTTGCTATTGCAGCATTTCGTCGATTCTCATCTAATTGGGCCAAGTACAAGAAACGTTTCTCCTCTTCAGACGTAGCTGGAAGTAATTCTACGGCTAATTTCAGTGACGGTATCTCGCATTCAATCGGCAGCACAGCTTCTAAACCGTAGACCAGTTGAAAAGGAGTGAAACCTGTTGATGTTTTGACTGAGGTCCGATATTCCCAAAGCGCTGAAAATAACATGGAATGCCAATTCGTCTTGTGAATACCAATGATTCGTTTAATCATGGTGACTAAAACTTTATTAATGGCTTCAACGAGACCATTTGCTTGTGGATAGTACGGAGTGGAACTATCGTGGCATAGGCCAAGTTGTTCTGTTAGTTCAGTCATCATTATGTTCCGAAAATGACTTCCATGATCCGTAATAATAGCCTGAGGAACACCAAACCTAGCAATTATATGATTGAATACGAATGTTGCAGCAGTCTTGCCGTCAGCTGAATATGTAGGCATCGCCTCGGCCCATTACGTAAAATAATCTACTGCGAGAATAATATAGGCATGCCCCCCGGCCGAGTGAGGGTTACATGTGATAAAATCGATACCCCATTTTGCGAATGGACCAACAACAATTATAGGGTGAAGAGGAGCGGGTGGTGTGCGCATTTTTCTATCAAAAATTTGACAGTTGTGGCATTTCTGAACCGCATAAATGCAATCTTTAAATAATGTTGGCCAGAAATAACCTGCACGCAATATCTTTTGGGTAGTGGCATACCCAGTCATATGACCGCCACATGCTCCAAAATGACAGTCATTTAACACCTTCTTAGCTTCTTCATGAGTTAAACAACGTCGGAAAACAGAATCCGCTCCTCGTCGATAAAGAGTATCACTAATGATATTATATTGTTGGAATTGGAAACGTATTTTCCGTCGCTGAGTTCGTGAAATTTCGGGCCGAAAATATTGGGTTTGGAGATACACAATAATATCCCCATACCACGGATCAAGCGTACTGATAAGAAACAAAGATTCGTCCGCAATGGACTCTTCTGCCACTGTTTCAATATCAGTAGCGGGGAAATCACACATCAGTTCCGCAAAAACCAAAGACTTCTTTGCCTTGGATTTCTCAAATTCCAAGTCAAATTCCTGTAGGATAACTATCCATTTAGAATACTTGCCCCCTAGCAATTGTCTAGTCAAAATATACATCATAGGGTTGCAATCAGAAATTACTGTGGTTTTACGTAACAAGATGTAATGTCTAAAACGTTGGACAGCTTGAACAGCTACCAAGGCCAATTTCTCCTCATGTGTGTATTTGATTTCAGTCGGATTCAAATTTTGACTAAGATAATTAATCACATGTTCATTGTGAGATTCATCTTCCTGAACTAGTACCATCCCAATGGTGGAATGAGAAGCAGCGAGATACAAAATGTAATCCTGGTTGTAGTTGGGGGGATGCAATAACGGTGCATGGGTCAACGCGTGTTTAAGTGCATAAAAAGATCGATCAGCGACCTCGTTCCAAAAGAACGGAATGTCTTGTTTCAACAACCGGGTAAAACCCTTTGCAAGCTCAGCATAGTTCGGAATAAATCTACGTAAAAAGTTTGCTTTCCCCTGCAAACTTTGGAGTTCGCGCAATGTCGAAGGAGGAGGCAATTTAACAATAGCTTCGACCTTCGAAGGATCGACACGAATGCCTGATTTCGAAACAACAAATCCCAGTAAACGACCCGATTCTACGCAGAAAACACATTTATGCGGGTTAAACCTTATCCGATAATGCCGACATCTCATAAAAATTGCTCGTAAATGAGTGGGATGATCGGCCCTATGTAATGAATGAGCAGGTAAATCATCGAGATATGGCTGAACAATGTGCTTAATGTCATGAAATGCATAAGACATAGCCCGTTGAAAAGTTGCTCCAGCGTTCTTTAGTCCAAAAGGTAGTTTACAATAGGCAAACGTTCCCCACGGACAAATGAACGCTGTTTTAGGTTGATCTGCAAGGAGTATGTTTATTTGATTGTAGCCGGAAAAACCATCCATGAAGGAAAATAGTTCACTACCAGCACAATCGTCGATTATCTGATCGATATAGGGAGTTGGATAATTGTCTTTTGGACACGCTCGATTAATATCCCTATAATCGATACATACTCTTATTGTTCCTTGTTTTTTAGTAACAGGAACAATATTCGATACCCAATCCGTTAAGGGAATTGGATAAATGAATCCTGCTCGAAGTAATTTTTCAACTTCAGTTTTTATAGCAGCAGCTTTTCTAGGATGAATTTGACGTAATCGTTGACGGACAGGTTTAGCATCCGGGTAAGTCTTAATCTCATGAACTACGATCGATGGATCAATTCCTGGCATTTCTTCGTAAGACCAGGCAAACACGTCACGGAATTCTTGAAATAGGGCTTTATAAGTCTGAATTTCTTCATCTGTACAACAAGCACCTATATGAATGTTTTCAATTATTCCTGGTTTTATTGAAATGTCAATTGGAACCGTTCTAGATATATTTTCCAAATTTAACTCAGAATCAGGATTTTTCAATGGATTCTGAGGTTCCTTGGCATATTCAGCAGTAAAAATTGAAGCGAAATCATTTTCAAAATGATCTAATTCAGGTAAGAATGAAGACCTATGATGGAGATCTTCCCATGGTAAATCATCAACATACAAAAACTCACAAATTTGCTCATCTGTATGAACAATTCAGGAAATGTCATTGTATCTGAACTAGAAATAGAAAGTGATTCCTCTTGGATCCCATTCATTGGATCGGTTTCGGTTGAAAAGGGGTTGGAAAAAGACTGTACAGTCTGGTACGCAATTTCAAATGGACTCAAAGGCATCGCGCCATCAAATGAATCTATCTCGGATTCTGAAGGAATAATCCAAGGATCATCAAACATAACTGGGTCTGATGAAATCATATGAATAGTTGCAATAGAAGACGATACGTTAGGAGGAGGGAAGGAAAAAGTTCCTAGCAAACCAGAATCTTTAACCAAACCTACTCCGACATCCTTATAAGGGATAGCCGTTTTACCAACATGCTGGATTGTTTCTGTAGAGGCTGGGTCTGACGAAAAATAAGTTAACTGATCTATTGTCACGATCCTTCCTTGATATGGAAATTTTATAAGTCGAAAGACCGAAGAGACAACAACATTCATAGCATAAGACCAACTACGACCCAGTAGAAGGTTGTAATCTAGAGGGGCATCAACCACCTCCACATCTAGATTAACAATTTTCCCTTCAACCCCTATGGGTAAATCCTGCAAAATACCATAAGGTTGAAAACCTCGACCATCAAAAGATTTTAGAATCATCGGAGATTGGTTAAGTGTAGGAGAACCAAGAGATTTCCAACACTGAAGCGACATAATACACGTTGAAGCTCCCTCATCAATCACAGTCCGAAAAATAGGTCTTTTTTTGACTAACACTGGAATCTGGAAAGCCATTTGGTGAGGAAGACGCGGTGTACTAGTTTCTAAATCGAAGATTATAAGGTTAGAATCCTGAACATCAACAGCTCCTATAGCAGACAATAACAATTTACGTTGTGCTGGACACGATTGCAGCACTTCCAAAGCCGACATTGCTGAAGGAGAAACAACTAAATCTTCAACAATGTTGTAATTCTGAGCAGCTCTCGCATGTGGATTGAAAGCTGATTTACGAAGAACACCTTTAGCAGGCGGTTTGATTATTAAGTCTAGATTTTGTTTCTCGATCTGTAGCGGACCGGAAACAGGAGGAGTTGTATTTGATGCGTTGGCATTAGAAGACTCTCCTTCTTTGCCATCAACGGGATTCTTAGAACCGTAATCTTGCGATCGTGTCGCGACCCTTACATGAGACATCATCATAATAGGCTCTTCTAAAGTAGTCGAGGAAGAACCAATCATCTTACTATCTTGAATTGGAAAAGGATCCTTCAAGACAGCGGGTTGTTGTGATCCTTTAATGAGTTTTGTAACCTCCTCTCGATATGGACATTCTTTTGTGAAGTGATCTTGTTCACAAATGAAGCAAGGATAGCGAGGTTTACGTTTCTCATCATTGGATTCTTCTTTATCTGTTTTTTCCTTCGAATTTTTCTTGTTTTTGTTCCTCCCCTTCTTTTTACTACCGGATTTTGATTTTTCCGTAGATGTTTCAACAACATGAATATCGGCAGAAACTTCTTGAGAGGATTCTCCTTTCGGGGAATCAGGTAAAGTTATAATTGGAGAAGAATTCTTTGAGGATTTCTTCTTACTTTTAGAACTAACTGTACCAATCATACCGTCAGCGGCATGAGACCCTGAAGGAGCAGCAGCTATTTGACCTTGTTTGGGTAAATCGGGAATTTTTTCATGTAAATTACCTGACTGCGTATAAACGAGGTCAAGGTACTGAGCCTGAGCAATTACTTGCTCTTCAGTAACAACACCAGCCTTAGCTACATCTTCAGTGATCTTGGGCAATAATGATTTTACAAACCATTCTGCCAAAATTTGATCCGGAATATAAACCTTCACTAAACGTCGTCTACGTCGCCACTCATGAATATGATCAGAAATATACGTGGACATAGATTGTTTTAGTGAAGTTAATAATTCTGTGCCATTGTCGTATCTGACAGGCAACTGGAAATGAGTTAAGAAAGACGTTGCTAACTGACTGAAATTATGAAACGAGCCTCGTGGAAACTCAATGTACCATTTGGCTGCAAGACCTATGAGTGTCCTCTGGAAAAGACGTAAGCGAATCGAATCATCAATAATCGAATTAGATGCACACCAAAGGTGATAAGTCATCACATGATTTGATGGATCCTCTCCTGACTTACCTTCAAATTTCGGTATATCACTGGGCAACTTATGAGGCATTGACGGCCAGTTCTGATAATAAAAAATAGGATCATTTGTAAGGCGCGTCAAATCAGGTAAGTCCAAAGTTGCGATGAACGGTAACTGACGGTTAGGGTCATGAAAACCTTGAGAAGCCAAAGCAGATCCAGGAGGCGGATACCCAGGATAACTAGGAATCGGATTAGCATTGGGTATTGTATAACCTCCTGGATAACCAGGATGAATCGGACCATACTGAGGTTGTTGATAAGTATAACCAGGGTACGGTTGATAGCTCGGATTCTGAACATAGGGACCGAATTGCGGTTGTCCTTGGTACGGTTGATAAGTAAATTGAGGTTGACTTGTAACAACTGTACTTGTACCGGTTTGTCCTGCAGGCATCTGAACTGTAGTCTGAACTGAAGGTCCTGACTGAGGTACAGAGACTTGAGGGATTTGCACGGATACAGGGATAGCCGAACTCGGGGCTACAGATACTCCAGAAACAGGTGTGACAGGTTGAACAGACGTTGTAGCAATTGCAGCAGTTTGGAGCGGAGTCTGAGGTGTACTAGGCCCAGCCTGCTGAACTGAACTAGGTGCAGGAGTTTGAATAGCTGGCTGAACAGGTTGCTGAGTTGAACCAGAAACCAATGGTTGACCAGGTTGATAAGGTAACTGCACAGTAGGCTGCAAAGGCTGTTGATATTGGGATGGATCCCACACCATCATTCCGGGGTATTGTCCCGTAGAAGGTTGAACGTAAGGACCAAAACCTGGTTGAACGTAGGGTTGATAATAAGGTAAAGTTCCGGCTCCTTGAAGAGATGGTTGACCAGAAGGCTGTTGGTAACCTTGCATTGGGTACTGCCCTTGAGGTTGATAACCTTGAGGCACGTACTGAAGTTGGGGTTGTTGAGGACCCTAAGGAGCATATTGAGTTTGGGGTTGACCTTGAGGAATGTACTGTCCTTGAGGTTGATAACCCTGAGGTATGTACTGTCCTTGGGGTTGCCCCCCAAAATAATATGGATCCACGGTTTGTCCTGGGAAAAAGCTACCTTGAGGTTGTGCCCCGGGTGGTAACTGACTACCTTGAGGTTGCCCCCCAAGCGGTAATTGACTACCCTGAGGTTGCCCCCCAGGCGGTAACTGAGTTCCCTGAGGTTGACCCCCAGAAGGAAACTGACTGCCTTGAGCTTGAGGATTAGGAATGTTACCAGACATCATATAAACTTGCTCTGCGTTCGACGTTTCAATTTTAAGTTCACCAAGACCAGATGATAACACATTTTCGATAGGTTGAGGAGTTGCTCCTGAGAAAGTACCAGAAAAAGACTGATATCCCGCAGGAACAGAAGGACCACCATGTAAAAAATATTCAGGCGTTTGCGAAAACATGGATGACTCTCCTGCCATAATAGATGACGGATAATAACCTCTGGGCGTAGGATGAAATGGAACTCGAGGTGGATAAAAAGCAAGACCCGGATTTTCTAAAAAATCAGTTAAAGAAAGATACTAGGGATTAGTTCGAATAGGGCTGTAGAAAATAGATTCACGCTCCCTAAGATTTAACGATTGAGGGGAGTTGGGAAGAGATATGTCTTCGTCTGGATTAGTAAGTTCTTCTATAGAAATTAGTCCAGAGGGAAGATTTTCAGTAATGATGTTTCTTACCCTAGGTGAACCTGGATCGCTAGAAGTTGGTGAGATAAATCCTGAGGATGTTTCTAACACGGAAGATTCAGTTTCAGGTTCAGAGATTTCAGGTTCGTCAGATAATTCACCAGAAGGAGAAATATTTTCAGTGACTTCAGAAACTGAAATCGGTTCTTGAATATATTCTGTTGTAGGAATTTGATGATCAGGATGTATCACAATAGCAGAGCTTTCAGCTTCTGTTGATCTAAGTCTATGGCTACTGTGTGGTACCAGAGCTCGAAGCCCTTCAAGATGACCTGGTGTGAATTCAGGGGGTTTCCCTTGTATTCTCCGGGATTGTCTCGGCAATTCCGCCACGATGAAAAATTATCTAATCACACGCAAACAAAGAAAAATTTCAATAAAAACACCTAAAGTCTCTAAGAAACAAACAATTGAATCACTCGCTTAAAAAATCTAAGAGTTCAAACCACACACAAACAAGTAACTTTCCGTACTAAAATCACTAGTTGGTGATGAAATCCAACTTAGTAGAGTTTTAACACGAAAAGGGCGGTTGGAACAGTTACCCCGAAAACCTGCTTAATGAAACAGACTGGCACAAGTTTCTTCACATAACCATCTCGAGTGAAGAGAACCCCCCAGAGAGTCCAAGTGAGTCTATTCGACGTCTGTTCCAGGTACGGTGGGATCTTCCCTCCACCGTCACCTTAGGAAAGAATCCTAAAGATTATGGCCTCTAAGGTTACCAACTGAAACACATATACCTGGGGGAACAGTCTACGATCCGACACACACGCAAGGGTAGAGTAACAAAGCTCAATCCCCTTGAAGGCTCCTTGAACAGAATCCAAGGTTTACCGACAAGTGACCCCTGGCTCCTCGACAATGGTCTATCCGAGGTTTACAGTTTTTAATACGTGTATATCTTCTATCGTTCCCAATGAGGAAGGATTGATTACCCCACTGGTTCAGATATGATCTCGTGCTTAACTCCTTTAAGAGGAGCTTCCCGGAGCATACATGCAACAACTGGAATTCTTCCTACCGCAAGATATATCTACTTGTTTGTTTTATCTACCTTGGAGAGTTAATTACTCCCTACTCCAAGATACTAGCCTAAGCTATGTTGGTGATGAGAGCCCTAGAAATAAAAAGATTACTAGATGAATTTTATTTAAGTGTTACTTTTAAGAGCTGTTTCTTAAGTCAATGGGTGCGGAAATGAAACTTTGTATGATGTGAAGACTCGACTTCCAAAAACACTAAAATGCACCTATGATGATATTCAATTCTTTTTCTTTCAATGAACTTTCTATCTAAAGAAGAGTTAGAGAATGCAACCTTTAAATTTCTTCTTCAAACATGAAAACTAATTGAAAGAAACTATTTTGTCTTTTCAATAAACTATCAAATCTCACAAGAAAAACTCTTTTCTTTTCCAAACAAGAAGCTACAAAACAATTCTCTTTCGAAAGAAATCTACAAAAATTAAAACTATTCAAAACTACAAAAACTAATTTTGAGAACTAATCTAAATTGAGTAGAAGCTTTTTAGAGTTTTTTTTTAATGAATGTTTCTCTTAGTTATTCAGCAAACTAAGAATCTATTCGTTCAGATAACAAACAGATCAAAAAACACTCAAAGAATAAATGAAATTCAAAACTTTGAAGCAAGTTATTTCGAAGATTTGCAAAGAAACCAAAGGCTTAATTTCTCAATCTAGGATGTTTTCACAATGAGGTCAGATTCAAGAGACAAAAAGAGATCTATGTGATCTGAGATACTGCAAATTGTCAAAAGTTCGAATCACCACAAAAACCAAGCAAGAAAAACAATCCAATTGGAAAAATCTCCTAGAAAATCATTCAAAACACTAACACTGTTGGAGTTCATACACAATGAATTCTTGATAGACACAATAACCAGTCTGGGCAGGAACCAAAGATCTAAAAATTAACCAGAAAAATAAACCTAGAAATTTTCTAAAATTTTTACAGGGTCCGCATGTAAGCAGTGTTGACAGGTGCGGTCCCACACTGTGTTTTGTAAAGAACGTGCGAAACTGCCCGCACTGTCAAAGTTATGCAGAGTGCGGTCCTAGCAAAAATTATAGAAAAACTAAAAAACACTTCTAAATTTTCAAAAACAGAAAAAATTTAAAGTACCCAGACAGATGTGAATCAATCAAAAACCAGAAAAAAACGTTTTCTCAAGTCAAAAATCAAAGAGAACCAAGAAAAAACAAGTTCTTCCCCAGTGGAGTCGCCATTTTGTTGTGTAGATTAATCCGTCTTGCGGACAAGACCGATCTCTCTAGTACAAAAGGTAACTAGCAACAAACAGCCAATTATACTAATCTCTCTCTAAGCATATGCGATTTATAAAAACACTATACGGGTGTAAAGCCTACCTTATGTCCAACGCTTGCTTGATTTTGTTGAAGTCCTTCCCGTGCACTGAAAGAACGTTCTTCGTATTATCTGCAATCACAAACAAGAAAAAAGATTAAGCAGCACCTGTATAAACATTATTACAAATCATACTTATCATAATGATCAAGGAATTTATGAAATAAACCATGAATTGACAGTTTAATGAGAGAAATGAGTATATTTGTATTAACTTTAAAGATAGAAAACCTTTACAACCTATGCCTTGATGTTGTGCAGGTCCTCCCGGGGTCCGAAGCAGGAATCTCCTTTACTTTGACAAGCATTGCACTCTTTGAACTAAGACAAATGGAGATGAGTGATTTAACCTCACAGAAAGTCTTAGTTAACTAAGTCTAAATCTCAACAACATTTAACTTCAAATCTCATAAGCTTCAACTCCCTTTGAGACTACCCAAGGCCTCTTTTTATAGTGAAAGAGAGGAGGTTTCTAGTTCCAAATATGAAGGGACAGATTCCTCCTTCAAAGGGATAAGCTCCTTACATCAAGGGGTTAGCTCCATTAAGTGAGGGATGCATGAGCCTCTTCAAAGCGTATCCATTCCCGAAAATTCCCATCCAGAAACTTCTAGAATTCATCTGGAATTCATCTTTTTATCTTTACTTTCTCGCATTTTTATGTTTTACAGGGGTCCGCACCCATTACACAAAGAACGTGAGGTATGGTTCCGCAGGCAGGCTGAGATTTAGGTGCGGGACCGCAGGGAATGCATAGAGAAAGTGCGATACCAATTCTTAGGGGATTTTAGGGATTTTCTTCTAATTTTGAAGCTTGATATGAGGAGCTGGTATATTGGACTTGCAAAAGGAGGAAGTATGAGTGATAATGAGCTCATACAATCAGCAGAATGTCAAGGTGACAGTTTTCAGTGTAACAGCTTGTCGATCATGGCAAGAATCGAGTTTCATTCATCGATAGAGTCATTAAATTATTAAATAACGATACTTTATTCGCCCGAAGGGTTGAATTATAGATCAAGAAAATGTTATCCTCCTCAAGCTTGTTAAAAATAAAGAGGTACTGGTCGACAAATGACCGAGGAAAATTTGGGAAAAGTGAGCAAGAATTTTTTATTGTAGCAAGTCGCTCTTGAACATGACACTTCCTTCACTCCATGTCCATGACTGTTTGGGTTGGGTAATCCTCTTGATGGTTCATCATACCTTCACTTTTGTTTTGGGTCAATGCTACCAACTCATCACAGTTTCACCGGTATGTTCAAGAGAATTCAGCCAGTGAATACTTCATCCTTCTACAATACTCATAAACCTTCATTCTCATGATCATCATCCCTGAAAACTGCTATATCAAGTCATACCTTTGTCTCTGAAATCAGTAACTCCCGTTTCGCAATAAGGTGACTTCCTATCAATGAAAAATAAATATCCAGGAAGTTCATTTAGAAACATCAGATTCCAGTACCATGAGGCTTGTTACAACATTGACAAGATCCTCGCTTTCAGACCTTTGACCGAAAGATTTTGTTTGGCGTTCGACATCAAATCATCTATTCATGCCTTACGAAATGTACTGCAGTACCTTGAGGGCCATTGACATTAATGGTGGTTCTCTCGCGTTTGTTAACAACTCACATCATTGGTTGGTAATCAAACGATGTCTTTCCATGTTCAACTACAAATCATATATTCACATGGCTAGACTTGTACTCGAATGATCGAGTGAACGAGATAAGAAGACCCTGGATATAGTTTCATCCATCCGGGCTGCGATTTCAGGATTGTTGTACACATCATCTGTATGGTGACCTTACATATAGATCGTCATCAAAACATGGGCCTATATCTGTAAGCATGTATGCATTGGGCAACATTCCAATGAAGATGACTTTCTAAATTATGTACATGTTATTAGATTGTGTTAGAGTCAGTATCTTCATCCCTCCGTCAGAGATCAAATTTCTCTTGTTGCATTTCATTTTAAGTGTCTCATTTAGTTCAGTCAGTTGCATTCCATTAGGAGCATGGATCATCTGACGGTAGGGTATTTTCTCTCATATCCCTCATGTCATGTACCTGTTGGTCCGTGTTTGTTCATCGAAATCATTCACAATCATTTACAATCATGTTTGGTCTCTTGGTCAACAAAGAGTCATTTTAGGGTTTTAGTCTCATTAGGTCTAGGGTTTCGTTAATTTAGTCTTGAAAATGGCTAATAATGTCAGCAGGAACATGAGGGAGGTTTGAAATAAGTTTTCATCGCAAAAATTTCATCGTCATAATGCTTGATAATGATTTTTCTTCAAAACTTTGTTCTGAAGGAAAATTGTCTATTTTATCCTTTTGTAATAAATGCAATGTAATTTTCAAAGTTTTTTCAGTTGTGAAGTTCTTCAGGCACAGCCTTGGTCGCCTTTGCCAAAATCCCATGCCATCTATCCCTGCAAAGAACAGACAAGAGATTCATCATCAGTTCAAAAATCAAAGGAAACAAAAACAGAGTCTATTCAAAAAGTGTCAAATTTCAGACTTTAGAAAGTGGGTTTTTTTTTAAATAAAAAATCAAAGTCTATGGTATAAAATATATTTTTGTGTTTTCATAATTCATTTTCATACCAAGAGTCATCAAAGAGCCAAAGACAAATTGTGGAGGGTGAAATCAGTGTTCGGAGGCCGAACTGTTGGTGAGTTTACCTGCGCGGCGCACTGGGTGGAGGTCGTGACGCATAAGAAAAGCGCGGCGCATAGGGCCGTTTTTCACCGTGCATTTCTGAACGGTTGCAGTGCACACAAAGATCACGGTGCATTGGGTTGTGTGCGCGGCGTACAAGGCCGAAACACTTAATTTGTTGCCATCTCTCTCAAATTTCAAAACGAATCCGCCTCCTATGTTTCAAGTAAGTTTGTGAGACTTTGAAATTGCTATTAGCCAATGTTTGGGTTTGCTTGAAAAGGGAATATGAGATTTTGAAGGTCAAAACCATAAACCCTATCACCTTGTTAAAATTTGCTCCTAAGGGTTTTGAATTTGAATTTTTAAAATTTGATTTTGGTGCCAAGTACTCCAACTCCATTCCCCACCTGTTGCTCCTTTCCCATCACTGTTTATTATATCATTACAGTCCTCCCCTATTCCCTTATATCCCAAGTCACTCATTCCCATTATCCCTATCCCTAAATCCTTTCCTTTCCTATCACTCTCCCTTTCCCATGTCACTTATAAAAGTTGTCAAACCCCAATAATCCCAAAAATTCAGTGGCTGTCCCTTGTCCCTAAGTTTGTCAAAATTTCAAAGGGAAAATTATCATTTGATTAAACCCCATTGTCTCCACTACCCTATTTCCCCACAGTCCCTCTCACACTACCATATATTTGGCATTAAAACAAAAAAGTACCAAATTCCCATTTTCCTCTCATATAAGCCAAACATTGACCTTAAAACATCATGGAGACAGACACTGATACATCCTATGACAGAGATAGTGATTCTACCACTGAGCTTCATGCACTGAGAAGGCCTCGTAAAGGTGGAAAACATGTGAGAGAAGAGCCCACCTCATTGACTCAATTGCAGGCTTGTCCACTTGCAATGGCATGTTTTCATGAGCAGTCATGCTATCAGTATTGTGAGATGATTGCTAGGATTCATCATCATCAGGAGTTGGATCATTTGTTTGTATTGAATTTGCATGATGGTCAGGTAACTCTTGCTGGTGTAAATTTCACTTTGACACCGGAAACCATCTCTCAAGCAACATGAATACCGAATGTGGGTGAACAGTGGAACAAAAGACAGCAGATAGACAGAGTGCATTATGAACCATACATCACGCCTATCTATGTGAGACAACTCAGCAAGGTGTTCCCATTCCAGTTCTTGAAGGAATCCTATGCGCCTCTGATGAAACTCATTATTAGATACTTCAGTTGTGAGGGCCGGATTTCACGCCTCTATGCCTACCACATCAGGTTATTGATGCATTTCACGAGAGTGAGGATGATGAACATACCTTATTTCATGTGCCGAAATATCGAGAGAATGGCCACTCTTGTGCAGAAGAAAAATCCAGAGCAGCAGTACAACAGTATTTATCACTATGAACTCATCAAGATCGTGGTTGTACATCAGCCTGGATTGCAGGGAATTTCATGGGAGGATTTCATTTCCCGTGATTTCTTCACAGCTCCTCAGGTTCCTCCGGAGGTTGTTCATGAGCCAGGTGAACCTTCACATCAGCCTGAAGGTCATGAGACAGAACCTATCGGTGTGCCAGTATATGTCACTTATCAGAGAGGCACCAGAGTATTGTTTGCAGCAGCTCGACGAGTACTATCTCCACCCGGGGTGGAAGGGGTCTCCTTGCCGTCATCAGTAGCATAGGTACAGGTATAGCAAAGAGGAAAGAGGCCTATTAGGATGAAGGCCTTTTAGGAGGCCAGGATACTAATTTCATATTGATTGATGAGGATTTGAGCTCTCCAAGCTCAAAGTTGAGAGAGACCATTCAGGAGCAGAAGGCTAAGGAGGGCACTAAAGTGTTGTAAAAGGCATGATAGAATCCAAATTTTTTCCGACACTTATTTGGCCTAGCATAGTGCTTTATGGTGGGTATTCAGCCCAAATTTCAAGTAATTTGGGAAAAATTTTGTCAATTTTGAATTTTTGGGCCTAAACATAGATTTTCCTGCCCGACGCGCAGCGCCACTTGGTGCGCGCTTATAATTGGCAGCTCTTCTGGAGGAAAAATTTGCATTTCTAGATTTTTCATCAAAATGTATGCATTCATATGGATTACCTAAGGATTTCATCAAGTTTTGGGTTTCCTAAAGGGTCAAAAACACCCTAAAAATGGCCTTTCTGCCATTTTTTGCACACACAGGAAGCAATGTTGGGAGATTTGATGTTTGGAGGGGCAAATGGCAACCAAATCCATAAATTATACTTGGGTTGGAAAGTAGACAGGCAGGGCTTTCCAAAGCGATATCCTGCACTCAATTTTGACTTCGAGAAGGCCCTCAAAATCAGGCTCAAAATTGTGCTACCCATAGAGATTTCAGGTGCGCATAGGGAAATTTGGCCTATTTTTCACTCAGCAGCTCAGAATTTCGCCTAGTTTTGGCTAGTTTGACTTTTTCATGTAACTCATGATGTAAATTGATGTAATTTCATGAATTTGATATAATTTTGGCACATTTTTACTCATCTTAGTAGATTCATTCACCAAAAAGTGAAATGTAAGTGAATGAATCAGTTTCCTATCATATAGAGGCAAGTTGTTTCATTGCTTATTTTCCCATTCCTAGTTTAGATATGGTTGAAACAACTCCTAGAATGATGAGCTAGACCCCTAGAGACATGGGAATGAGTTAGTATTGTCTATATCATGTATTTATTCAATCATTTTCAAGGTTGGACACTTGGGATTGCTTGGCACTTCATTGTACATTTCATCTCTGCAATTTTGGCAAAGGAATAGACCAGGGTTTGCAGCACTCTTTGGGATCCATGTGGCTATGTGTTTTGATGGTGTTTTTCTCTATGTGACTGTAATTTCATTGATGTTTATGTGTATCACTTCCCTTCTCCTTTCTTCTTAAATTAAACAAATGAGTTATAAAGGTGGAATTCATTAGATTGCTTTGCTCTGCCTTCAGTTTGTTTAACTTTCCATGTTTTCATCCGTTTGAAGAGGATTATTGAAAGCCTCTTGCCCTCTTTAGCTCCTCACTGGTCTGAAATATCCATTCATTCAATCCAAAGCATCAAAAAAATTTCCTTCCTTGCCCCATTCAGAACTCTGCAGAAACTAGGCCTCATCCCCGAACCTAAAACTGCCTTTCCCTTTGTTTCCAACAAAACCCCCAAAATCAAATCAAAATCCTTTACCTATATACCTAGCCTAAAATTAGCCTTTATTTCAAGTCATCTCAAGCCCCTTTGATTTTTTTTTTTGAGATTGACCCGGAGAGAGCCCTCTCCTGTTCTGGTAGGACTAGCTACCAGACTGAGCGCGGTTGATGTTACCCTGAACTCTACCTTCTTTCAGCCTGAGGTAGATTTAGGCAATAACAGATTGTTTATGTGTTGAACATGGGAATGCATACCCTCATAAATTATTATCAAAGAGGATATATCATGATGTAATGTATTGTAATATTGATGCAGGTGACTGCTCCGCTTCATATCCAACCCATCACAGTGTAAAGAATCTCAATCAAAAGTTATCATTATTACTTTAACTTCATGCTTTAGGGGGAAATGGTTATAGGTCAATTTGGGCACCATTCCCAATGACCTGGTTAACTGGACATCATCTCCAGGAACAATGATCAAGGTTCTATCATTCCCTATCATTTTAGTTGCTACATGCCCTAAGACAAAGAACAAGACAAATCAAACATGAATTTCATCAAGCAAAGGTTTCCAAGGTTTGAAGTTTATTTTATAGCATATGAGAGCTCACCAACGCTGCCTCTAAAGGGACTAACTGTGTTGCATATGCAGGTAGCCCCATGCAAGACTTATCTTCAAAGAACTTCCTGACATCCATAGGTGAGTTGGTCACTTTGGGAGCGAAATTCTCATTGTTCTGGAATCTCCACTTGGCTAGTGCCTTCTAGAAGAGTTCACATGTGTCAAGCTTCGAATCAAAGTGTCCATTTGACATCTAAAATATTGGGAACATGTATTTCCTATTATTGGAAAGTCATTGATTGTAAAACAACCTTCAGCTCCTCTATAAATTGAGCACAAATCTGAGTGCTTGTTAAGGAAGAATTTGAGAAGAGAAATGCTGGTGGAATTTCAATTGAGAACAAGATTTGTGTAATAGCTACTGGAGATATCTATACTTTGATGAGGCTAGGAATGTTGCTAGAAGGGTCACTTCAAATCAATCACTAGGTTGTAACATCTCCTTCTATCATCAATAAAGAATACAACTTACTTTTCCCTATATGCATCTGTATTGGCTTTGATTTTCCATATTGCAAGATCTTAGTTGATGTATATGGTTTATGCTTTATTGATTTAGAAAAATAACTTGAATAAACATCTGTATTATTTCTATCTTCTGTTGTTTAGTGTTCATTCTTGCAAGAAATATTTTGCACAGTCGGCTGGAATTTGAAGCTATAATGGAAGTGACAGAAAGAATCATTTGGAAGTGCTTGGATTCCAAGTAATACCTCTACTCCATTATGTGTGTTTGTTCTTAGTTAGGAAAAGAAGTCGTATATTCTTTAATCTGTTGTTTTAGATTATCACCTATCTAGGGAATCGTATTTTATCCATATTTCACAATTCTTCCCAACAGTGATAGCAACTGGTGCACACGGACAATGGTGATGGGGTACCTTCCGAAGTGAGGAATCCCTAGCAGATTAAGGATCCAAGCGTTGCTCAGCCTGCGCGCCCATGAAATAGGCTTGACCTTCACCACATTATCATAGAGCACGTGCTCCATCTAATATTCAGGCGCCAGCTTAGGGAATGTTTCCTCGTTCGCCAGATCATAATCGTCAAATTTGACCAAAGGGATCTTACCAAACATGTCTTCACTAATAGGGACGGCCTACAGAATCAACGGTATATGATGGTAGTCCCACACCACATCTACATTCTTTGGAATGCACATAGAGGGTCTGCACGGCTTGACATACTGTGGCTGCCATAAGATTGGCTCGATGAGCACAGCCTCCTCAGTGGCACTCATAGGTCTCTTGGTAGGATCACCCATAAGCGACCTATCCTTCGTTTCTTGGTGCGGGGATGTAACATTCCTAGGGGAGGTCCGAAGTTTCGAGGTTGACCCCTTTGTCATATTACCCTTGCTCTTAGTTGGCGTGGACATGAATTCTTGGACCTTTAGAACCACTTCATGAAGATCATCCGACCCTGGCTCTGTAAACGTTGTGAGTGACATAGAGTGCTCCTGAGATGGCGCGCTCTCAGGATTAGTGGCCATCATTCTTGGGAGAAAGGTAAATTTTGGGTTACTTATGTTGGATGCGGGGGTATCACGGTTAGAAATATAGTGCTTAAAGACAAATTTACGTCGCAATTCACAAATAAGCTCAAGGAGCAATATACTCAGAAAAAAAAGGAACCAAATATGACCTGCACCCTTAATTTTATAGGGGATCCGAGGTGAAAACAATAAGATCTCCATTAAATGCAGCTTACCTCCGTAAAAACAGTCAAAAATCCCATAAGATTGCCTTATTGAATGTATAAAACCCACTCCATCCAACGATAAAAAGTAAATGTTCACCTAGTTTCATTGTTTTAACGACTAGTTGCTCCTGCTGCGCACCACCTTTGGGCTCCTACCACACCTGTCTACACATTCCCTCTGTGCCGCGTGCAGAAAAATCGATTCTTATTCTCTAACCATATAGTCATTTGGTCAGTACATGGTTGTCCCTATACGGCTTTAGACGATTTCCATTGAAATAACTGGGAAGACTCTCACTGCACAACATGGCCAAGCGCACCGCACCTCCATTAGTGATCTCCTTCACAATATATGGCCCCACCCAATTTTTCCTAAACTTCCCTAGGTGGCGCACAAACTAAATGTCATATAGCAAGACAAAATCTTCCTCTTTGAACATCTTTTGCCTGATATGCCTATCGTGCCAGGATTTTTCGCATGCCTTCTGCACTTACTGATGGAAGTTAGCAATGAACTGGTCCTCTTCTAAGGTAACTAGTTGTGCAATACATTCCTCCATGATGTAAGGCTCGACCATATTAGTGAATGTTGTGATGCGCAGGCTTGAGACGATATATTCCATTGGCATTGTTATCACTGGAAAATCAGAGAAGCAAATATGGCATTATTAAATGTCAGGCATAAGGATTTACAGGGCTGAGGCACATTAGAGAATCTAAAAAATTTTAAAAATCTCTAAGGTCCAAAAGAAAAATCAAATTGCGCACTCAATACACTAGGAAAATGTGCCTTCACGTGCATTTTTCTTCGATAGGTGTGCCTTTGTGCAGATTTCCCTCAAAAATCCGTGCAGACTGAGAGTGGTGGAAGTCATTTTCTGGGACCAAAAGGCACAGTCTAGGAAAATGATCCCACACTTGAGGTCGCCCAAGGACAACCGCCTAACCCTCCTTGGGACCTCAAGGGAGCACACAATGGAATCATGTGCAACACAATGGAATCAACCCCCTCTCTTGGGTCACCATCCATAAATCTTCCAAGAGAGGGAAGGAGAGTTTGAATTCAACTACAAAAGGTCACCGAGAGATGAAAAAAGGGAGAGCACATTGTTATGCTATCCAAAATTTCTTTGAAGCGATCCAGGAGTGTGTGATCCGAAGCAGAAGTAGAGAGGGGATTCAGTTTTTGGCCACCCAAAAACTCCAATCCTTTGGAGTAGAGAGAGATACCTTGCAACAGGTAGCTAGGAGGTAAAAATTTCCTTGCATTGGGTTTTATAACGTCATAGTTCTAAGGGCCGCTTGTAATGTGTGTAAACATTCTATCTTCCTCTTTAATAGAAAACAATAAGAGGGGACATTGATGCTGCCATTCGTATTATTGTTTTGTCTATCTCTATATGAGCTTTTGTGTATTTGTTTATTTTATTCTTTTTTTCTCTCTACATATGCATACTATATCATTATCTAGTGTGTTTTGTTTTATGAAATTTTCACTAACCTGTTAACTCTTTTGTTTATCTGTCTGTTGTTAGGGTCCTATAATAATAGGATTCATAATTTTGATTTTTCTATGTTAAAACCTTGTAATATGTACATACTTTTCTTTCTACAAGTTGTTTTTCGATATTAGAAAAATAAAAAATGTAAAGAGGGTAAAAGTCCTAAAAGAAAAATCAAAGGACTTGAAAGAAAAAATATCAAAAAGAATATAAAAATGGACCCCAAACAAAAAGAGATACAAATAAAACATGAAAGTGTTGCACGTTCAAATGCGACTACTATTAGTTTACTTTTTCAAATAAGATTGTGTGCAGCTTTTCCTAAATTCCACAATCCATGAGGGTCAAATAGCTCAATCTTGACTTTTCATGCTTTAAATTTCATGCTGATAAATAGAGAATAAATATCTAGCCAAAATGTTTAACTTTCGCAAATCAGTAGTTAGGTAGAGAATAAATAAGGAGCTTAACATTTTAATCGGAGCCCTTGGAAGAAATAAGGATAGAATTAGATAGTTTGGTTATTAAAAAGAAATAAAAGGTTAGAAAGCTCAAATGCGACCAAGAAAGGAAATAAAAATGCTAGGATAAAGAAGAGTAGGCAAAAACATTTTTTGCAAGTCATTGGAAAGCATCAGGTTGTTTATTTCGTATTAATAACATCATTTTTAAAACACATTTTTCCCCCTTGTAAAGCATCCCATTCCATTCACTTTAATAATTTCCCTTTTACTAATATCCCTTCCCTTCAAAGTAACCTTTTCCCTAGCTAAAATCTCTTTCTATAGCTTAAAAACCCATTTCTATTACTAATACCCATTCTCCTTTACCAATTTCCCTTTTCTAATAAAATACCCAAAAACCACCTTCCCATAGTTTTTTAATGTTTAAAATGAATCGAGCCCCAATGTATAAATCCTTTCCCGATATACATTTCTAACATCATATATTTACCAAAAACCTTATCCCGTTTAACCTCTTGCTTATGGTTATCCCTAACCTCATTTACATATTAATCCCTATCCCCCGTATAAATCCTTCGTATATGACCCGACCCACTTTCATACTCCTCCGCATATTTAGTTTTCAACCCCACAATGTTAAAAGCTTCAAAATCCGACAGCCATCCGATTACTCTAGAGAAAATCCAACAGCCCTAACCCTTTTTGCATTCCCCAACATTCTGAAGTTTAAAGTAACGAGAGGATATGAAATGAGTAGTTTTGTAACCTTCTCCCTCTACCACGTGATGATCCCTCTCTTTATCGCATCCTCCAAATGAAAACCATTGACCACTTTCCCACAGTGCGAAAACCACTGTTCGCCCATGCGATAAACCATTTAATTTTTGACCCCGCACTGTGTTGAACCATCATGCCACCTTCCACTCTACACTATGTGGTAAACCAATGTGAAAACCTAGAGATAATGAGAAAAATCCCGAACCACTGTGGTAAACCACTACAGCCCTGCACCAATATGTTGAGCCACCATTGTTCCAAAAACCTACTTCACTGATACATTTAATTACTCACCTTTGTTAATTTTTGAAAGAAATCCATTGCCAACAGAATTGAATTTCTACAGTCTAGACTTGTTTCACAGAATTTCCCATTTCCCAAAGCCATTTCTTTCCTAACTGCAAGCTATTTTTTTTATTATTAACAAATGTTTTATTTTGCAGGTTGTTAGCAGAACAAAATCTTGAGGAAACAGTTTTAATACTAGTTGAAAACTTGTTTTTTCTAGATTCTCGAAATGATAATTCAAGTGGTTTTCCTTAAAAGAAAATACAATTATCACACAGACCGTAGTGTTCTAACAGAGATGAAACACTTTTACTCAGCAAAAGGTTACATACAGGTGAAAGAAAACAATTGAAACAAATAAGCAGATGAGAAATAATTTTCAAAATCTGAAAGAGGTTTTTGTTTCTAACATCCACATATACAAAAACATCTCTCACGTTTCTAACAACCATTATGGTTTTGGAAATTTTAAACAATACTTGAAAGCAATTTTTACAGAAAATGTCTGTTTAGTCATCATTTTGAAGAGAAGATTGTCGCCAATCAGAAATGAATCTTGCCAAACTAGAGAAGGTTTATGTTCCTAATATGCCAAAATAAAAAAATATATCTCACTTTATGCACAAGTATTACAGAATGAGAGATACATGCACATATTCACAGCCTATATTTCGGACTGTGCAAAGTTCTGCTTTACACATATTTTTGCAGAGCCTATTGTGAACAACTGGAGCAGAATTTTAGGAAACAGAGAGAGGTTTTTCTTGAAAATGTACTTTTATACAATAACCTCTTTCAATTTTTACATATATGTCTCATATTGATATATAAAAAAGGATTCCAGGGCCCTATTTTTCAGAAATTCGGGAGGAAAAGCTTAAAGATAGTTAGTGACTTGGATGCCACCTCATCAAATAAGAGTTTCTATAAAATTCAAATTTCTCTTCTTTGTCACCATAAATTCACAAATATAGTGCCAATTAGATTCATTAGTTTTTAATTTCCTATGTTTGAGTTCTATTTATGTAACAAAGTTGTAGATATATGTAAGAAATCTTGATATTTTAGTTTAGAATTTGTATAAATACTTCATCATTTGAAGTAATAGAGGTTGGATTTTGTAACCAGGAACCTTACCATTCAGGGTGATGCAGTGCACTAAGTTAAAGTGAATATTTTCATTAATAAAAGAGTATTTGTTTCAGGATTCATGTGCCATATCTACTGGTGAAGTTTTCCTCATTGTATATGTGCTTTCCTTTGTTTCCATTTTATTGTTTTCTTAATTCTGAATTGTCTAATAGAAGTATTACTGTAGAATTTTTTGAGATCATACACTCTACCTTTAACTGTTATTAATCTACATGTTTTATTCTAATATCCAGATTAGGGAATTTTTCATTTCTCCCTAGTTTCGATTGAGCCTCTATTCTTATATCCAGATTAGGGCATTCTTAAATGCTCCCTAGTTTCTATTAAGTCTTCCTTCTTCTTTTATTACATTTCATCCAAATCTAAAGGATCCAGTAGTAATGTAGATCTTTTCCTATTTCACTTAAGCTTGATACTTCTGCAAATTGATCACCCAAGCCTCTTTGAATCCATTTCCCAATGGCCTTCTTTTGCATTTCCAACCAAAACCAATTAAAAAAACAACTTTGTACTTATTAAATAGCCTAATATCTATTTCAAATAAAGATAAATAATACAGAGAGAGCCCTCTCTGATTTTAGGAGGGATAGATCCTAAAATCAAAATTAGGTTTTTGGTTACCTCGGTAAATTATTTCTTTAACCTTCAGAAATTACCGAGTGCTAACATAGTAGCGACTCCACTGGGAAAGAACATCTTCTTCATAAAGATTATATAAGGATCAAATCTGATCTATGATGGTGGATAGTGATCAGACACACAAGGGTTAAAATCATCCACCTGGTGATTCCAATTCCAAATTAGTTTCAAAATAAGGGCTCCCTTGGAGAAATGAACCTGGAAGAACATCATGGGAATATCAGGTTTTCATCTTGGATCTTAATCCAAGACATTATTTTCTTTCTTATCAAGAAGGTTTGTCAATGTATATTGTATTTTAGTGATGATCTTAGACTGATATTTGATTATTTTCTTTTGAAGAGTTTAAATATAAATTCTCCTTTTGAGCACCTTTCTTATGGAATTAATGATGATCATTTTCCAATTGATAAGCCTCAAGCAATCAAGACTGATCTTACAATTCCTGTACATATTCCTGTACCTTGTAAAGTTCTTGATAGATATAAGCCCCTCATCTTACATAATGTACTCCATACTTTCCCTGATAACTATTATAAATACCTCCCCTGGTTTGACGGAGAAAATGATAACATCACTACTAAAAAACATATTCAAGGTTTTGAAAATTATATGGATTTATTTGAGATTGATGAAGATGATGTTAGAATCAGGCTTTTTTCTCTTTCTTTGGAAAGTAAAGTTAAAAGTTGGTTCAAGAATCTGCCTATTGCAAGCATCTCAAATTTCCAACAGCTTTCCAAAATTTTCCTTGATAAATGGATAATCAAAGTCAATCTTTTCATAATCATAGAAGAACATAATCAATTGAAAAGACAACCAAATGAGTCAATACATCAATCTTCTACCAGATTTAATAAATTTTATTATACAATGCCAAAAAATATAAGACCTCTTCCTGATTCAGCTCTCTTGCATTACCCAAGTGACTTTGATCCAGAAATAGAATTTCAGTTAAGAGAAAGAGATTCAGAAACACTTGAACAGATGCAAAATATTTCAATTGATGTAGAAGTTAATTTTCAAATAAAAAATGAAAAGTTGAAAGCAGAAGGAGAGAAGAACAACATTGGAGAGGTAAAACTTGATATTTTGGTAAGTAAACTAAAATAAATGATATAGAAGATCACCATGAAAGATGAATTTTTTGTTCAAGATCATCATACAGAAAAATAAAAGGTTTTTGGCCAGGAACACTTTGCTAACCCAACTCCCATAGATCAGAAAATGGATTTATAGATCAATATGAGGAGAAGAAATCTGCCAATCTAATGTGTTTTTTTGATGACATTCCTTCTTTTGATGATTTTCCTAAGTATGATCATTATGATGATAGTTATTTTCTCGAAACTCAAGCTAAATTTACAGAGAAATCAGAAGTTATTTTGTGGGATGAGGAAACTCAATTTCAGCAGCCAAAATACAGTGATCAGCCATGAAAGCAAAGAAGAAAGTGCAGAAAATTGGGAAGTAAATAATGGATATCTACCTCTTTGTTTTTCTTCATTTCAATTCATTAAAGACAAATTTAATGCAATAAAAAATCATCAGTCTTTAGAGATTGTTATGAAAAAAAAAAAAAAAACAATGAATTTCTTGATCATGAATATTCAGTTTCATAATTACAGTTATCAAATTCCATTGAAATACCTGATCAGATGACACATGAAAGTTTGTCAACACTGATTTTTGAATCATTTCCATTTTTAAAAGAAAATATTTACAATATATCCAAGGAAAAGGATGAGTAGTCTACAGAAATCTATGAAGTCTCATTGAAACCCATATCCAATAGGTTGCAACAATCCTTCCAAGTTTTTCATGATCCAATAGCTATTGTGTTGGCTATTAAATGCATTCAAAATATTTATACTTTAAATTATTATGAGATTAAAAATCAAGATGATAAAGGTTTCCTCAAAGAGACATTTCCATCAGTAGAAATATCATCACAAATTTTATTTGAAAGTTTGCAGGGAAATAAAGATGAAGATAATATTTCAGTTTGATGGTATGGGGGCCATTAGAAACACATGTACAGTTTCTTAGAATAGTTTAATAGTTATACATAGACTTTGGAAGATCCTTTTGTAAAGTTTACAGAGTCAAGAAAGGAAATTAAGTATTTCCACATATTTACATCTATTGACAAGTTTCTAATGGTTTGCAGAATTACAGTTTTTGACAATCAACAAGCACATGCAAAAAAATACCTCAATGTATATAATGCTGGAATGGTTGCGTTGGCTCTTTCACTTTACCTAACCAGCAGTTGGACAGCTGATTAGAGTAAGTAGGTATAATTTTAGTTTATTTCAATTTCATTTTTCAAGCAAGTATTGAAATAAGTCATTAAGATTCATAACCGAGAAGAAGGATCTAAGGTCTTGATGATTTAGTAATTTAGTTTGAAGGTTGCAACACCTTTTAGTTTCAGATCAGATTTCAATTTTCAGAAAAGGTTCAATTTCAATTTAAGATTTTCAATCAAAAAGATTATACAACAAAGCATATGCATGCTTGGGATCGACCCAATGGATCAGGCTACTAGTCGGCGATGTTCTTGACATCTCACAAGGAGATGCCATCCCCATGTGAAGCCACTGTTAGGGACCTATAATAATAGGATTCATAATTTTGAATTTTCTATGTTAAAATCTTGTAATATGTACATACTTTTCTTTCTAAAAATTGTTTTCCATATTAGAAAAATAAAAAATGTAAAGAGGGTAAAATTCCTAAAATAGAAATCAAAGGACTTGAAAGAAAAAATATCAAAAAGAATATAAAAATGGACCCCAAAAAAAAAGAGATACAAATAAAACATGAAAGTGTTGCATGTTCAAATTCCACTACTATTAGTTTAAATTTTCAAATAATATTGTGTGCATCTTGCCTAAATGCCACAATCCAGGAGGGTCAAATAGCTCAATCTTGACTTTTCATGCTTTAAATTTCATGCTAATAGATAGAGAATAAAGATCTAGCCAAACTGTTTAACCTTGACAGATCAATAGTTAGGTAGAGAATAAATAAGGAGCTTAACAGTTTAATTTGAGCCTTGGAAGAAATAATGATAGAAGTAGATATTTTTCTTATCAAAAATAAATAAAAGGTCAACAAGCTCAAATGCGACCAAGAAAGGAAATAAAAATTCTAGGATAAAGAAGGGTCGGCAGAAATATTTTTTGCAAGTCATTGGAAATCATCAGTTGGTTTATTTCGTATTACTAACATCATTTTTAAAACACATTTCCCCCCCTTTTAAATCATCCCATTCCCTTCACTTTAATCATTTCCATTTTACTAATATCCCTTCCCTTCAAAGTAACCTTTTCCCTAGCTAAAATCCCTTTCTATAGCTTAAAAACCAATTTCTATTACTAATACCCATTCTCCTTTACCAATTTCCCTTTTCCAATAAAATACCCGAAACCCACCTTCCCATAGTTTTTAATGTCTAAAATGAATTGGGCCCCAATGTATAAATCCTTTCCCGTTATACATTTCTAACATCATATATTTACCAAAACCCTTATCTCGTTTAACCTCCCGCTTATGGTTATCCCTAACCTCATTTACATATTAATCCCTATCCCCTGTATAAATCCTTCGTATATGACCTAACCCACTTACATACTCCTCCACATATTTAGGTTTCAACCCCACCACGTTAAAAGCTTCAAAATCCGACAACCGCCCGATTACTCCAGATAAAATCAAATCTCCCTAACCATTTTTTCATTCCCCGACATTTTGAAGTTTAAAGTAATGAGAGGATGAAAAATGAGTAGTTTTGTAACCTTCTCCCTCTGCCACATAGCGATCCCTCACTTTATCACATCCTCCAAATGAAAACCATTATCCACTTTCCCACAGTGAGAAAACCATTGTTGGCCCATGTGATAAACTGTTTACTTGTTGACCCCGCATGGTGTTAAACCAACATGCCACCTTCCACTTTGCACTATGTGGTAAACCAATGCGAAAACCCATACATAATGAGAAAACTCTCGAACCACTATAGTAAACCACTACAACCCTGTGCCAATACGTTGAGCCACCATTGTTCCAAAACCCTGCTTCACTGATACATTCAATTACTCACCTCTCTTAATTTGTGAAATAAATCCATTGCCAACAGAATTTAATTTCCTCAGCTCGAACTCATTTCATAGACTTCCCCATTCCCCAAAGCCATTGCATGCCTCACTGCAGACTAGTTTTTTTATTAACAAATGTTTTATTTTGCAGGTTGTTAGCAGGACAGAAGCTTGAGGAAGCAATTTTAATACTAGTTAAAAACCTGTTTCTTCCAGGTTCTCGAAATGAGAATTCGAGTGGTTTTCCTTAAAATAAAATGAAATTATCACAGAGACAGTAATGTTCTAACAGAGATGAAAGGCTTTTACTCAGCAGGAGGTTACATAAAGGTGAAATAAGAAAACTAAAAAAAACAAACATATGAGAAAGAATTTTCAAAATATGAAAGAGGTTTTTGTTTCTAACATCCTCATATACAAAAACCTCTCTCACTTTTCTAACAACCATTATGGTTTTGGAAATTTTAAACAATACTTGAAAGAAATTTTTACATAAAATTCCTATTTAGTCATCATTTTGCAGAGAATATTGTTTCCAATAAGAAATTCATCTTGCAAAAATGCAGGATTTTTATGTTCCTAAGATGCCAACCTACAAAAAGCTATCTCACTTTATGCACAGGTATTCCAAAATGAGAGAAAAATTCACATCTTCACAGCCTATTTTTCAGACTGTGCAAAGTTCTGTTTTACACATCTTTTTGCAGAGCCTATTGTGAACAATTGGAGTGGAATTTAGAAAATGGAGAGAGGTTTTTATCGAAAACATATGTATCGATAATAACCTATTTCACTTTTTACATATCTATCTAGGATTGAGATATAAAAAATTAATTCGGGACACTTTTGTTTAGAAATTCGGGAGGAGAAGCTCAAAGATAGTTAGTGACTTGGATGCCACCTCATCAAATAAGAGTTGCTATCAAATTCGAATTGCTCTTCTTTGTCACCAGAAATTCACAAAGATAGTGCCAAGTAGATTCATTAATTTTTAATGTCCTATGTTTGAGTTCTATTTATGTAACAAAGTTTTAGATATTTGTAAGAAATCTTGATATTTTTTCAAGATATTTTAGTATAGAATTTGTATAAATACTTCATCATTTGAAGTAATAGAGGTTGGATTTTGTAACCAAGAACCTCACCATTCAGGGTGATGCATTGCACTAAGTTCAAGTGACTATTTGCATTAATAAAAGAGTAGTTTTTTCAGGATTCATGTGCCATATCTAATGGTGAAGTTTTCCTCATTGTATATGTTCTTTCCTTTGTTTCCATTTTATTGTTTTCTTAATTCTGAATTTTCTAATAGGAGTATTACTGAAAAATCTGTTGAGATCATACACTCTCCCTTTAACTATTAGTAATCTACATGTTTTCTTTTGATATCTAGATTCAGGAATTCTTCATTGCTCGAAATTTTTGATTGAGCCTCTATTCTTATATCCAGATTAGGGAATTCTTAAATTCTTCCTAGTTTAGATTAAGTATTCATTCTTCTTTTATTACATTTAATCCAAATCTAAAGGATCTAGTAGTAATTTCTATCTTGCCCTGTTTCACTTAAGCTTGATACTTCTGCAAATTGATCACCCAAGCCTCTTTGACCCCATTTCCCAATGGCCTTCTTCTGCATTTCCAACAAAAAATAATCAAAAAACCAACTTTGTACTTATTAACTAGCCTAATATCTATTTCAAATAAAGCTAAATCATACAGAGAGAGCCCTCTCTGATTTTAGGAGGGCTAGATCCTAAGCTCAAAATTAGGTGTGTGGTTACCTCGGTAAATTCTTTCTTTAACCTTGAGAAATTATTGAGTGATAACACCTGTGACCAGAAGCTTAAGAGGCAATGACCACTCCTCCTAAGAAAGTGTGGATTATTACACTTGTGCACCAAATGCACCAACATAGGATTGGCGACTCCACTGATTTTACTTTCTAGTTAATGTGGTTGTGCCTTTTGCAGGTACCTTTTTCTATGCTTTAGAGTTTGTCTTGAAGAACCCCTCTTCTCTTCTTCTCTGCCCGTTCACCCTCAGTGAGAGGTCGAAGCTCAAAAGCTCCAATTTTTTTTTTGAGGAAATTCGTGCGCATTTTAAATAGACAGACGTGCCCGACCACGTGCGTTCAACACTGACCTGCATGATAGATTTCGCGCCTGTGCAAGACTTTTGCGCATGGAAACCAAAGGCACAAAATTTCTGCTATTTCCCTTCATTTCTTGTTTTTGGAGTGGCTGGAAGCCCATAAGAAAACTGCCAGCACTGTTTGAGGTGTCCCATTACTAGTGAAAACTCACTCTTGGCTTTATTTGAAGTAGTTTAGGTGTTAGTTTTAAAATTTCCAAGTTTATTTTCACAAAGAAGCCACATAGTTTAATTAGGGGGAAATTTAGTTGGAATATAAAATAACTTATGTTTTCTGAGCTTCAACATCGAAAACACATAGATAATTAGTGAAAGTAGGTGGCTCTAGTCCACACATGCTTAGCTAATTTTATTTTTTTTCAGTTTTCCTAGTTTAAAGTCATTAGTTTTAGTTCAATTTTTGGCACTAGGAGTCGGTACTAGGATTTAATTATGCTTAGAGAGCAAGTAATATCTGCTTCCTTTTCACCTTTTTGTGACCCTAGGAAATGATATGAACACTCTTTTCTGATAATTTTCCATATCCCTTTAGTTGATCACTTAGAATAACTAGGCAACATTGTAAGCGGCCCATATCCGCACATGATTTTCTTTTGAACAAGGAACAACCAAATGTAGAATAATAGGGGATTTGAAAGGATCAATGCATATCCACATGTTAAAACTATGCGATTTTTCACCTCTTGCTCACACTCTTTCACACCATAATTGAATCAAATTCACCTTAAAACTAACTTAACTAAACTCATTAACTCTCCCCACAGGGGCCACAAGAGAAATTGTTGCTTAAGTCAGGACCAAGGGGTTGGGCATCCAATAAGCCGCCTTGGTCAATTTAAATCTTGAAACATAGAAGTTGAATTTTAAGGGAGCTTTAAAATTTGTCTATCCACCCACGAAAAAGAAAACATGAGCACCACAAAGAACCAATTCAGAGGGGGTTAAGCTTAGGACTAGTGCATGCGGTATTATTCAGGGCTACCTAACCCGTCTAATACTCGGTACTGGTAGCTGATTCACCAAGAATATAAAGACTCAGACACTCATGTGGTACGATGGTATTTAGTGGCCAAAACTAGGGCATCCTTCCCTATAGGTGACAGTGCAAGCAACACTAGATCTTCTACCTTTACCTTGGTTGATTTTCTTCAGTTGACTGGGGGTGTCACGAGCTCTTTCAGGACATTGTGCCAGCATTCACAAGATATATTCTCAAGGACCAATTACATTTGTGAGTGTGATGATGATTAGGTCTTATAGGATTTGAGAATAATATGCAAAAACAACAAAAGCTATATTTTTTTATTGACTGGTCACACAGGATTAATATAAAGGGAAAATTTACCTTTCATTTTTCGCTTTGTTTTATGTATGCAATCATATTTTTGGTTTGATTATAATCTCTATCCTCTAAAATATTTCCAAAACCATACCTATTTGACACCATAATGGACCCAACAGGACCTCGTCGATCTAGATGTCTTTTGAAACTCCCCCCATTAATGGGAGGGGTTCCAAGTCTTTCTCTATTTAGGCATCAAAGACAGAACACTACCATCCTTATCGGTTAATCCTTTATTGGGGAATCATTAGTTGGGAACCCTTGTCGGTCACCCAATGCCACACCAGTGGACACTTGCTAAGGGGTAAAATGCTTGGGTGGTAGTTGATGGATATCCCTCTCAGGGTTTCCGGTGCCCGAGGCAGACTATCAGATTAGCTGTAAAGTTACAAAGACATTGCACACATGTTTATACTAATGTATAATTAAAAAAGAGAGATATTTAAGGTTTAGCTCTTTGTGGACACAATATCATATGGAGAGCACTAAGTGGCATGGTAGAAATCCTTACTCACCAGCTCGAAATGTAGATCCTGCAACCAAACAAAGCACACACATAATATTCACAGTGGTATCACTTACTAGCAATTAAAAAAGGATATAATCAACATTAAAATATGAAAATATGAGCCATTTATATCATGCTTCATAGAATAATGAATAAAAAATGTGACACTGAAACATCAAATGGACAAAACAGATACATTTATATTAATTTATAAGAAGGAGGATTACAACCATTGGTTGTACCAAGCCCTCCTCAGTCTTCCAATTCCTCTCTCTCTTTCCTCTATCTTCGAGTGTGATGATACTTGGGCTAAGAGTCCTCAATGAACCTTTCCAATCCTCAAGCCTCACACTCAACAATGAAATTATTCTCTACACACGATCAAACCTTTGACTTTTGACCAAGAGCCCAAACCTCCAATTTATAGGAATTGGAGAGGACAAACCTTGCTAATCCTTTCAATCAGTTTGAATAGGGAAAAATATTGTTGTTTCCTTTCCTTTCCTTTTTTTTCCCTCTATAGATGTTGAGTTTTGTTTGTAAATATCTAATAAAAGGTTTGTACCATAAGTTGTTGCTCTTGAACTGAATCATTCTGAAGAAAAGCAAGAAATGCAAGTCAGTTTCAGCGGGATTTTTCTCTTTTCACATGAAGACATGGATAACGTTGCCCCTTAGGCAATATAAAGTGTTACCCTAGGTACTAACTCTCCCTTTTCATGGATGGGATGCGTTATAAATTGGCCTAGCTATCTCTAGGGGTGCGTTACCTTGGAAAAATCGGTCTTTGTCTGGGTCATTTTCTTCCTTCCATGTTTCCTTCTCCTCTGAGGTGATGAGGAGTTCATTTTTCTTGTAATAGATTCCCCCTAAAGTGTGAGGTCAGAGGCAAAGATGATGGCTGAAATAATTTATAATATATGTAGCAGAGCGAGAGGACTTGGAGGACTGAGGAAAACATGAAACAACAACGTATGTAAGAAATATAAATATTTGTCTTGAGTCGGGCCTTCCCATGCTTAGTAGATATATCAAAATGAGTTTTCTAGAATGAGATATGACTAGTGTGTCCACCTATAAGCACAATGTGGAAGCTTGTGTCATGACAAGATCAATATAATAAGTTGTCTCCGAAAACAATATCGCATCTTGGGAGAGGAAACACAACTGAAATGATGTAAGCCTCAACCCAAGGTCTTGGTCACCGCTTCACTAAACTACATATTTTTGCACATGTGAATGAAGGAGTTGTAATCGAACATGCTGGAAATCATATGATTATAAGTCAATAATGAAAACTGTTAATAGACGCGAGAGTGGCCACCGATAAGGATGATGGTCCCGAATATGCACAGTACAATCTAGCGAGTGTGAATAAAAGGCATTGATGTCGAACACTCATAGAATCATTCGACTGGGGGCCACTAATGAGAAGCCCGAATGAAACACAAAGTAACCTGCCACTGAGGCCTACAAGCACGTAGGTATTTATGTGTTTCTGTATCAACTACCTAGATAAGATGTTCAAGTCGATAGGAAGAGATTTGTCAAAAGCTAGGCACTGAGGCATCCTACATCAGTCGACACGAAACGGGAAAATGTGATTTTTTTTTTAAGAGAGTCAAGAGAAAATGGGAGTAACTGATGATGACAAATGATTTCTGGTATATGATGGCTTGGATGATACAGGAAGCAATAGATAGTGAGATATTCTTGAACAATAGAAGGCACAGTAATAGGTTACCAGGAAGCTTAGGTTTAATGAACACCAAAGAGTGTTAGGATTCACCAATGCAGGGGCATCAACATACGAAGGCTAAAATCATAGAATGGTAGGGTTTGGCTAATTGCTAGTGAATTTTCTGGGAAGTGTCATGTTTAAGAATTGTTTTCTGCCAAATCTACCTTCAAATCATAATAGAATAAGTATCCACTTTGTCCAAATTTCCCCTGTCTGATTAAGTTTAACGAGTCCAGACAGGTAAACTCAGTGATATTTTCATATTTAGGGAGTTTCAAAAACATCATAAAAGACAACTCTGGGGGGGTACCTTTTTCATGTTTGATAATCGGGTGCAACAAAGGGAGAATAGTAAGTCCGACACAATTCATTTTCCATAAGTTAGTCCATTGAATCCAGATAAAGTGATAAACCTATGTTCGATGGAAATCTACCTCATTTTGTTATGAGTACAAGGAGACGAAGTAAACTCAATATTCTTCGTGAATTTTTAACGAGTCAGACGAAGAAAAAATTGATCCTCTTCGTGGAATTTTAACGAGTCCAATGGAGAAAAACTCGGTTGCTTTTTTGGTTTTTTAACAAGCTAGAAAAATATGGAAAATAATGGCTCATATTTCTTCATCATGGTAGTTTAACGAGCTCGAAAAAAGAAACTCAGGGCTTTTTCAGTTTCACGAGCTATAAAAACTTCCTACAAAGAAAGCTCGTGTGGAGTCAAACATGGTCAAATTTGCACATGAACACTAACAAATCATCAGAGCATCGATGAATTTTGAAAGACCAATAGTTGCAACAAAAAATAGTGGAAATTTACCAATTTTAACAGACTATCTAAGTGAGTCATACCTCCATAATGTCTATAAGAAGGCAACAGGCCTTCATTTTCACTCTTTTGAGTGCTGCGAAAGAGCTCCAGAGCGAAAAAGAGGTGAAACTTCTGCTGTTGATTGTGGAAGATCTTGGCAACGGTTTTTGTTCCACGAGTTCCAAGTAATAGCTTAAGCCTTAATCTAGATTTCAATTGGTATTTTAGTTCTTTTTATTGGATGAAAATTGGATTTTTAGCAGGCCCTAAAAATTTTAAGCGGCTAACGTGGGCACCTAGTGTGAGCACATTAAACGCACTGCCCATTAAGGGAAAGTGTGTTAGCACGCTATATTTTGCACTAGGGCCCGCATTAGCTGGCACAAACATTTTTTAAACTTGTTTTGCCTAATACTTAAGTGTTTCAGCTTGAAACTAATCCATTGGAAACTTTCTTTGTGTAGGTGTGAATCTATTACCATGAGTATTTGGCGTGAAAGAGAGCACGAACGGGAAAAAAATGAAATGGTCACTGATGTTGCTACTTTTCTTATTATATGTAGATGCATTTTACTGAAGTATGCTCATTTAGATATGGTGAGGGGGCATGAAGACCTTCTGAGGTGGATCATCCAGCAGTGGGATGATCAGCAGCATGTCTTTCACATCGGGGGTCATGAACTCTCGATTGAGAAAGATGACATATATTATTTGACTAGCCTGTCATGCAGAGGACCAAGGCCTAATATGATAGCCTCCAGGGTTGATCCCCGCACTTTTGCGGATTGGATCCAAACTCATTTCATAAAAAATACTACACCGGTAATAAACTGAGTTCCTATAGCACGGGTGGTCTCGAGACCGATGAGGTCTCTCTTGTGGATGATATTTCACTTAGCAGGAGCCAAGAGTCAGTATGTGGCCACCAAGGCCCAGGTATTATTGGTGTTGGATTGCATGTAGGCACAAATTTTTGACTGGTGTGAAGGTGTTGTCCGTTGGGTTCGAGAAGAACTGACGGCATGTAACACCCGGTCCCAACGAGAGTTTGGGTTTGGCACACTGATAGTGTCCTTCATACTAGAGCAGGTGCCTGTAATGAGGTCCAGGATGATCATGGATGTGATGGGACCACAAGAGACTAGACAGATTCGCTGGTCTTCTTTGATGCCGCGGACTAGAGAGGGTCCAATCTGTCACTTTTTTGATGATGCATTCAAAAGTGTCTCGATGGAGAGATCTTGATGATCGAAGATTATCCCTATGCAGGGAAGAACTACATAGGAGATCCGGATTTGATACTACCACCAGATACTCAATGTGGTCTAGATGGTAAGAAGGAAAACTATGAGTGTTTAAGTATTTTTTATCTTTTTAATGTTTATGCAACTTTTTTGTTTAATGGGTGAAAATGTTTTGAGATGAAGCTTATTGCTTGACACAAATGTGGCACCTTTCTGTCCAGGAAAAGCCCCTCGCTATGCACGACGAGTAATGCAGCTACCTAGGGTTGGAGCAATAGCAGAGGCTGCAACATCCACTGAAGAGGTTGATGACGCACTCAGTTTGCATGAGGTTTCTAGGAACCTCGAAGGATTGAGCATGGGCGTGCTGCCTCTTCCCATGAGGGAGATCTCGGTTCACCTGTAACAACACACAGTGGGTGTGTCGGAGAGGTTCTTGGTGCCTTTTAGGATGTTAGCTAGAGCAGTTATTTTCTACCAGAAGCAGCAGGCTTAGGAGGATTAGTGGATAGAGTTATAGATGTCAGAGTGAGGCTTAAGAGAGCCAATTTTTGTAAAACACCCAAGTTTTGGAGATTTTTTTTATGTAACATGAATGGAAATGACATATATATATATATATATATATATATATATATATATATATATATATATATATATATATATATATATATATATATATATATATATATACATATACATATTTTGGCGATTTTTATCTTGTGTTTTTATTTTTTATGTATCTTTTAAGGGAAAAATATACACTCATGCATGAATCTTTCTACAATAAATGTGACAAATGCCAATATAACACATAATTCGCTAATGAATCATCTAATGTATTAGATTCTCTAGGAATGTGCTCAAAATTAATGATTTGAAATTGAAGTTCTATAAGTCGTACCCTTAAGTAATAATGTGATAAGATTGGATGAAGGACACGATAACAATTATTCAAATGCATAACGACTAGCTGGGAATATAACCTGACCACGAGATTGGAGATGCCGCAAGATGTAGATTCCATGAGGATTTGTATCACCAATATGTACTCATCAATATTGTTGGTGGCATTGCTAAGAAATATTCCCCTGGAACCAAGTAGTTCTGACTCAGGTGTATAGAGGACCCAAGTAGCTGATGCAATGTGCCGTGTGTGAAAACTGGCACCATCAGTGTATCCAACGTTTGGTAAGGATGAAAATCAAATCTATGTAAAATAAGAGAGTCTTCATAAGAAAAATATTTAAGAACCCAAAATATCCACACACACCAAAAAGGATAAAAAACTTATATACATAAAATTACAAAGCATATGCCTAGTGGAACACTAGGCGAAATACTTTTTTCAGAGAGAGCTTGTTGCGGGGCTCAGTGAGTGGAATCCCTTTATAGTCTTGAAGTTCATAAGATCATTTTGAAAGGAATTTTGTGATGATGTAAGGACCAAGCCATAATGGTTGAAGTGTTCCTGCCCCCAAGAGGTCGTGTCTCTGATCATAGAGTAGAACGAGATCACCTTCTTGGAAAGAACGAGGCTTGACATATTTGTCGTATTGAGCTTTTACTCGGTGCTTGTGAGATTCCAGTGATAGTGTGGCATATCAATGAGTTTCTTCCAACTGATCGAGCGAGACCAAGTGCTCTTCTTTGGCAGTGGTGCCAAGTAGGAGTTCAACAACTAGCTTAAGTGATGGAATCTCACACTCGATTGGAAGGACTGCTTCCAGACCGAATGCTAGTTGGAATGACGTGAAGCCTATAGCCATTTTCACTGATTTTCAGTATGCCCATAACGCGGAGTATAGATTCCGATGCCATGTGGTTTTATGGTTGCTGACTAATCGACAAATCGTGCTCTTGTATAATATTCCTAAATGGGAAAAGCAGCAATATAGCTCATAAAATGAAAGCAGTAGAAAATATTTAACACATGAAACCATGAGACCAATATGGAGCCATATTATTAATCATATATGCACCAAATAAGTACAAAAAAATGAGGCATAAACCATAGAATGTGATGACACAAGCCTCCAATACATAAGTGACTCTCAAAGTGAGGTGTTGCTGCTATACAAAATGTCGGAGAGGCTGCTACAACGTAGTCATATTAAGCATAAAAATGGTTGGAGACAGTACAATGAAATAAAAATAATGATATAGGATCCAATATATTCTAGGCATACAGATCTAAGCACTAGATCATCTTTCCAAGACAACCTAAGTGGATTTCTGGAAATGCACACAATGCGACAATATAAGCTGCAGCCCTAGGGCTGAAGATATGCTGTAACAACAGAAATGAGAAAATATGGATAAAGCTAATGTATAAACCTATAACTCTTCTCCAATATATCCTTCATATGAAAGCATGTCTCCTCCATTGAAGAAATCCCCTTCCAAAACAACCACTGCAACTACCCTTACAACTCCTCCCTAAAATAACGCAGATCTGGACTGAAACTGTGCTGTAGGGGATAAATACTCCTTGGACTGATGCTATATGTGTCAAATAAGCCCAATGGTCTTCTTTAAAGGCCTCCCAATGGATGGAAACCTTCTTCCACTGAAAAACTAGCTCTGAAGACCCCCAATATAATTCTCCATTGCTGCACCCTGAAACACAACACAATATTCTGCAGAAAATATGCTGATGAAGAAGTTTAAGCTTGGCCCTAAGACTAAATGTGGAAATCAAGTTCAAGACTCCTCCTAGAGGCCTCTCAAGGAAAAATATGGGATTCCCGCTCAGGAACACCTGGTGCTAAACAGCACAGCAATCTCAACTAAACAACAGAAGAATGCAAGAAGTCTAAACAAACCACATACAAAATAATAATCTAAAACATAACCCATATGGCTACCATCCTCTTCCTTATATAATTTATGAGCTTCCTTACTCTTGGCCCCACTCAATTAGGTCACTTCTTTCATGTAATCAATCTCCCTCCAAAATTGCGTTATTCCTCATTAAATGTCCACTCCTCCATAACAGCATTGTTGATTTCGTCAAAGTTGACCTATTCAACATGTTGTATCACCTTTTGACACTCAAATGTGCTTTATTTAGCTTCTTAGATGGTCTCCTTTCATATTTGAAGTGTTTTTATTATTGCTAAGGTGATTTAAAGGCCTCCCTACCCACTTATTCACCTACCTAGTGACGAAATAATCTATAATATTCCATTTAGCTAAAAGGTAAATTTTAGGAATATTACAGTCCTCCCCTCCGAAATGTTGCTTTTCCTCAAGCAAATATAAGGGTTTAGAAAAATTCTCCCCTCTTCCTCTTATGGCCTCCTCATCCCATAGTCTCCACCATTGCTTCATATATTCTACAAAAATTTTGTCTCCCAATGGTTCCCCCAAATGTGCAAGTTGGACTTTTGTGGATAAACCAAATGGCTCTCATCATGAGAAAACCTTATTTCTATCCTTCTCGCTATCCACTGGACTCTTCAAGGTAGGAGTGATGACAAAAATAGCGGATCTCATTCCCAACGAGAGACTCCCATCTCCATGCTATCATCCAAATGAAATGAGTCACCTTCCAGCATGGTAATTCATAGAAAAGTTCCTCCCAAAGGTTCATGAGAGGCATATACCAAGTGATCCAAACAATCATATGATCACCTCATAAGAAAATAAGTTATCTACTGTAGTGGCCGTTTTATCTCCCATGCTCCCCTTGAAGCATAAATCATAAAAAGTGTGTGAAAGGTCTTTCCCAATGGACACATCCAACCAATGTGTCTTCCCTCCAATTATGTTCTCAAAAAAATTAAGAACATCATCGACATAAGGGATCACAATCCAAGTTATTCTAGCTGCCATGTGTACTATTAGGGAAGGGAAATGGTCCCTCAAGTTCATCTAGCGCATTTTTTCTCCTATCTTCCATAGAATATGATATAACAAGTGTTCCCCCCACCACTCGTTTGCTGCCCGATTCTTCTTGCATGCTTGGAGGAGGTGTATGATCAATGAAGCACACCATGAAGAATACATCATATCCCCAAAATCTTCTAGGGAATGACCAACATCATCATTTATCATGGCCCCAAGTATCCCATGAAGCCAATAAGACAGAGTGCCCTATTTTGGAGAAATGCCCTGTACATGAGTGTTAAGAAAATGAGAGTATATAGTAAATATATCATGATGCTCAGAAATACAATCCTTACCATACACTTGTTTCAAACTAGTGAGGTAGCTCATGGATGAGCTCCTTCTCACACCCAATTATTAAGAAGGTGGTGATAATAACTCTTCCCAAGAGCTTGGTCTCCCCTCAACCTCCAAATTATCTATTCACTTCCTCATATGACAGTACACCTCATATTTTAAGTCTTCCCACATGAATCCTCCAAGATAGTATGGTATGCTTTAATGAAATCAATGGGATTGGAAAGAAATATCTCATAGGTTGCATGTAGTAGTTTATCCTTGAGCTTTGAGGCTCTAGCCAAGAATATCATACTCTGATAAAAGATCACCCTATATCTCACTGTATATCCTCCATCTGGAAACTGGTCATCAAGTATCCTACATGTAAAGAGATCCTTGGAGTATTCCACCAATAGTTGGGATCTCCAATAAGGATATAAAATCTCTAATGACAACGTTGTTGATCTATACTGTGTAGACCCTACCATGTGGTTTCCTTCTTCCTTGACATATCCTATGCCAAATTCAAGCACCAGTATGTTGCTAACATGTGCCTCCTGCCCCTCCTGTAGCTGCTCATGCTCAAGTGAAGTTCGAAGCTGTTGGAGGCTAGTCTTTCGTAGGAAGCTATCATGTCTCCAAAGTCTCCTAAGCTTGGACAATGCATGCATGACTTGCCACCCTCCTCTACCAAATGGGGAAGATTCCTCCCTATGTGGAAGTGTCCTCCTTTTCTCTAATTCCATGGAGTGGTCTCCTTGAACGATGATGGTGCCATCCTCCATCCCAAAAACATCTTCTCACAGCACATAATAGCTAATGAGAGTGGGTAATGATGATATTGGGAGAATGTCTACCTCCTCCTGGTGCCTACCCAAGACTCTTTGTTCCGTGATAAATCCTCCCAAGGTTCTCACCCCTCCTAAATTAATGAGTGGTGAGGTATTTCTCATCTCTTGATTTAGTGGCCTCCCGGGTGGAATGCCTCGATGTAATAAGACATCAAAGTCTGAAGTAGACTATATAGGTGAGTGGACTTATTTTTCCCTCCTTTCACTAGGAAAACCAGTCTCATTCTTCTATATATAAACCCTTTGAAATAAACAAGGGTGAATGCTCCCCATCCTTTGATGTTGATCCACCTCTTCTTCTCCTCCTTCCATCAAGGTCTTACTACCCATCACTACTATCACATGTCGTTCCCTGGGAACCTTATGCAAAGATGAAAAAGTTCCTCCAATTGAAGAAATATCTTCATGCCCATCCCCATGAGGTGATGGTTCTCCTCCTAAAGTGATATTTTTGTTACTTCCTCTATGTTCTTCCTCCTCATTAATATTTAAGAATACCTCATCAACAATGAGAGACCCTAGATCTTGGTATTCCCTTGAAGGAGGAATCTCCGTGTATTTATTTTGAGAAGAAATCTCTTCCTGAAATGGGGATCTTGCCTTTGGCATGGTATCATATAGGTTTTTATCCCCCTCAATATAAATCTGAAGTGGAGTGGATATAATATATCTTTCCAACTCATGCAAAGGCTTTGAATGTTTTGGTTTGGCTAGCTCAATCAAAGATGTTTCACAGTGTTTTCCATCAAATCTCTTCACTAATATATTAGTGAATCATGCATAAGTAGCTATATTTGCATGATTAAATGAATAATATTCATAAAAACACCAATTATAAGCTCTACCTTTAAGATGCAGCACTGCTATCCTAAGGGCTTCCTTTTCTAAAACTTGATGTAGCTGCAAGTATGAATCTAGCTACTCTATCCAATCGTTGGCTATGCATGTGGATGACCCATCAAAATTTGGCAGGAAGAATCTACCTCTTCTACTTCTGTTATGATTATTGGGTCTTCTTTCCTCCTTGATTTGGAAAAACCTTTGGAAGTTCAGGTGCTCCTTGAATCTCCAAGATTGAGATTCATACTCCTGAAGATAGTCACTCAAAGTCTCTTCCTTTGGTCCATATTCTTCCTCCATTTCTCTTGCTGTGAATATCAACATAAAAATGCGTTGTGGATCATATTTTGTGGCTACATGCTCACACCCCACATGTAAAAATCTATGGTTTTCTTCAGATTCAAACCCCTTTGGATATTCCCTACTCATATCCATTCTCATCTTCTTGATATCTTCATTGATGTTCTACATAGTTTGAAAAAGAAGCTTTCAAAGATTCTCTTCCTCTCTTCCTCCAAATACTAGACTCTTGTCTTTGTCCCTTTTGTACATCTCCTATCCTTGTGAGAAGCTTCTCCTTATGGTGACATATTGGCTGAATGCATAGGCTAAGCCAAGATTATGCTCTGATACCATTGTAATATTACCAAATGGGAAAAACAACAATATAGCTCATAAAATGAAAGTAGTAGAAAATGTTTAACACACGAAACCATGAGACCAATATGGAGCCATATTATTAATCATATATGCACCAAATAAGTACAAAAAAATGAGGCATAAACCATAGAATTTGATTACACAAGCCTCCAATACATAAACACTCTCAAAGTGAGGTGTTGTTGCTATACAAAATGTCGGAGAGGCTACTACAGTGTAGTCATATTAAGCATAAATAAATCTGGAGATAGCACAATGATATAAAAATACTGATATAGGCTCTAATAGATTCTAGACATACATATCTGAGCACTAGATCAGCTTTCCAAGACAACCCAAGTGGATTTCTAGAAATGCACACAATGTGCTAATGTAAGCTGCAGCTCTAGGGATGAAGATATGTTGCAATAACAAAAATGAGAAGATATGGCTGAAGCTAATGTAGAAACCTACATATCTTCTCCAATATATCCTCTAGATGAAATAATGGCTCCTCCACTAAAGAAATCCCCTTCTAAAACAACCACTGCAACTACCCCTGCAACTCCTCCCCAAAATAACGCATATCTGGACTAAAACTGTACTGTAGGGGATAAATACTCCTTGTACTAATGCAAAATGTGTCAAATAAGCCCAAGGGGCTTCTTTACAGGCCTCCCAATTGATGGAAACCTTCCTCCACTGCAAAACTAGCTCTAAAGACCCCCAATATAATTCTCCACTCTTGCACCCTGCAACACAACACAATATTCTGCAGAAACTGCCCTGATGAAGAAAACTGAAGCTTGGCCCTAAGCCTGAATGTGGAAATGAAGTGAAAGACTCCTCCTAGAGGCCTCTCAAGGAAAGATATGGAATTCCCGCTCGGGAACACCCGATGCTAAACAACACAACAATATCAACTAAACAGTTGAAGAATGCAAGAAGTATAAACAGACCACATACAAAATAATAATCTAAAACATAACCCATATGGCTACCATCCTCTTCCTTATATAAGTTATCAGATTCCTTACTCTTGGCCCCACTCAATTAGGTCACTTCCTTCATGTAATCAATCTCCCTCCAAAATTGCATTATTCCTCATTAAATGTCCACTTCTCCATAACAGCGTTGTTGATTTGGTAAAAGTTGACCTATTCAACATATTCTATCCCCTCTTCACACTCAAAGGTTCTTTATTTAGCTTCTTAGAGGGTCTCCTTTTACACTTGAAGTGTTTTTATTGTTGCTAAGGAGATTTATGGGCCTCCCTACCCACTTATTCACCTACCTAGTGACAAAATAATCTATAATATTCCATTTAGCTAAAAGCTAAATTTTAGGAATATTACATCTTGAGGACACTATTTACGCCCTAGACTTGACCGTTAGCTTGTGGATATTAGGATGAAGACTGATCTTTTCGAAAAATTATCATGGAAGTTAAATTCATCATCATTTGGTTATGAAAATGTGAACCATGATCTGTGACAATTGAGAGGGGTACACCGAAACAACAGATGACCTAATTGAAGAGGAAGAGAGCAACGGTTTCTCCATCGACCGTAAAAATGGGAATGGATTCAACCCATTTTGTGAAGTAGTCGACCGCAACTATGATGTAGTTGTGTCCATGAGCAGAAGTGGGATTGCATGTGACGAAGTCTATTCCTCATTTACCGAAAGGACCAATGGATAAAACCAGATGAAGAGGGGTAGGATGGGCACGCATTTTATTCATAAAAATCTGACACAGATGGCACTTATGGACCATTGTGATGTATTACTTAAAAAAAGTGGGCCAATAGTATCCTGCAAGCAAGATTTTCTGGGTAGTAGCTATGCCAGAAAGATGACCGCCACACGCCCCAGTGTGGAAGTCATTTAAATCGTGTTCCACCTCGTTAAGAGTGAGACAACGCCAAAGAATAGTATCGACACCATGATGATATAGAGTATCGTTTAGTACAAGATAATGTTTCTCTTGGTGATGAATGCGATGAAGGTCATATGACGTGAGAGCTGGGCAGAATCGTTGAGTTTGGAGGTAGACCGGAATTTCTCCATACCAAGGATCAGATGAATTGACCGGATAGATAGATTCATTAGGAAATGGATCATGAGCTACTTCCTGGGAAGGTATGACAGTAATTCGGCGAAGACTAGAGATTTATTTTCTTTGGAAGCAGTGAAAACCAAATCAAACTGTTGGAGGATTACAATCTATTTGGAATATTTTCCTCCAATGGTCTAATGAGACAAGATGTGTCACATTGGACTCTGCAAAGAAATTATGGTAGCTTGCCATAGCAATATATAGTGTCAGAGGCCGATGATAGCAATGACCACCATGAGAGATAGTTTCTCCACATGTGAATATTGTAATTTAGGTCCAATGAGACCTTTTTATAGATAATATATCACATGATCACTATGTTCATCGTGAAATTGAACCAAAACCATGCCTAGCGAGGATGGTGAGGCTACCAGGTAGAGGAGAAAGTCGTGCGAATAGTTGTAGGCACTAAGAAGTGGGGCAGAAACGAGTACTCATTTCAAGGTGTCAAATGACAGTTTAGCCTTATCATCCCATAGAGACGGTACCCCTTTCTTGAGCAAGTGCATGAAGCCTTTCATCATCTCAGCATAGTTTACAATGAAACGACGTAAAAATTTTTCCTTCCCTTGCAAACGTTGGAGTTGTATAATGGATTCTGGCACAGGTAATTCAATGATCGCCTTAACCTTATTGGTATCAACCCTAATCCCCTGCTTGGAAACAATAAATCCAAGAAGACATCGAGACTCGACAAAAAATATGCAATTATGCGGATTCAGACATATGTTTTAGAACCTACACCGAGCAAAGATTTCTTTGAGATGCGCAAGGTGATGGGCTAGTTTCTTGGAGTGAGCTAGAAGGTCATCCAAGTAAGCTTGTACAATGTGTCTGATATCGTGAAATGCATAGTCCATAGCCCTCTGAAAATTTTCTCCTGAATTATTCAGACTGAAATGGATTTTACAATATGAAAATGTGCCCCAAGGACAAATGAAGGCTATTTTCTGCTGGTCATACTTTTTAATCGCTATCTGGTTATATCCGAAAAATCCATCCATAGGGGAGAAGGATTCACATCTGGTGCAATCGTCGAGAATTTGATCTATGAACAGAGTTGGATAATTGTCTTTTGGACAAGCCACATTCAGATCATGATAATCAACACATACCCGAATGGTGCCTTTTTTCTTATCTATGGGAACCAGATTGGATACCCATTCCGTCAGAGGAACGAGATAGATGAAATCACCATGTAAGATTTTTTCAACTTCAGTATTGATAGCTACTGCTTTGCGAGGGTGGACTGGTCGAAGCCTTTTCCGGATAAGCTTGGAATTTTCATAAATCTTCATTTTTTCCTCGACTATAGATGGATTTATTCCAGGAATTTCGTCGTAAGACCGAGCGAAAAAATTGTGGAAATCCTTAAAAAGGGATGTGAAGCGTGCAATTTCCTCAGGACTGCAATCGGCTCCAATCTGTATATTTTCCACGATACCCATTTTGACCGAGATATCTATGAGCATAGTCTTGGAAAGATTGCCTATTTTCCCTTCGGCGTCAGTAGTTTGAAAAATCATGTAAGTGGAGGGAACGATCTCAGGTGGGTCGAAATATGGGATTTGAATAGTGGTCACATCTAAATCAAACATCAAAGCACGATTATGAAACTCTCCCCAAGGTCATTCCTCTAGAGACATGATCTCTCGAATAGCTTCATCCGTAGTTAGTACTTCATCGAGGAGATCATTAGAAGGAATTGTGATGGGAGAGAGGGTGGTACCATTGGTCGAAACAAAAGTAGTGGAGGGTTTAGATGCTAATTGGATGGCTTGATAAGCCAACTCAACCGATGATAGTGGCATCTGATCTCCATAGGAATCAATTTCTGAAGGCGCCGGTAGAATCCAGGGATCGATAGAGCCATCTAAGATGGTGGATATCATTGCAATCATGTGTGGAACCTCAGGCAGTGGGAGAGGAAAACAAACCATCAGGGAATATGCCTTTAGAAGACCGATACCAACACTAACATAAGAGTCAGGAATGCCTCCTACTAGGGGTACAGTGCTGCTAGATAACATGGAATAATCAGGGGTGAAAAAGGATAACTGATCCACTGTAACTATGTTCCCATCCACTGGAAAAAGGATGAGTTGGAAAATCGAAGAGACAATGATAATCATTTCATAAGACCATTTGCGACCCAAAAAAATATTATAGTCGAGATGATGATCTACGACTTTTATTTCCACAGTTATAGTTTTCCCACTAAGTGAAATGGAAAATATAGCAAGGTAGCCTTTTGGGAGGAAAGTGTGGCCATCGAAAGCTTTAATGGAATTTGACAGCGGAGACAAAGTGGGAGGACCCAAAGATATCCAACACACAGTTGACATAATGCAGGTCGAAGCACCTTTCTCTATGAAAGTGTGATGGATTGGTCTCCCTTTCAACACAACTTGAACCTGGAAAGCAAGCTGGTGTGAAAGGTGAGGTTTGGATTTTTCCATGTTGAAGATGGCTAACATAGAATCCTAGGGGTAAATTCCACCAATGGCCGAAAGCAGAGCTTTCCTTTGTGATGGGAAGGTTTGAAATACTTCGAGTGCAGACATGGTTGATGGTGCTTGTGCCAAATCTTCTACAATGTTGTAGTTTTGGGAAGCACGTGTAGAGTTGTTATGAGTCGTGTTTCGAAGTGTCCCTTTGGGGGGACGAATCACGGGGTTCGCAGTAGGCCTTTCGATATGAAAATTATTAGGCAGTGGTGGATTCAAACTTGAACCAGGTTCTTTAGCCTCAATGATAGGATTTCCATAGATTTTATCTCGGGTTTGGAGTTCAACAGTCTCCATGCCATAAATGGTAGATGATCCTTCAGAAGAAGGATGAGTACCACCGTTGCCCCTATGCGGGGGTTGTGGTGGGTTCACAACCATGTGGTGTTGTTGTTGCTGTGGATTAGGGAAGGGATTGTGAAGGACGACAGGTGTCCTTCCAGAGTCCTTGTTCGTAATAAAATTTGTGCATTCCTGCAGCCGATGATATTTGTATGTGAAGTGGTCCTTCGCACAAATTCTGTAAGGGAATCTCATTGGTTTCTCCTTTCCTTTGTCATTTTTAGCAGCATTTTTCTGATTGGGTTTATTCGAAGTACTGCATTTCTCTTCAGAAGGAGAGGTCCTTTTGTTATTATTATTGTTCTTGCCCCTATGTTTTTGTGTAGACTTCATAGAGTGTACCTTAGCATTGGGAAGAGGAGTTGATTGGTTAGGGGCGGTGGTAGCTGAAGATGGCTGTGAAGTTTTCCCACTGAGCCATTTTATGGCTACACTAGAGGTTGCACCATCGAGGCCATCGGCGTGTGCTCTGGGTAATTGAGTAGTGGGAGGATTCGAGTTGCCAGGGGAATGGGGGAGTAAGTCATACAACGTGCTAGATATGAGATATAGATGTTGTGCACAATAGATCGATTGGTCTTCCATGACCGCACCAAATAAGAAAACATCCTTAGAAAGGGGTGGTAAGAGTGACTTACAAAACCATTTCGATAAGAGATGATCCGGGATTGTTGCTTTGACTAACCTCTGCCTATGTCGCCATTCATGAATGTGATCAGAGATGTGGGTGGCAGTGTCTTGGCATAGTGAGGTTAAGAGTTACATTCCAGATTCATATCTAATAGGTAATTGGAAGTTCTTAAGAAATTTCATTGCTAAGGCACCAAAATTATTGATGCCCTCACATGGTAAGTCAATGTACCATTTGGCAGCGTTGCCCGTGAGAGTGTGGGGAAAAGTCTGAGGCAGATAATATCATCCACCGTGGATTTAGATACAGACCATAGATGAAAGGTGGTGATTTGCGTAGCCAGATCCTCCCCTTTTCTCCCTTCGAATTTAGGGATATTGGACCGAATATTTTACGGTACTGGAGGCCAGAGTGCATTGTGGTTGATGGGATCATTGGCCAATTTGTAGAAGTCAGGGATTTCTAAAGTTTCCAAGAATGGCAATTGCGTGTTTTCCCCTGGATCTAGCCAAGGAAGTGTTGGCTGACCATTTGGACCGTAAGGTCCGCCCATGAATGTGTTACCAATGGGATAAGTAGGAATTTGTTGTTAAAGTTTTCAGTGAGTGGGGTGGTAGGGGTGAATGGTTGTTGTTCGTAGGGTATGTTGTTCTAGGAGGCAAACTATTGGTTACCCCCAGTGTAATAGTTTCCCCTTTGCTCAAATTTGTTTTGGGGTTGGATCGCCCATATGGATGCGATAGAGTTATCCATTGGCATACTGATATTTGCATTGTTGACCATCGACATAGACCCTACATCGGAAGTTTGACCACTCAAAGGAACATCAGTAACAATTGGTGGTCTCACTTGTCCTATTGAATGTAGGGGTACCGAAGTGCCCCCTAGCATATATGTATTGGTGACACTACCCCCTGGAATAATAGCCAAGGGGTTTTAACACAACAATGGGTTCCAACTGAAAGGGTTACTAAAAGGAACTGAAGGGACCCTGCTAGTGGGAGCAGAAAATGTGGGTCTCGATGTAGTCATTATAGGAGCATATCCCAAAGTGTTCAGAGGTTCGCTTATAGTTTTGATGACCAGATTACTAGAACCTGGTATAGACTGGCTATTGGGGTTGCAAGTCATTTGCGTAGAACTGGAAACTAGCGACGAAGATGGTGGTGAAACCGAGTTGGACACCAACGACACTGATCCTATGGTCGCCGGTTGTGAAATAGATGTAGGTGTAGCCGAAGACATGACTAGCACTAGTGTAACTTGAACTAACAATTTCCTCGATGGGTTAGTGGGAGGAGGATTATAAGGAGGTACGACTCCTTCAATGAAAGGATCCTCTGGAAACTCCGTATGGTAGGGAGCTATATGAAATTTAGGGGTTGTCACTGGAGACTTATCTTCCGAAGAAGGAATTTGTTCACTGAGACTCGACTCCTCCCCTGGTGTCAATGGAGGGATACCTTACTGCTATTTAGAAAGACGACGAGGGTCGAAGGATGCCATGGTGACCTGTTTAATTTTATCAAATTATTATTTTGAGGTATTATAAAATCTTAGTGATAGTAACCACACACCTAAAAAAGAAAAAATAACTTCTAAAATCAATCAATAAAGCAACCAGAAGGGGTATGACCATTTCTGATTACTACCATTTTCTGGAGATGAAACCCAGTATCACAATAGCATAGAGAGAGAGTTGATCAAATATACAGTTACGGTTACTCTAGATATTCACTCGAACCTCAAACAATAGGTGTAAGCACTCTCATGAAGACGAGTACCCTCTAAAAGACTGAAGACAGAGTACTTCTGTCTGTTTTAGGTACCACAACAGCCAACCCTAATCACCTTATGTAAGTCCCTAAAGGTATAGAAACTAAATATACATCAAATCACAAACACTATCACGGGGGTCACAGTCGTAGAAATCATGTTATATGGGCAGAACACCTAGATCCCCGATCTAGTTTTGACATCCCCAAGGGGAACCCCAATATATAAAATGGCCATTGTTATGCACTCAAAGGTGAGCTACCTTCTCATGCACCTCAGTTTTGTCTCGCGATTAACTCCAGTAGTAGGGGAGTGATCCTGATAGTATGAGTGCAACAGGATCTCACTTTTTAATGACTCTAGTTTCAAGTTTTGTGATCTTGGGTGATTTTCTCACTTCTCCTATCCCAAGATCCTAGCCTGAACTACTATTGGTGTGAGCACATAAAAAGTTATGTGATTAATTTTATTAGTGCTTGATTCTTACTATACTTTCTTATTAGTCTTGCGGAGGGGGAGTGGACGTATGAAATGTAATGAGACTCTGACTCAAAACCATGTAGAAAAATTCTCTAAATATTCAATTCAATGAAGATTTTATTCTATAGGGAGATATCTTTCAAACATCCATGCAAAAAAAATTCAAATAATTCAGTTCAACCTAAAAATATTCAGACATATATCTATCCTCTCTAACAAATTTTTTAACCAAAAATTTTAGAATGAATTCAGTTATGTTCAGGAAAACTTAAAAAAAAAAAAATCTTCTTCAAAAAGTAGATGCTACTAACACTAACATTTTAAACAAGAAAACTAAAAAATGCTAGCTGGTAACCAAGCACAGGGATCCAAGAAATAGAAGCTAATATGGTATCCAATAACTCCACAGCCAAAGGGAAACACAACATGGGTGTAAACAATAGATTTTGACTAGGTAACGTTGGCTAGCAGAGGCTAGAGAGAGTTAATGATAGGACGAATGCATTGTATCTGAGCATAAGCAGCGTTAAAATGCACTAAAACACTCTCAGGGGGAGCGCTACTGAAGGTAAAGTTGTACAAATAGCTAGGCAGGGTATATTCAGGACACTTTTAGCTACTAATTTGGTTACAGAGCATGTAAACTGATCAAAAGGGGATGTGAGCAGAGGGAAAGAGCTAAAGCCTTAGAAAAAAACAATCCGGAAACATGGGATTAACTTCCCAGTGGAGTCATCATTTCTGCTAAGGTGTAAAATTCTTGGGTGGTAGTTGATGGATATCTCTTTTAGGGCTTTCCGGTGCCCGAGGCAAACTATCACATTAGCTATATAGTTACAAAGACATTGCAAACATTTTTATACTAATGTATAATTGAAAAAGTGACATATTGAAGGATTACCTCTTTGTGGACAGCAGATCCTATGGAGAGTGCTAAGCAGCGTGGTAGAATTCCTTCCTCATGGACTCCAAATCTAGATCCTACAACCAAACAAAGCACACACGTAATATTCACAGTGGTATCACTTACTAGAAATTAAAAAAGTATATAATCAACATTAAAATACGAAAATATGAGCCAATTATATCATGCTTCATAGACAAATGAACAATAAATGTGACATTGAAACATCAAATGGAAAAAGCAAATACAGTTCTATTAATTTATAAGAAGGAGGATTACAATCGTTGGTTGTACCAAGCCCTCCTCAGTCTTCCAATTCCTCTCTCTCTTTCCTCTATCTCCGAGTGTGATGATACTTGGGCTATGAGTCCTCAATGAACCTTGTCAATCCTCAAGCCTCACAATCAACAATAAAATTTTGCTCTACACACGATCAAACCTTCAACCTTTGACCAAGAGCCCAAACCTCCAATTTATAGGAATTGGAGAGGAAAAACCTTTCCAATCCTTTCAATCAGTTTGAATGGGGAAATATCTTGATGTTTCCTAGCCTTTCCTTTTTTTTTTCCCTCTATAGATGTTCAGTTGTGTTTGGAAATATCTAATAAAATGTTTGTACCATAAGTTGTTGCTCTTGAATTGACTCATTCTAAGAAAAATCAGGAAATGCTAGTCATTTTCTGTAGAATTTTTCCCTTTTCACATGAAAACATGGATAACGTCGCCCCTTATGCAAGATAGAGCATTACCCTAGGCACTAACACTCCCTTTGCATGGCTGGGATGTGTTATAACTCGGCCTAGCTGTCTCTCGGGGTGCGTTACCTTGGAAAAATGGGTCTTTGTTTGGGTCATTTTATTCCTTCCATGTTTCCTTCTCCTCTGAGCTGATGACGAGGTCATTTTTCCTGTAACAACACCCCCACGGGGTCACCACATTAGACTCCTCCCAAAACCCCTAAGGGGAAGAGGAACGCTACCCATTCGGGATGCCAAGTGAACTCGCAACTAGGTACGTCGCAGACAAACCCTATACCTAACCAGAACACTGTGTCTTCACAATGTGCAATGGCTCTCAACTCATAGTCACCATTCTTAGCTTCGTTAAACTTTCCTGCTCTAACCAAGTTAACAAATGAACCTATTGCACACAACCCAATATAGTCACCCATGCCCATGAAGCTCCCTTCGTACATTCCAAAGTTCGAAGTGAAACAAGCAGAAGACCATGGAAATCATATTATGACTTTCCACCTATGGTGTTTGCTAAGGGGTAAAATGCTTGGGTGGTAGTTGATGTATATCCCTCTCAGGGCTTCCCGGTGCCTGAGGCAGACAATTAGATTAGCTATATAGTTGCAAATACATTGCACACAGGTTTATACTAATGTATAATCGACAAAGTGAGATATTGAAGGATTAACGCTTCGTAAACAACATATATTTTGGAGAGCGCTAAGTGGCATGGCTGAAGTCCTTCCTCACCGGCTCCAAGTCTAGATCATGCAAAATGAAAAATAAAACATGTAATCATCACAATGGTATCACTTACTAGAAATTAAACAAGTATATAATCAACATTAAACTATGAAAATTTGAGCCATTTATATCATGCTTCATAGACAAATAAACAATAAATGTGACACTCAAACATCAAATGGACAAATTAGATATAGTTCTATTAATATATAAGGAGGAAAATTACAACTGTTGGTTGAACCAAGCCTTCTTCAGTCTCCTGACTCCTCTTTATCTCTCCTCTATCTCCGAGTGTAATGATACTTGCGCTAAGAGTTCTCAATGAACCTTTCCAATCCTTAAGCCTCACACTCAACAATGAAGTTGTTGTGTACACATGATCGAACCTTTGACCCTTGACCAAGAGCCCGAGCCTCCAATTTATAGAAATTGGGGAGGACAGACCTTGCCAATCCTTTCAATCAGTTTGAATGGGGAAAAATCTTGATGTTTCCTTGCATTTCTTTGTTTTTTCCCTCTATAGGTGTTCAGTTGTGTTTGGAAACATCTAATAAGAGGTTTGTACCGCAAGTTGCTACTTTTGAACTGACTCATTTTGAGAAAAATCAGGACATGCCTGTCAGTTTCCGCAGGATTTGTCCCTTTCTTCATGAAAACATGGGTAATACTGCCCCTTAGGCAAGACAAAGCATTAAACTAGGCACTGACGCTCCCTTTGAATGGCTGGGATGCATTATAACTCGCCCTAGCTATCTCTAGCATGCATTACCTTAGAAAAATGGGTCTCTGTCTGGGTCATTTTCTTCCTTCCATGTTTCCTTCTCCTTTGAGTTGATGAGGAGGTCATTTGTCCTGTAATAGTGTTCGTCAAACAACATCATTGATGATACTATTCAACTAAGGCTATTTCAGCGCACCCGAACTGGACCAACGATGAAATGGTATGCGGAGAAACCATTTGCTACACATGCAAATTTTAGCGCCCTCGCTACTGCATTCCTTATCTATTTTCAGTTACCCAGCTACCACGATTCCGGGATGGAATTACTGACCCACATTAGGAAGAAACCCACCGTCCATATCTCGGACCATCTCCATGAATGGGAGTGTCGTCGTAGTTTGTGCAAAGCCAAACTCGACGATTGAGTTTTGTTAGACCTGTTCCTGAAAACTCTCACTCCATAGATTTCAAAGGATGTGGCATCAAAAAAGCCCATATCTTAAGAGGAAGCCATCAGCAAGGCCCAACAGATCGAGTTGATCCATACGCAGTTAGGATATATTTACAATATCCTGCCTAACGCCTCGAAGCTGCAAAATTACAATGAATTTCCAGGTGAGTCGAACTCCACAGACAGTTTGATTGGTTCATTGACCCAAAATCACCTAAGTAGCAACGTTAAGTACCCTAGTTATGCATATTATTCTAACCAGAACATATCGCAACCCAACTACCAGAGTCATAATGTACCTTTTCAAAACATGACCAATATGGCGGTGTCGTACCACCATCAGTAGGGAGGTCCATATCCTCTGGATCAGGGGACCCAATACATAGCTAGATATGCTGACGAAAGAGCTCCCCCCCAACAACCATTCATAAGCTAGGGACAAGGACCACAATACACCCAATCCCCAGTAAAAAAACCCACCCTTGCATAATAATGCACAGGTGAACTTTGTGCAATTTTCCCAAGCACAACCATTCCAACCATACAATCAGGGGAATCCGACCTATCCTCCTAACATGGAAAAGAAAAAAGGAAAAAAATAAAGCCAAAGGGAAATCCTGGATAGGGGGCCAAAAATAAAAAATTCCCTACGCGATCTCAGGCTAGAGGAAACTCCAACCAAAATCAAAACTAGGAGCCAAGCAGCTCCCGGGGTAGAACAAGAGGACCAATCTTTGGACTAATCACTCTTGTTCAATCTATAGTGAGTATAGCCATTACACTCACCACTATCCTGATCTCCCTGAGCTGAATAAGCTTCAAGGTAACTGTGGAGAAGGGGGATCCTCATAGCAAAAAGAATTCATGCAAGAGCCCTTCCCCCATCAAGTGACAGTTAGCACCCAATAGCAGCAAAATAATCTCGAACATTCCAGGAAAAACAACCATGAAATATACATGACTAGTGAAGAATTTTTTTTTTAGACATGGAACCGAAATTACAATACTCCACCAGACACCAATTCGTTAGGGGCTAGTACAAGTGCACCAATAAAACCTTTGACAATATAAAAAATCCTATTGAACCTTTGCCAAATATGGCTAAGGGACCAACTAGGTGGGTAGTAAACCATTCCAAAGTGGCCCATAACTATAGAATTGTGGATGATTTAGCCCAATCTCCTGCTTCCATGTCAAATTTGGAGGTATTAGAATCATGCCCAAAGCAAAGGAAAGCCTTACTTTCTGCATTGGGTGCGATCGACCCTACTGATTCACGCTTAATGGCTTCTGATTTAGATAAAGTCACCCCTAGGCTTCCTTTGATGGTCGCCTTCTAGATACTGGTGTTAGTTCAAAACATCACCATTCACCAATGTATCATTGAAGAGGGTGCATCCACATGCATCATGTCAAATAATGTCTGGTAGAATTTAGCGTCTCCCAAGCTAAAGCCATCATACATCACTCTCAGAGCATATGACGGGCACCCATCAGCTCCCGTCAGTCTCTACGAAAAAATCTCGGTCTGCTTAGCCAGAAAGACGGTCCTTATAGACATTGAAGTCTTGGATGATCAACTGGAATACAATATATTCCTTGGCTGGAGTTATATGTACGACATGTCAGCCATAGCCTCCTTCGTCTTCCAAACTATGATGTTCCCCCATGAGGATAACATCATTATTTTCGACCAATTGACATACCACGACAAGCGACCCCTAAAAAATATTGATGTCATTCTACCATACGTAGACACATCTACCGATATTCTTACACGGTACCAAGAATATGGCCCTGGCCAGTTCAAACCATCATCCATCCTTGGGTTATTCCTAGAAGATCCCACTATTATACCAGAATCATCATCTGATGTTACAGAGGCTCCAGTGTGCATGATGTCTACATCAAGCACCGAATGTAGCCAAGAAATGGAGACAAGTAGTAACGACACTGAGTCCTCGGCCACGAAAGCCTCTCTAGCCTACGTCACCTCCTAAACTCCTTTCCTTTCCCCCCCAACTAGTTTTGTGTTAGAGTAGGTCACGGCCAAGGTAGTCCTACCAAACTTATCATTCACAATCCTAGTTTGGTACCTAGTTCCACCTACCATAATGGGAGTCATGCACATCACCTCTACAAGGTTAATCATCATCAATCCTAAGCAGACCCCCACTTTTTAGGAGATTGTGGCAAACATCCCTATGAAGGAATTTCCCATCACAAAACTGATAGTGACGACAAAAACACCAATAAAAAAGGAAGAAGGTATAAAATCCCACCATGCAACAGGCATTACAACCTTGTGCCATATGTGCCATTGTAGGATACCCTACCCACATGTGCCCAGAGCTGGACAAGCTAAAACTGCTCCTTAGCTCTATGGTAAATATCGCAGAAACAATTTCCTGTAAAAAGGAACCAGCCACCAAATATCAAGGCAAGGCATTGCGTACCAATCATGCATACGCTATCTATAGCCATTATGGGCACTATACCCATCATTGCCCAGAAATTTCATGAAACAAGGATGTCTTACACACCATCGAGAAATCCTATCAAGAGGATCCCTCCATCTAGTCAATTGGAGAAGAACCTCACGTCATTTTATACCTGCAGGAGGAATGACAGTCACCTAAAAGAATCCCATCCATTCCCCATCCCCCTATCAAGCGACGTGCACTCTATGACGAATGCGATCATTTCATTTCCAAGTGCCCAGCCCTAGAAATGTTTCAGCGATGGTATCCAGTCAATGCAGTATACTACACTAACTAAGCCACCCAGTATTCGTGTCAAATATGCAATGGAAATCACCCACTACACCAATGTCATTATGTCCCTAGATTTTGTGCGGCACTATCTAGTATGCACTCAACCATAGTTCGCCTCTCCCGAGAAGATGAATTTGACACTAAATCCATGAATAGATCAATGAACCAAGAGGATGTGACAAGTAGATCCATCCTCTTCTTGTCAGCTAAAAAGAGGCCAGTCGGGGAACCCTTAGTCACCCACAACCACCCTCCGCAGAGAAGACCAACATGTGCATTATGTAACACACGCAATCATGTGGTCGCCACTTTCCCTGACTTAGAAGTGCTATGCCACTTGTACCCAATCACGTCATCAAATGAACAGGACGAGAACCCCCATGTTAGGATTTTTTTCCTAGTGTGTCAGGGAAATCACCATGAGAAACGTTCTACATATATCCCACAAGTACGCCCTCTAATTGACATAATACATCTATTAGATATGAAACTATGGGATCTTATCAATCCAAAACCTAATAGCCACGATGGAAGGAAGAACACCCACAGGTAGTGTACTAAATACCCATTTCAGCATATTGGGCAAGATAGGAAGGTGCGCCAACCAAACATGACCCAGGTTCAACCTAGGATAACATGCGGGTTAGGTGACAAAATTGGCCACTAGGTCAATCAGTGCAAAGAACTAAAGCAGCTCGCAAACATTTTTCACATAGTCTCTTCCCTCCTGCAAAGACATCTCTCCAACCAAGAGAAAATCACACATAGCTATTGCCGGATTTTCTCACACTTTCATCATACAATAAAATGTGATCATCTTCCAAATCTTAGAGTTGCAAGAACAGCTTCGCAAAAGTCTGTGACCTCTCAAAACCTCAAACACTCAAATGTCGCAAATGACCTAAAATGAGCAATATTGGCCTATATGTCACCCTTTTCAGAATGTTGGGAGGATGATAACGAGATCTCATAAGGCTCAATTTCAGGACCGAAAGCAGGACAATGAACAATGCTTCATAACGCCCAAAGGAGGTGTCACACATTCACACCTCCGAAAAAGTAAATTTTCAATGCCGATAGGTATGCCCTCTCTCATATTCTTTTCATTTAGCACATGTATTTCAATAATATTTGAATGAAGAATATGCTTTCACTTGGGGTATTTTGTTGCAGGTATTGTTCAAACCATCCATCGCTCCATCCACTGGATGTACCAGAGCAGGTATCATTCTACTCTCAGCATGATAGAGTCCCATAAAAAATCTGCTTATCCTGACATCATTTCTCCACAAGAAATTAACCATAGTTTCCAAGCACCTAGCCATGTTTATCATTTTCCCACCTTGCACATTATAAAAATCTATGTTGGTCAGTAGATCATCCCCTCCATGGCACCCATCACTCAAAGTGTACCATACATCAGAAAAATCATGATGCCATGCCCATACCAATTTAGTCTAGCAAGCACTTCATGCCCATTCACCCACCATGCATCAAGTCAATATTTACCATATCAAAATAAAACCCCTTTCCCAGACTACCAGCTTTTTCAAGCAGATCGAAAGCACACCACCACGCCTTGCATTTGGCTTACCATACCTCCATCATCATGCCCATCTGCAATACTTTTGATTCGCTTCATCACCCCACACAAGAGACCAACCAATGGGGCTCCCACCCTCAACAAAAACACCCTCCTCACATCATTAGTGAGCGAGCACTTTCATGTTTTGGGGCACCCGTCTCTGTGTTTTGTACAATCCAAATCCCATTGTTTCATTATTTTTGTAAGTTTACAAATACCGCAAACGGTGAACAACGTCCCCCATGCACCTATCCATTTTTCCTCCCACGGCAATGATCCTTGGTCACCCTTGGTCGGAGTATCACATATTTCACACATAAGCCACCATGACATTCATAAGCAGCATATACCCACCTTGAATGCCCTATCGACTCCAGGGACTTCTAGATCATAAATCGTTATGACTGCCACCAAACTACTTTCTATACTCCAACCTTGGGCCACTAAATCCCCATCATCAGTTTTCAGTCACCCCTCACCATCATGCCTATGTTAAACCTATCACATCCATGATCCTGATCCCTTGCATCAGTGACTCTCTTGTCCGGTTGAGGCTTCCTTTTTGTTGAATTCAACTCCTATTTTACAAAAAGGAAGCAGTACCTTGAATTACCCCTCACCACCAAAGGGACATCCTTGGGTGGCACTGTGGGAGTCATCATTGCCCATAGATGTCATCGATCCTCTTGAAATTCGACTACAACACAAGCTTTCATGTCAATATGGTATAATACCTTACAACCATTACACTTTGATCAAATTCATCGAAGACCCATGCCATTACAAGCATCTCTTTCAGCAATGCTTACACAGGAAGGTCCCTCTCATACACCCATGCATACAATGAGAATTTATATGCCATACAAAACTTACGTATGTGGGTACCACATTCCACCTATTGTCAAAGAAAAAAAACCCCTGAGGTCATCAGAAATTGTCGTCATCAACTATCAGATCACTACCATACTAGTGACACAGGTCGAGTCTATACCTATCAAATAGATTTGTTTAGCTATCCAAAGCATCACGAGCATGGGAAATGCCTGCCTCATAGAAAAAATGTATTTTTTGTATCATACGATTTCTTGCAGGGTTCCCATAGGACATGGTCGTGCTTTGACCCAGTGTAATAAGTTTCCAACTTCTTGCTACACGTAGGTCTCTCTCTCTTTATCCACACATGTAATATTCCCAATTATCCATGAGCTAGTTGGAATATTAATTTTTGTTTTGCTGTCTTGTTTTGTGAATAAGAGGAAAATGGAGGTCCATAATTATCCTTAATGATGAATAAATCAATGACAATGTAAAAGGAAAACATATTGGCAGCTTAATTAAGCACTTTTAGGTGTGAAAAGGGGTTGGAACATTTTGACTAGGTCAACTTTGACCAAATCGACATCATTGTCATGGAGGAGTGGCAATCAATGAGGGACATTGCAGTTCTAGATGGAGATACCTTGCATGGAAGTAGGGTCATAAATGAATGGGGCTTATGGTTTGGAAGCTCATATCTTATAAAAGGAAGAGGATGGCAACCATATTCATTATGTATTGGTATATGATATTTCTGAATATATGATCTGTTTAGACATATAGCTTTCTTTGGCTATTTATCTGAGATTGCAAGTGTTGTTTAGCATTGGGTGTTCCTGATCGGGAATCCCACCTCTTCCATTGAGAATCTCTTGGAGGAGTCTTGTGCCTCACTTCCACTATTAGGCATTTGGCCAAAGCTTCATCTTACATCTATAGTGCATATCGTGTTGAGGGTTGAGTTGTTTTGTAGGTTGCAGCAGTGGAGACCATATTTGGGTCACTTAAGTACTTATTTTCAATGGAGAAGGGTTAATTTCCATTGGAAGGATAGTAAGGAAGGCCCTTGTCCATATTTTCAGATCTTGGCATCACACCACATATTTATTTTCCCCTACAATGCAGTTTCTTTCCAGATCTGCGTTATTTTGAGGGAGGAGTTGCCGGGTGGTTTTGGAACACCATTTAGAGAGGAGATTTTCTAGTGAATGGATAAACCTTTCATCTAAGAGATATATTGGAGGAGGCTGAATTATTTCTTATATCAAATCAGCCACACTTTCCAGATCTATATGTTGCAATGAATCTTCATCCCTAGGGCTTTGATTCAGATCTTGTACATGGTGTTTTACTGAAAACCCTTTTGGGGGTTCTTCATTGGAGGTTGTATAATGCCTAGATCTGTACTAGATCTATATTTTGAGGCATATATCGGCCCATGTTATTTTGTATCTTCATTTGTTGTAGCAGTTCCTTTTAAACAGTGTTTTAGTAGTCTTGTAGCATTTTGATATATAGTAGGAGCACCACTTCTGAGGGTTTTTTCCATTGGAGGCTTTTTCTATCTTGTATTATGATTTGTGGCCCATTATTTTACATACATATGCTACTGTTATGATCAATGTAAGGTCTCCATATTGGTCTCCTATTTTGATCTAATGTTTACATTGATATTTCCATTGTTTTTCACTATATTCCTCCTTTCCCATTTGGGAATATTACAGTGGTATTAGTGAATAAACTTAGCAAATCCTATGGATCTTGAAAAGAAAATATGTCATCTGAAGAAGGAGATTCTCTTACTAATAGATAGAAGAGGTATAAAATAAGAAGACACCCAAAGTTTTATTATACAAATGACAAAGAAGACAAGGGTAAAAGCCCTTTATCTAGAAGAGAAAATGAAGAGAAAGAGTTTCCTAAGATTCTTCTCAAAGCTATTCAAGAAATTGCTAGAGAAATAAAGGAGATGAGGATGGATAGATACAAGGAATCCCCTAAAGTATTTAAACATGGTGAAGGCTCCGACATTTCTCATCACTGGAGTGATTAACCAATGCAGCAACAACAAGTTTCCCAATGCTCTACAATGCCTACATTCTTAGCAATGGGAAATGAATGGTTTAAAGAACAAGAATCCATGGAAGAATATTTCATGCAGTATGAGTCTCAATCTCAGAGATTCAAGGACCACTTGAGTTTTCAAGAATTTTTTCAAATCAAGGACAATAGGAGACCCAGGAATCACAATAGAGGTGGAGGATTCATTCAGCAACATGATCTACACTGCACTATGGGAAGATTCTTCTTACACAACTTTGATGGGTCATCTAAATGCACTGAAAAATCATCGGTAGAGTATCTTGACATCTACTTCCAGTTGAACAAATTTCTAGAGATGGAGGCCATTAAGATAACAACATTTCACCTTCAAGGTGAAGCACATGATTGGTGGTTCCATGGCTTGTCTACATTGGGTCATGCCAATGTGACTGCATATTTAGATTTCACAAGGAGGTTGGTGGAGATGTTTGATAGAAGAGATCCTGAAGCACCATTCATGGGGCTTGTAAAGCTCAAAAAATCAGGTAATCCAAAAACTTATATTTCTGAGTTTTTGAAACTTTCTGTTATGGTTCCTAATTTATCTACAACAAGAAGGATCTATATGTTCATTTATGGGTTGGATGAAACTCTTCATGGGTTGGTTAAGTCTACCAATACCACTACCCTTAAAGGTGACATTGAAAGGGCTAGAGATATTCAAGATGCCTTGCCAAAAGCAAAGGAAACATTTCAGCATAAGCCCTCTTTTCCATCAAAGGGAAAAGATGAGATGGCTCCTCTTTCAAAGGAGAGACAAAATAAAAAACCTCTTGATGATGATGTCTGAAGAGATTTGAGGAGAAGGTACCTTTGCTTCACCTGCCAATAACCTTGGGCACCCAGAAATAAATGTGCAGTAGGAAAGGCACACTACATAGAGGTCTTCTCAGATGATGAGGAGGAAGAAGAAGAAGAGCCAAGAAGAGGTCACAGCGCTGACACAACAGGAGATGAACCAACACCATCAGGAGATGGGAATGGGGCATTTTATCCAATTGGAGGGGCTCTTGAATCATTGAGAGGAGTACTTGACCTAGAGGGTTCGAGGTTCCATTCTAGATCATACGGTTTCTGTTTTGATTGACAGTGGGGCTACCCACAATTTTATTGATGCCCATCTAGTGTAGAGGAGGGCAATACACACTGATGATTTTGAGGGATTTTCTATTTTGGTCCCAAGAGATAGAACTATGCAGTGCATGCATTATGTTGCATACTTATCTGTCACCATGGGGCACATATACATTGACTGATCACTTCTTTGTGGTTGACATACCTGACACCAATGTGATATTGGGTGTGTAGTGGTTGATTACTTTGGGGAAGGTCACCACAGATTGGGAGAATTTGCAGATGGAATGGGTGGATAGAAATAGTGGTAAAACATAGATGATCAAGGGCATGCACACATATGCCTCACATTCAACTTCCACACGGAAAACATAGATGGATTTTCGCAGTGGAAGTAAGGAACTAATAGTCCCATCTATTATGCACAAGAATTTGGCCCATGGGAAATTACTGTTTTGTGGCAAACCACTTGGGAGGCCACATCATCTAGATTTGGTGAGACATGTATCACATCATGATGTAGCATTCATATATCTAGGAGGAATGGGAGCATTAGAAGGCCATGATACAGTGCTGAGAGTCTTGGGTAGACTCAAGGAGGAGGGAGAAATTCTCCCAACATCATCATTACCCACTCTCATTTCAGATTCTGCGCTATGGGAGGAGAAGCATGGGAAGGATAGAAAACTTCCAACATATACCTTTGGAATGGGAGATGTCAAGGAGAAGGGCATCCATATGACATATTTTCTTTGTGATAGATCATCAGCGCTATCACTATGGAAGACTGATCCATATTGGAAATCCCAACTGTTGGTGGATTATTCAAAGGATCTTTTTACATGCATGATACTTGATGACCAACTACATGAAGAGGGATATTCAGTCTAGGATGAAGTCATCTATTATCATGGTAGTATATTCTTATCTATAGCCTCCAAGCTCAAGGAAAAGTTGCTACAAAGAGCACATGAAGAATTCCTTTTCAACCATACTTATTCCATGAGAGCCTACAATGCTATCATGAAGAGCTACACTTGGGAAGGCTTTGAAGAGGAACTATATCAGGATTTTAAATGATGCATGAAACATGTGGAGTGGGAGGAGATACATAACTCAATGAAGGATTTATCACATCCACCTCTTTCCTCTTTTCGAATGAGAGGGGATCTATATATGGACCACTCCATTTGTATGAGCAAAATTTTTGGTAAGGAACATGCTTATGTATATGATGTTTCATTTCATGATTACTTGCATTCCTTTACCATGTATGTGCAGGCCATAGCTCCAAGGAGGAGCATTCTTCCATATAAACTTCATGTCTAAATTTGGGCCATAAATATTTCTAAACTTGGCCACTCCCTAGGAGGATATAGGGAGATGTTGTATCATTGTGGGTGCACTCCAAAGGCACCAAACATATCTCACATTTTCAGCCATTGTGAGAAGACTTGGGAAAAACGTAAGTGGTGGGGAAATCACTCACCATATCACTATCTGATGCAGTCAGGATATTTACTACGCTGGTTCCACATGTGGGACTATGACCCACCTCCATTTTTACATATTTCTATTTGTATGTACTTAATTTTGATTCCATACATTGATGAGGTGCTTATTATTTTTATGGGAATGATTGGAGGGAGGATGGGAGGATTGTATGTGCCCTATGGGAGAAATATTCTCCATGTTCATTATGCTACAGTTTCAAGGATAAATTTGGGCAAACCATGTTTGTTTCATTGGATTTATTGCACTGTTGTGGGATGGATCATTTGCATCTCATGAGAACTTTGGAGGAGAATTTCATGGAGGGATGGATTGGGAGACACTTAGCTTATGAGGGAAGCTTATCATATGATGGTGTCACCAATGATGGAGCAGAAACGTTTTAGCACTCACCTTGTTAGTTGCTTGAGGACAAGAAACATTTGGGAAGGGAGGAATGTAATATTCCCAATCAGCCATGATCTAGTTGGAATATTAATTTTTGTTTTGCTGTCTTGTTTTATGAATAAGAGGAAAATGGAGGTCCATAATTATCCTTAATGATGAATAAATCAATGTCAATGTAAAATGAAAACATCTTGGCAGCTTAATTAAGCACCCTTAGGTGTGAAAAGTGGCTGGAACATTTTGACTAGGTCAACTTTGACAAAATCAACAACGTTGTCATGGAGGAGTGGAAATCAATGAGGGACAACGCAGTTTTAGATGGAGAGACCTTGCATGGAAGTAGGGTCATAAATGAATGGGGCTTATGGTTTGGAAGCTCATATCTTATAAAAGGAAGAGGATGGCAGCCGTATTCATTATGTATTGGTATATGATATTTTTGAATATATGGTATGTTTAGACATATAGCTTTCTTTGGTTGTTTAGCTGATATTGCAAGGGTTGTTTAGCACTAGGTGTTCCTGATCGGGAATCCCACATCTTCCATTGAGAAGCTCTTGGAAGAGTCTTGTGCTTCACTTCTACTATCAGGCATTTTGCCAAAGCTTCATCTTACATCTAAAATGCAGATCCTATTTGTTGAACCCTTAGTTAAACTGAGAGGGGGGGGGGTGAATCAGTTTAACACATTCATGGACTTTTAAAACTTTTTCATTAACACTTGTTTACACCTTCATTTCATGTTTAACTTAACTTGTGAGTAATCTTAGAATGTGAGCAGCAAGCATTAATATAATGTAATAGTAGACTTAATATGAGAGCAGCAAGTATTAAACAGATGATATAAACCAGATCAACACATAAACATCATGCACAGAGACACTAGACTTAAGTGGAAACCCATAAAGGGAGAAAACCACATCTTATTATTTTTGTGATGCAAATTCAAGCTCCAACTCCCTCTCACCACTGATTTTTTGTAGGCACCAACCTACAGGAGGCTCCTACCTCAATTCTGCAAGCTACAACTTGCAAGGAAGCTTCAACTCCCTCTTTTTCATAAAGAAACATTTGCTGATTTACCTTGGATATCAGCTCTTTTCTGTACCTTTGATTTCTTTTACTGCACTCCAATCTTCATATCTGATTGATTATTTCTTTTTCTTCAATTCTGCATTCCCTTATCTTTTATCAATTTACTCAGAAAAATGTTCCATTTCAACTTTATAGTGGAATTTTATCTTTCTCTAGAGACTTGCCAATTACATCACAAAAAATATAAATAGTTAAAAACTTTCATTCAATTAAAGTGTATATTTCGAATAGCACTCCTCTCTTGCTCTTTTCCTTCCTCATACATCCCCCCTCTCTCTCTTTTATTCAGTTCCTTGTTCATTGTAGTTATATAACTGTTGTATGTTCAACTGCCTTTTTAATCAAACAAAAATAATTCTCGGCATTTTAATAAAAACCTTTTTAACAAACCGAATATATTAGTACTCACCACCTTTATCATGAACCATCAACAATATAATATTTGGTTTAATAAACTCTCGACATCTTCAAAACTGTGGTTAAACCATAATAAAAAACCTGACTTATAATATTTCGAATTTATGCTGAATTTTACCTCCTTGAAGAATCTATGGCTTAAACCATAGTCGAATCAACTCGGACCAATCAATTTAACATAGGTTAGACAACCAGGTTTCCACACATCACATATATGGTGAATTTTTTCTCAACACTTCTTTTAGTCCGCACTCTGGTTACAATTTCTAAGCTCGACCATGGAAAATATCACCAACTTTGGAATAACATTCAAAGTGTTGGCCCAATCGCTTTTCGTCATAATTTATATTTAATTTAAACAAACCTTGGTTAAACCTGCAAACATTAATTTGAAAATTCCCAATCAATACAATTTAGCCTGGGGCCCACATATATAATCAACGACCCAATCACATACTCTCACCGTACCGTGGTTATCCTTCGCGCACCTTCCTCATACGGCCATCGTCCGATGGCTCCCCTCTAGATCGACGGCACTCAACAATATCGCGGAGCTTCCTTGGTTAGAGATTAACATGCCATGGCGCGCAGTGATGGCAGTTTTGCAGATTCGTTCAGGGACGCATGTCGCTCGTTCTATGGAATCGCTCCCAATCTCTTGAATACCGCTTGCCCATTGAAGGTGGTGCGATGAAAACCACTGGTTCGCTCTAAACCACGTCCACTGTTCCTCCTTCATGGTTCCACCCTTCGCTCAAGGTTCCGTCAATTTATATTCTAACCTTTGGTTCATCAATGTTTCAACACGACTCCTCCGCATACTATAACGTGCTGCTTCATCAGGTTATACATTCCCCATTGCTCACTGTATCGTGGCCTTAGCAACCTGATATCTATGAATCAAATGTTCGGAAATTCATTAGACGAAGAGAGATACCAGTATCAGTTGGAATTCTAGAAAAATTCGAACCCCTTCACCCAAGCTAACCCATATTCAAGATTCAATGATCAATAATTCATGTAATCGATAATGATTTTTCCAATCAATACTCCTCAAAATTACCTTATACAGATTCACGAATCTACTCCTTCCACAGAGCTTATTATGTTTACAGACCATGAGTAACAAATTCACGCTTTCACAATAAATTCAAGCAGTCTACACGGGCATAATCTCATCTTTCAGTAACACAGGGTTTCATAATTGTCCACAGGGACTCAAATATCCTTCCTACTGAATTCAATCAAGAATAATACATATAATTCACAGAGAATTTAGAAGCAATCCCTCATCATTATATACAAATGTAACCATTTACAAGAACATTCACTTATTCTTCTCAATTGGCCAGATTTTCTATTCGAGGGCCATTTTCACCTACTCTATCTCTGGAAAACTCTGCTTCAATTCACTGCTTCCTCTACTCCTTGACTGATACTACTCCTTACTTCTCTTTTTGTTACCTATGCTACCTCTCTACTGCCTTGTTGTTGTTTCAGGTGCTCCTCCTTTGTCATTTCCTTTTCCATCTCCTTCTTTGCCAACTCCTTTGCCATCAATGATAACATTTCCAACAGTCTCCCCCTTTGGAATTGATGGCAATAACCTCTGCTTTCTTTTTAGAAGCACCTTTTTGCTTTTCCTCCCCCTTTGACATCTATGGCAAAGGGTTGCTCATTTCCTAGTTTGCTTTCTGCATTTCCTCTCTCTAAGTTACGTTTAGGCCCTTTTCTGATGACTTTGTACCTTGCTGCTCCAAACTTTAGATTGAATCTTAAAACACTGACTCTTTAGCCTTTTCAATGACTCTTTTATGTCGGATTTACTCTTTCCATAATATTTTGATCTTGAGGACCTGTTTTATGCTTTCCTTACTGGCTGATCTTCCCCTAGAATGATTTTGTTGTTTCTGTTCTCCCCCTGAAACTCTGATTTCTCTTCATATCAGAGAGTAGCATCTATGGATACTACCCCTATTCTATCTCTCAAATATTCAAATGGTTCTCTAGCAAGAGGTTTTGTAAATGTATCTGCTGTCTGTTCTTTTGTTGGCACATATTCCAACTTTACTAGTTTTTGAGCTACTTGTTCTCTGAGAAAATGATACTTGATTAGAATATGTTTAGTTTTTGAATGAAGCACTGGATTTTTAGATATACTTACAGCACTTTAATTATCACATTTGATTGAAATAGGTTCATCGATGCTTACCTTCATGTCTTGGAGGGTTTTCTTCATCCACATGACTTGTGTACAACATGCTGCTACTGCTATGTATTCTGCTTTTGCTATGGATAGAGAAATATATGTTTTTTTCTTGCTTAGCCATGCCACCAGACTCTCTCCTAAATATAATGCACCTCCACTTGTTCTTTTCCTGTCATCAAAATAGTTGGCCCAATATTCATCTGTATATGTTGTCAAAATGAAGTTTTTTTTCCTTTTGGATACCATAGCCCATAATGTGCAGTCCCTTGTAGATATCTGAATATTCTTTTAATTGCTAGTAAGTGATTTTTTTTTGGTGCTGCTTGATATCTTGCCACAAGTCCTACAACCAGCACAATTTCTGGTCTAGAAGTTGTTAGATATAACAGACTTCCAACCATGGATCTGTAAAGTTTTTGATCTACATCAGTTGTTCCATCTTCTGCACAAATCTTGCATCCAGTAGTCATGGGAGTTGATACAGGTTTGGAGTCCTCCATTTTAAACCTTTTTAGCATCTCTTTTAAGTATTTTTCTTGTGAGATAAACGTGCCTATGCTCTTTTGTTGAATTTGTAGTCCTAAATAGAAGGTAAGCTCTCCAATCATAGACATTTCAAATTCTGATTTCATCTCTTCAGCAAATACTTTTGTTAACCCATATTTGTTGCTTCCAAACATGATATCATCTATATACACTACTACAATCAAAATTTCATCTTCATTTGCTTTTATGTACAAGTTGCTGTCTACTCCCCCTTTCTTGAAACCTTTTTTTTGCAAGTATTTTTCTAGCCTTGAATACCATGCTCGAGGAGCTTGTTTTAGCCCATATAATGATTTCTTTAATCTGCGAACACAGTCTACATTATCTGTTAAGGAGAACCCTTCTGGTTGTTCCATGTAGACTTCTTCCTCTAAATCTCCATTCAGGAAGGCAGACTTCACATCCATTTGATATACCTTGAAGTCATGATAGCATGTAAAAGCTAAAAACAGTCTGATAGCTTCCATTCTAGCTACAGGGAAAAAGGTTTCATCATAATCAAGTCCTTCAACCTGTGAATATCCCTTGCACACAAGTATAGATTTATTCCTAATTACCTGTCCTTGTTCATTCATCTTATTTTTGAATACCCATTTTGAGCCAATGACATTTTTCTCACTGGGTCTTGGAACTAGTTCCCAAGTGTTCTTCTTCTCAATTTGGTCCAATTCTTCATTCATGGCATTCACCCAATGTTTGTCTTTGCTGGCTTCTTCAGAATTCTTTGGCTCTATTTGTGACAACATTACGAGGTATACCTCTTCAGTCTGTTTAGTTAGATGTCTTCTTGTCCGTACACCTACACTCTTGTCCCCAATGATTTGATCTTCTGGATGATTCTTCTAAATGTATCTTGAGGAGATTTTTGATCTTAGATCTGTATCTTCTATTGGCTTGTTTATTTCATCATCATCTTGATCCTCTTCTTCATGAACTTTCGAAGGATTGCTACATTTTGTACTTCTTAATTTGTCTGATAGTTCTTCATCAAATCTTACATCAATACTTTCTACAATTTTGTGAAGTATATTGTTGTAGCACCTGTAACCTTTACTCTTAGATGCATATCCTAAGAATATTCCTTCATTTGCTCTTGCATCAAAATTTCCCAAATTTTCATCATTATTTTTTATAAAACACTTACCTCCAAAAACTCTAAAATGCTTGATTGATGCAGGTTTACCATGCCATAATTCATAAGGAGTCTTGTCACTGTTTGGTCTTAAATGATCTTTGTTTAGGATATGCACAGCTATGTGTACTTCCTTTGCCCAAAAGGTTTGAGGAATGTTACTTTCTTGCATCATGGCTCTGGCAATCTGTTGTATAGACCTGTTCTGTCTCTGCGCCACTCTGTTTTGCTGAGGTGTTCCTGCAATTGTGAATTGTTTCTTTATCCCATGCTCATTGCACAGGTCTGCAAAATCATAGCCTGTAAATTCACCTCCTCTGTCTGATTTGATGCACTTTAGCTTGCATCCTGTTTGATTTTTTGCCAAAGCCTTGAATATTTTTAATTTCTCAAATGCTTCTAATTTGTGTTTGAGAAATGCAACCCATGTCATTCTAGAAAAATCATCTATTATTAGCATGAAATAGGATTCTCCACTTTGTGTTTTAGTTCTTGAAGGCCCACACAAATCCATGTGAACAAGTTGAAGAGGTCTTCTTGTAGATAACTTCTATTTGGTTTTAAAGGATATACAGGTCTGCTTACCTAGCTGACAGGTTTTACATATTGTATTTGAAGGATTCTTAATGACTGGCATATCTCTAACTCCATTATTTTTTCTTAGACTTATGATATGATCAAAGTTTAGGTGTCCCAATCTCCTATGCCATAACCAAGACTCCTCAAATTTGCTAAGATGACATGCTTCATTTCCTTCTTTTACTACATAGACATTGCTTTCTGTTCGAACACCTTTGATCAGGGTTTTTCCAGTGGTGCTTGATCTTACTTCACAGTATTGAGCTCTAAAAAGAGCTTCACAGCCTTTATCACGCATTTGACTAACACTCAATAGATTTTCTTTCAGCCCATCCACAAATAGTACATCCTGGGCTTTTCCTCTACCATTGTCCAGACTAACTGAGCCTCTTCCTTTGATCTTTCCTGCTTTATAATTTTGAAAAGTAACATTTCCATATTTCTTTTTGTCAAAGGTTATAAACTTGCTTCTATCTCCTGATATATGCTTTGAGCAACCGCTGTCCAAATACCACTGGATTTTTAGATCTTGAGCTATTAGAGCCAAGTCACATTTATTCACTTTCTTTTTCCACTCCAAGGATCCTCTTGTTTGGTATCTTTTCTGAGACGATGAACTACACTCTCTTAGAGAACATTTGGAAGACATATGTCCACTTTTATTTCATACACAACATTTGGATATATTCTTAGCAGGATTATAAGTAGGAATAAAATCTCCATGATTCATAAACCTTCTTGAAGTTTTGAACAACAGACTTTGTTCATATTTCCTGCATTCTATGATTTTATGGCCAAAATCATTACAATAAAAACAGTATCCATAAAAAAAAATTGCATACCCGATAAAAGGTTGTCTTCTCCATCTTCCTGCTTGAGTAAAAAATTTTACTGTTTGCATCCTTTGATGGTTTGTATTTATTCTTCTTGTATAAGAATATGTAGCAATGTGTCCTAATTTGTGACAGGAATAACAAGTAGCATATTTCATAGAAGGAAAAAATCTCCTTTGATGACTTCCAAATTTGACATACTCAGGAGTATGCGAGGTTTTATCAGTTGACAGTTTATTTACTACATCCTTTGTCATTTGAGTTTCCTCCTGATTTTTATCTGCTTTATTGTAGGATTATTATTCCTTTGAAATATTTTGAGCTGCTTGAATATTCTCATCTGCTTTTACAAAAATAATATTTTTGTTTTCTTTTTCTTTGCCTTTTCTTGATTCTCCTTCATAACCTATCCCAGTTTTTATCAGAGGTGACCTTTGTGCATTTAGAATCTGGTCCAACTGTCCAGAGCCTTTCATTAGAGGTGTATTCATTAATAGTTCTCTTTGGGTTCTTTCTAAGTTCTTTCTTAGGCTCACTACTTCTTCTTCCAACTTCCCTTGTTCCTGAGTTTTATCCTTGATTTTCTTAAGTAAAATATCCTCTACCTTCTTGGCTTCTTCAAGCTCTACTTTCAACTAAATGAGGGCTTCTGAATTTTTTTCCTCTCTCACGTATTTGAGAAGAATGTATTTTTGTTTTCTGCACTTCATTTTTAGTCTGTCAATTTCCTCCAAGGCACTTCTTAGCTCCCCCTCAAGTTCCACTTCACTTTCTTCCTCATCTTCTAAAAAACATTCTTCCAGCTCTTCTATAGCCATCAAAACAAATTTTGATGTTCCTTCTTCACTTGAGAATTCAGCTGAGTCTTCCGATGCACTGCTGTCTTGCTGAGCATAGAAATATTTTCTATTGAATCTCTTCCCTTTCTTCCAGTTCTTAGATATGGTCTTCTCTGATTCCTGAGCCTGATTCTTTTTTTTCTTATAAGGACATTTAGAAGCATAATGTCCAACTCTTCCACAATTGAAACATTTAAATGGAAGTTTACCTTTATACTTACCTGAGCCTTTATCCAACTTCATGATAAATTTGGCCTCTTCTTCATCAGAACAGGAGCCTATCTCATATTTTTCTTCTTTCTTCTTCTTCTCTGCCTTAAAAGCTGCCTCCCTTACATTTGAATTCTTCTGAGGCAGTCTCATCTCATACGCTATTAGTTTTCCAAGAAGTTGATTCATGGTCAAGGTTTCCCAATCTGCTGTTTCTTCTATGGCAGAGACCTTGGGATTAAAACTAGATGGCAAAGATCTTAGGATCTTTTGAACAAAGACACATTCTTGCATGGTTTCACCTAGTGCTTTCATATTATTGAAAATTTCTGCAACCCTTAAAAAGAAACTAGCAATATCTTCATCATCATTCATCTTTAAATTTTCAAACTGGGCTCTATAGACTTGAAATTTAGCTATCTTCACCTTTTTGTCTCCCTCATGAATATTTTCTAGAGTTTCCCACATTTCTTTTGCAGTCTCACTGTGCATTAATTTGATGAAATTTTCCTCACACAGTCCATTCAAGATTGCATTCATTGCCTTTGCATTAGCCACAAAATCTTGTTTGGCTTCTTTCTTTGAGACACTTGCCTTAGAGTCATATCCAAATTCCACAGCAGCCCAAACTTCTACTCCTAAGGAAATTATGTATGTTCTCATTCTGATTTTCTAGAAGGCATAATTTACACCAGTGAAAAAAGGGGCTTTGTTCATTGAGGATCCTTCTTGACTAGCCATCTCAAGAACCTAGAATCTCCTTTCAGTTGTTAAACTGCTACAAAAAGGACCCTGCTCTGATACCAATTGTTGAACCCTTATTTAAACTGAGAGGGGGGTGAATCAGTTTAACACATTCATGAAATTTTAAAAAAATTTCATTAACACTTGTTTACACCTTCATTTCATGTTTAACTTAACTTGTGAGTAATCTTAGAATGTGAGCAACAATCAATATTATAATGTAACAGTAGACTTAATATGAGAGCAACAAGTATTAAATAGATGATATAAACCAGATCAACACATAAACATCATGCACAGAGACACTAGATATAAGTGGAAACCCATAAAGGGAGAAAACCACATCTTATTATTGTTGTGATGCAAAGGAAAGCTCCAACTCCCTCTCACCACTGATTTTTTGTAGGCACCAACCTACAGGAGGCTCCTACCTCAATTATGCAAGCTACAACTTGCAAGGAAGCTTCAACTCCCTCTTTTTCATAAAGAAACATTTGTTGATTTACCTTAGATATCAGCTCTTTTCTATACCTTTGATTTCTTTTACTACACTCTAATCTTCATATCTGCTTGATTATTTCTTTTTCTTCAATTATGCATTCCCTTCTCTTTTATCAATTTACTCAGAAAAATGTTCCATTTCAACTTTACAGTGGGATTTTATCTTTCTCTGGAGACTTGCCAATTACATCACAAACAATATAAACAGTTAAAAACTTTCATTCAATTACAGTGTATATTTCGAATAGCACTCCTCTCTTCCTCTTTTCCTTCCTCATACATCCCCCCTCTCTCTCTTTTTCATTTTCCCTTTTATTTAGTTCCATGTTCATTGCAGTTATATAACTGCTGTATGTTCAACTTCCTTTTTAATCAAACAAAAATAACTCTCGGCGTTTTTATGAAAACATTTTTAACAACTCGAATATATTAGTACTCACCACCTTTATCATGAACCATAAACAATATAATATTTGGTTTAATCAACTCTCGGCATCTTCAAAATTGTGGTTAAACCATAATAAAAAACATGACTTATAATATTTCGAATTTATGCTAAAGTTTACCTCCTTGAATAATCTATGGCTTAAACCATAGTCGAATCAACTCGAACCAATCAATTTAACATAGATTAAATGACCAGGTTTCCACACATCACATAAATGGTGAATTTTTGCTCAACACTTCTTTTAGTCCGCACTCTGGTTACAATTTCTGAGCTCGGCCATGGCAAATATCACCAACTTTGGAATAACATTCAAAGTGATGGCCCAATCGCTTTTCGTCATAATTTATATTTAATTTAAACAAACCTTGGTTAAACCCGCAAACATTAATTTGAAAAGTCCCAATTAATATAATTTAGCCTGGGGCCCACATATATAATCAACGACCCGATCACATACTCGCACCGTACCGTGGTTATCCTTCGCACACCTTCCTCATACGGCCACCATCCGATGGCTCCCCTCCAGATCGACGGCGCTCAAAAATATCGCGCGGCTTCCTTGGTCGGACATTAATGTGCAATGGCGCACAGTGATGGCAGTTTTAAAGATTCGTTCAGGGACGCGTGTCGCTCGTTCTATGGAATCACTCCCAATCTCTTGAATACAGCTTACCCGTCGAAGGTGGTACGATGAAAACCACCGATTCACTCTAAACCGCGTCCACTGCTTCTCCTTCGTGGCTCCGCCCCTTCGCTCAAGGTTCCGTCAATTTATATTCTAACCTTTGGTTCATCAATTTTTCAACATGACTCCTCCGCATACTATAACGCGCTGCTTCATCGAGTTATACATTCCCCATTTCTCACTGTATCGTGGCCTTAGCAACCCGATATCTATGAATCAAATGTTTGAAAATTCATTACACGGAGAGAGATACCAGTATCAGTTGGAATTCTAGAAAAATTCGAACCCCTTCACCCAAGTTAACCCGTATTCAAGAGTCAATGATCAATAATTCGTGTAATCGATAACGATTTGTCCAAACAATACTCCTCAAAATTACCTTATACAGATTCACGAATCTACTCCTTCCACAGAGCTTATGATTTTTACAGACCATGAGTAACAAATTCACACTTTCACAATAAATTCAAGCAGTCTACACGGGCATAATCTCATCTGTCAGTAACACAGGGTTTCATAATTGTCCATAGGGACTCAAATATCCTTCCTACTGAATTCAATCAACAATAATACATATAATTCACAAAGAATTTAGAAGAAATCCCTCATCATTATATACAAATGTAACCATTTACAATAACATTCACTTATTCTTCTCAATTGGCCATGTTTTCTATTCGATGGCCGTTTTCTCCTACTCTATCTCTGGACAACTATGCTTCAATTCACTTCTTGTCTCTGCTTCAATTCACTGCTTCCTCTACTCCTTGACTGATACTACTCCTTGCTTCTCTTTTTGTTTCCTCTACTACCTCTCTGCTGCCTTGTTGTTGTTTCAGGTGCTCCTCCTTTGTCATTTCCTTTGCCAGCTCCTCCTTTGCCAACTCCTTTGCCATCAATGACAACATTTCCAACACTGTTGAGGGTTGAGTTGTTCTGCAGGTTGCAGCAGTGGAGACCATCTTTGGGTCACTTCAGTACTTAATTTCAATGGAGAAGGGTTCCTTTCCATTGCGAGGAAAATAAGGAAGGCCCTTGTGCATATTTTTATATCTTGGCATCAGGCCACATATTTGTTTGCCCCTACATCGCAATTTCTTTCCATATCTGTGTTATTTTGAGGGAGGCGTTGCTGGGTGGTTTTGGCACACCATTTGGAGAGGAGATTTGCTAGTGAAGGGATCAACCTTTCATATAGGAAACCTATTGGAGGAGACTACATTATTTCTTATATCAAATCAGCCACACTTTCTATATCTATATGTTCTAGTGAATCTTCAGCCCTAGGGCTTTGATTCAAATCTTGTACATGGTGTTTTGCTGAAAACCCTTTTGGGGTTCTTCATTGGAGGTTGTATAGTGCCTATATTTGTACCAGATCTATCTTTTGAGGCATATATCAGCCCATGTTATTTTGTATCTTCATTTTCTATAGCAATGCCTTTTAAATAGCATTGTAGCAGTCTTCCGACATTTTGATATTATTAGTATGAATTCTAATCGCAAGTGTACGAAAAAAGCTTACTTTAGCTATGCATAAAAAACAGCCCTAACATCAAAGATGGCTGCTAATTTATTTAGATATGTAGTTATTTGACCAAGATAAATGCTACAAAATATGGATCTATGCAGTAAAATAAATTAAGCAGTAAGTAAAAGCAAGGGTTGCTCCATGCATCCAATCGACAAGACAAGAATATTTTTAAATAATTGTTTGTATTTTTTACACTTGAAAAGGGAACATAGAAACATGTTACCAGTCCCCCTCAATGGGATGGGTTCTTGTAATTCCTCAGCACTTCAGTTCTAATATCTCTCTCCCTTAATGGTGTCGAAAACCCAGAAAAAAATGGAACTCAAAGGGAGCTCACAAGAAAAATGGTAGCAAAATATGACAATGATGGAGGATCAAAGTCAGACCAAAAGTATAGATCCAGAGTGATATTTAGGCAACAAAAGGTAGTGAGTGAATGGAAAAACCCTTCTATTCATAACAAAATATTGAGTTAGTCTAGATATTGGTGCATAATTAAAATATTATTAGCCAAATCTAGATCCAACTTTTATGGAATATTTTATTATATTTGTTGGAGGGAAAAAAGAATTTGAATTTGGTCAAATCCCTTTATTTGTAAATAATAAATAATAAATGATTTATTTATTATTTTAAGAGTGTGGTTGAGTAATAATTAAATAAATAATCATTTATTCAATTATTTATAAATTATTTAGTCAAATTTAACAAGGAATATTATTTAAATAAGCTTTAAATAATTATTCCTAGAAAATAATAAGATAAATAATGATTTATCTAATTAATTTTCCTGTTTTGGATTAAATATGACTAGGAATATTAATTAAACTGTTGTTTAAATAATTATTCCTTGAGGGAAATCAAACAAATATGGATTTATTCAATATTTCCTCATGGGGTTTCCTATTTATACCATAAACAACTTAATAAATTATGGATTACTAAGTTATTTTTCATAGTGAAATTTTTTTTACTTGGGGTAAAATTGGTCTTACATGGTGTACTTTGGTCCATCTAGTAGTAGCAGGTTAGATGACCAGAAATCAGCGTAACATATTTCCCCCCCAGCATGTGAGCGTTAGGAGCTAATCATATCACCGAAATACGTTGTAAGAAGTCAATCACTAGACACTGAAGGGGAAGTCAGAGAGAGAGAAATATAAGGTAGATAAAAGCGGTAGAGGACAAGACCCTGAGGAGGCGAGACTTACAGGTGCGACAAGTCTATATTATGAGTGAGTACCTGTGCTATAGGTGGCGGGGGAGGCATACCTATGCCTGCTAAGACAAAGTACAAATAAGAATACATATACTAAACAAGGGACTGACCTATATAGTACATGCTGTAATAAACATGAGCCAGATAAAAACATGATAATAGATTCCACATACATACTATGCCTGGGATAATAGCCAAGACTTATACAATAATATATGAGTACATGAGATATAAGTACAACCAAAGAGGCCCTATAAATAGGAGAGGGCTCTGAAAATATGAATGATACATGCAAACTAAAAGGCGCTACAAGTGGTGGAGGCCGGAACCATAAAATCAGTGGAGCTGCATCAAAGGCTGTAATGAAGAGGTCATCTGGATATCTGGGGGGCTATGTGAAGGGCCACCCCCTCATGAGGTTTGAAACATCTCACACACACCGAGGAATCACTAGTACCATCTTCTGCATCACTGAACCATCAAGTATACAGATCTCGATGATGCCGTAAGGAGCTAGAGCTGAGAAAAAATCAAGTCAAAGGGAAATAAGGAGTCCCTTTGCCTGATCCAAGGCAATGAACAAGAGTGGAAGTTGGAACCAAGGTACACCACCCTCTAGACCTTTCTTTTGAAATGAATGAGCCGATTTTGACAGAAGGAGGTCTGCCATAGGTGAGGCAATAAGGGATCCTCAACTAAGGCAGGAGAGAAAATAGTAGAGCGAATGATAGACTGACACCAGGGATGATGGTGGAATGGGGGGTACTAAGTAGCGGGTTGATGAATTCCCTTGTTAGAGCATAAAGGGCATGGATTAACTGGCAACAACTGACACAATATCAAAGGGGACAAGGGACAGTAGAACTGAAGGCCATAATGTGCAACACGAGAGAGGAACCAAGTAATGGAGGATGGAGGACTATAGTGGGATACAAAGGGAATCAGGATAGACTCCATGGATGCGATGATGACTCAACTCAGATGCTCTAAATGAGGGTAACTCGATGATGCTGCTACATAGAAAAGGTCCGGTGGGGACCATAAAAGCATGAGTACAAGATGGTTACTCACAACGAAAATCAACATGAGCATGGAAAAGTTTGGAGGAAAGGTGGTGCCCCAAGTACAAGTGTTGCAAGTGAAGAAATTTGATTTTGAGGAGTGGTGAAGTGACCCTTCTTGGAAAAAATGTGTCATGGTGAAGTATCAAATCACAAAAAACTAACATATACCCATTTGAGAGCTCGGTGAGAGATTTCCAATGGTATGGACGGTTTGTCAAATTGAGCTACGGTTTGGCTGTAGTAGGTGAAAGAAAAATCTAGGGTTTTTCATTTAATAAGGCATTTTCCCTCCAAATTCACTCATTTGCAAGTGTAGTTGTGGTGAATGTAGAGAGGAGAGAAGGCCCTAAATCTTATGGTGATCATAGCGGACAAACTAACCGTTGCAATCGAGATCCCTCAGTTGCAAGTAATAGGCCTAACCCTAATTTTTCATTTCAGTGGATTGAAAGTTTAGTTTAGGTGTCCAGAGCTCAATAATAGACCCCTACTCCTCTTCATAGCCGGGTCGCACTTTTTGGGGCAATATCTGCGACCTGAGTAGCAGGTTTTGGGCATAAAAGTGCAACCTGTCCCAGAATTGTTGCCTGAAAAGTGCGACCTGACAGAGAGGGGTTTTTATGTGCTATTTTTTTGCTGAGAGCTGGGTTTTTATGTTTGAATGTAGTCTTTCCTTTCTATACACTGAAAAAAATGACGGTTTTGTGTAGATATCGTAAAATTTCAGATCAACTGGAAAGAGAAAGACCTAGACACATTACGGTTAGAGATCCGAGAGGATCATGGTTTCCGCAATGCATTAGCTAGGTTTGGGGTCCTGAAGTTTGTGGAGAACCCTTTGGTGAGAGTTGGGGAGCCCTTGTTGGCCTAGATTTTCAGTTATTGGGATTCAGACCATGAGATATTTATAGTGTAGGGGCACCGGATCAAGTTGACGGTCCAGGATATATATTTCCTGACTGGTCTCCCACCACTTGGGATGGTGGGGAATACACAACCAGTGTTACCGTGAGGGCGGAACATCATGGAGTTTGTAGAGCGCCATTGGTGACCAGGTATCCATGTCAAGGGGACACAGATACCGATCGAGGATGTAGAGAGGTTAGAGAATCTTGCTATGGCCACAACGGTTTTGTGGATGATGGGAAACTAGGCAATCCACCACATCACTGGGTGTCAGATCATGCTTGTTGAGAGTGTGTTGAGTGGGACCTACTATGGGTGGGCACAAATGATGTTTTCATCGTTGAAACGAAAATTTTCGCTATGTAAGCGGCAAGTGAACCATGACTGTGCATATGGCACATTGTTGTGCTCGCTCTTCTTTGAGAAGATCCTGACACTTCGATCTCGCATACAGATCCAGGATGGGGGCCCGAGGGAGCCGAGGATGTGTTGGTGGGGGCGACTACTATGTAGAGGGGGAGGTGGGGTGATCAGACAGGTGTTCTGACCTGAGTTCTTTTCTCATTAGGATTAGATGCCACTGTACATAGACGACTATCCCTATAGTGGGATGAGTTATTGTGGGGACCCGAACTTTCCACTGCCGCCTGGTCGAGTATGGGGGCCCGATGGTAAGTGAAAGGTTGATAATATCTTATTTGCATTGTAAAGTTTTAGAATATTGTATATGGTACTGATTCATTCACTTTTGGTATGCAGATACAATGCCGGTAAAACCGGTCAGGTATATGGGACGACCTGCAATATCAGGAGTTGCACGACCTAGTGGATCGAGAGCACCGCAAAATGAGGATGTAGTGACCCTCCTGGAGGACATCTGTCGTAGATGTGAGAGGCTTCCTACTGGTGTTTCAGAGAGTGGCTGGTAATAATTGGATGACCAGTACATGGAGCCATGTATTGGTCTACCCTCGGAGTGGCAAGGGGTCATGCAGCGCATGGCGATGGCAGGACAGGGGATGCATGATCTACGAGCTGCAGGAGCAAATCCATTGGCTCAGGATCCTCCAGATAGTGATTAGGTGTAGGGGCTGGTGGTGCCCCTAGTTTTGAGGTTTTGTAACATGCTATGGGCATGTCATATGTCTTAGAGTTAATGGACTCTAAAACATTTTATACAACACATATAATGGATATGCATTTTTTGATGGTTTAATGTTATTGTCTTGTGTTAAATGCATGTGATAAGTGCCAATCTAGAATATTGTTTGAAATGCTATCTACCTAGTGATTTTGTGCTCTAGGTACATGAATGAATGTAATGATTTCAAATTCATGCATCAAAAGCTTCACTCGTAAATATCTTCTAAAATGGATAGGATTATGCACACGATAGAAACCATTCAATTTCATAACAAGAAGCAAGGAAACTAAATGAACTTGAAGGTGGAGGATGCGATGGGAAAGGGAATTGGCTAATAAACCTTGCGCTGCATCATATTCGGCCTGATTATTGGTGGCAGTACCAATGCATACACCATTCGAGAGAACAACCGAATGTAAGGGGGTAAAAATGGCCCAACCTGCCGAGGCTAGATTCTGGGAGTAGTGGCTTACACCATTGGAATAACTGATATAATGTTGTGAAACCAGCTCGAAAAAGAGAAGAAAAGAGATATCAACGCCTTAGAAATAAGCCACTTCGAGGGGGGAACCTCTAATACATTACATGAATGAACAATTCTTGGATGATTCAAATTACAAAACGTCATTTCTATATATAGCAGTCCATGGGGCCACAATGTAGTCCTAGTGGGGCCATAATGTAATCCTAACTGACCTAACAATAATAATTTAAGGGCACAATAATAATAATATGGGGGTTACAAGGGTACAATAACAACAATAAGGGGTTTACACTAACAACAATAAGGGACTGTACTAGTAATACAGGGACCTAACATGCCCCTCTCCTTAAAAAAGTGTTGTCCTCAACGCTTGAGTAGCTCTGGGTGCTTCTGTATAAAATTCTCATCCTCCCATGTAGAATCTTCAGTGGGTAAGTTCTTCCGCTTGATGAGATACTCTGAAATTGATCGATTCCGTAGCTATAGAGTTCTTGTTTCCGTGATCGCTTCAGGTTCCAATATGATTTTTCCTTCCTCATCAAGTTCTATAAATATTGTTTGAACTGGAAGATTTTCACCTATAACCTTCTTTAAGCATGAAACATGGAAAATTGGATGCACTCGTGAAGAAGCAGGAAGCTCCAATTTGTATGCCATAGTACCAATCTTTTGCAACACCTCGTAAGGACCATAGTACTTTGGCGATAATTTATTATCCTTCTTAGCTTGCTTGAGGGACATTTGTTTGTATGGTTGTAGCCGTAAAAATACCCAATCTCCTACATCAAAACTTCTCTCACTACGATGTTGATCTACCTGTTGTTTCATTCGATTTTGTGCCAAATTCAGGTTATCCTTTAAGAGTTGGAGAACTTCTTGCTGATGCTCGATGTGATCTTCCACCGCTTGAACCTTCGAATTTTCCCTTAAAGATGATGTGATGGATGGTGGATGATATCCATAAAGTGCCATAAATGGGGTCATTTTTGCTGCAGTATGGAAGGAAGTGTTATACCAACATTCAGCAAGAGGTAACCACTTGACCCATTGTGTTTGTTTATCAGATACAAAACAATGAAGATATCCTTCCAAACATTTATTTACTATCTCAGTTTGACCATCAGATTGAGGATGATAAGATGAGCTATGAGCTAATTGAGTACCCAAACAAGAAAACAACTCCGTCCAAAAATTTCCAGTAAAAATGGGATCTCTGTCGCTCACAATAACCCTTGGGTTTCCATGTAGCTTTTGAATTGTGTCCATAAATGTAGTAGCAACTGTACTTGCTTTAAGTGGATGAGATAATGCACAAAAGTGTGCATACTTGGTAAGTCTATCAACTACCACCATGATGACACTCTTTCCTTCGGACTTAGGTAAACCCGTGATAAAATCCATTGAAATCTCCTCCCAACGTTGACTTGGAATGGATAAAGGTTGTAGAAGTCCTGGGGTCTTAATTGTTTCCACTTTATTCTGCTGGCAAACCAAACATTCCGCCACAAACTTTCGAATATCAGATTTAAGGCCATCCCAAAAAAATTCTTTCTTCACCCTGTGGTAAGTTTTTAAAAATCCTGAGTGTCCTCATAAAGGAGAAGTGTGCAATTCCAGAAGAATCTTTTGTTTTAGTTGGGAATTCTTACAAAGATATAAGCGATCTTTGTACCATAAGGAATCATTTTTTCAACTAAATGTATCAGATGTACTAGGATCTTGCTGCAACTTTTGAATGAGTGTCCATACATCTTTGTCCTTCTTCCATTCATCTCTTGCTTCATTTATCCAATCTAGTTGGATAATAGAAATGGCACAAAGCAATGCTTCCACCTCTTCATTCTTTCTTGAGAGTGCATCTGCAACAACATTAAGCTTTCCTTTTTTGTAGATTATTTCAAAGTCATAACCCAACATCTTGGTGACCCATTTTTGCTGCTCTTCTGAAGATAGTCTTTGTTCCAAAAAGTGTTTAAGACTATCATGATCAGTTTTTACCTTGAAGTGTCTTCCCATTAGGTAAGTTCTCCATTTCTTTAGTGCATGCAGTATTGCTAACATTTCCTTCTCATAAATAGGTTTTTGTAAATAATTTCCTTTGATTGGACAGCTTTCAAAAGTAATGGATCTTCCTTCTTGCATTAAAACAACAAATTTTCCATTTCTTGAGGCATCACATTCCACAATAAAGGTTTTTGTGAAGTCTAGCATAGCTAAGACTGGTGCTAGGCACATTGCCTCTTTAAGATGTTCAAAGGCCTTAGTTTCTTCAGGAGTCCATGAAAATGCATCTTTCTTCAATAATGTTGTTAGAGGTGGTGCTATTATCCCATAATTCTTAACAAAATTTCAATAATACTCTGTTAACCTGAGAAATCCTCGCAACTGCTTTATGGTTGTGGGGACTTTCCATTCCTTAATGGCTTTAATTTTTTTAGGGTCTACCTTAACACCCTCGTGAGATACAATATGACCTAGATATTCCACCTCTTGTACTCCAAAGAAACATTTGGATGTTTTTTCATATAATTGTTTCTCCTGCAATAGTTTGAGAACCCTGTCAACATGTTGAACATGATCCTTCCAGGACCTGTTGTAGATTAGTATATCATCAAAAATTACTAGCACAAATTTTCTAAGGAAGGGTTTGAAAATGGAATTCATCAACCCTTGAAATGTAGAAGGTGCATTAGTAAGGCCAAAAGGCATGACCAAAAATTCATAATGAACCTGATGAGTTTGAAGTGTTGTTTTTGGAATATCTTCAATCTTCATTCCAATTTGATGATACCCTGAACGAAGATCCAATTTGGTAAAATAAATTGCTCCATGTAATTCATCCAATAATTCATCAATCACAAGAATGGGAAATTTATCTTTAATGGTGAGCTTATTGAGCTCCCTATAATCCAGACACATGTGCCATGATCCATCCTTCTTGTGTACCAATACTACAGGAGAAGAGAAAGAACATTGACTAGGTTGAATTATACCCGCCTCTAACATTTCTGCAATCATACGTTAAATTTCGCTCTTTTGGACATAAGGATATGTATAAGGCATATTGTTTGGAGGAACACTTCCTGGAATCAAATGAATAGCATGATCATGATCATGAATAAGTGGGAGTCCTTTTGGAGTTTCAAAAACCTTGGAATGATTTTCCAAGACTTTTTGGAGAACTACAGAGATAGATGATTTTGATGTTGGAACTTCTAGTGAGCATAATTGTGCAATTATGCCTCGTTTTTATTTCTTTAGAAGCTTTTTCATGACATTAGAGCTTATTATCTTTCCCAGATTCCTTGCAATACCCCATAATTTGACTTCCTTTCCTTCTAAATTTTTTTCAAGAAAAGTACTTGAAAATTAAAAGTTATTGTCCCCAAAGATTGTAACCATTGTACTCATAGTACAACATCAGCACCTCCCATAGGAATGGAAAGCATTGGACTATTCAATACATATTCCCCCATGGTTAGCTTGATATTATGGCATTTTACAGAGCAATTTATAGTTCCTCCATTTGCAACCATAACTTGACATTCTGGTGCGGGGTATAGGAAACAATTCAATTCCTTGGTTACCTTAAAATGAATAAAATTATGGGTACTACTTGAATCAATCAACACCATTACCTTTTTCTTCTTGATATGTCCTTCTATCTTGAGAGTTTGAGGAGTGGTAATTCCTGCCAATGCATTACACGATATGGTCGGACTCATTTTTTCCTCTTCTTGGGTTGGTTCCTGGTGTATATCCTCTTGTTGTTCATTTTCTTCTTCCTCTTCACAATCTGTGTAAAATAATTTCTTCTCAGCACACTTATGACCTTCAGTGTATTTTCTATCAGAATTGTAGAAAAGCCCTTTTGCTCTTTTTTCTTCCAATTTTTGTGGTGTCAACCTTGTAGTTTGTGGAAATATAGGAGTAGCAACACTTCCCTCTTTATAGAAGTGAGTGGTAGGCTTCCTTTTCACCATAATTTTACGTTCATTTTTTCTTGCCAACTTGAATGCCTTCTCCAATGAATCAGGTTCCAAAATACGAACTTCATGTTGGATGTTATCCTTTAAAGTACCTATGAAGAGATCAATCCTATGTTTCTCTATAATATCAGTTACCCTTATATTCAATTTTTGGAAATCCTCAATGTGCCCCCCCATTAAATCCTTTTGTTTGAGATTTATCAATTGGCTAAAGAAGGTGTTGCTTTTTGTATCCTCATAATGTGCTATCATTTCCTCCGTAAAAATTGACCAAGTGACAATTTTTTTACGGGAGCAAAGCCATCGATACCATACATATGTATTTTGTTCTAAATGTAAAGCTGCAATGCATACCTTTTGTGTGTTTTGCACATTATGAGATCAAAATATTGCTCCATATGTAGTGTCCATGTTATAGGATCCTTTCCATCAAAATTCCTCATATCCATTTTTGGAATATGGTGGTTCTTCCCGCCAACATTAGATTTTATGAAATCACGATTAACATTTATTTTGTTCTCATCATGAGTTTCCTCTACTATATTTTCACCATTAGGAAAAATTTCTTGTATCAGCTTTGTCAAACCTTCCATGTCTACTTTTAGATCATTCTTCATGTTTTTCATTTTCTCATCGATCTTAGCTTCCATGTCATCCATCTTAGATTCCATGCCAACTTCCATGCCATCCATCTTATATTCCATGCCATTGTTCAAACCATCCATCTTAGATTCCACGCCTTTCTTCAAACCATCCATCTTAGTTTTCACGCCTTTCTTCAAAACTTCCATGTCATTTTTTGTTGCTCTTTGCGAGAGAAAAATTTGTTGCACTTGATCTTGTAATTTTGATATGTCATGTTGCCATTCTTCGTCTTCATGAGTCATAGTAGAGTTTTCTAAAGTATTAATGGGTGTTGAATTATTTTTAGGGGCCATTTTAGAATCCAATACTGATATCTATTCTACAATATGCCCTTGAAATCAATTCAACTTGATTCTTCAAACAATACTTATGCAATTCGGAAAAAAAAATACACACCTTTTATTTTCTTTTGAGGAGCTCGATATTGAAATTGAATTATCTCTATAATTTTGGATCCTATATATCTGAAATTTACCACTGTAGTAGCGCTCTAAAGCTTCTTTCAAATGCCATAGGTCTGATCTGATTTGGATTTTTCAAGACAAAGTTATGTCCAATCTCCCACAATGACCCAATTTTGGACTGGTTCAGTAGAGCGAACTTGTACAACTTTCCATGTGTCACTGATGCCTCCTTTGGCTCTGAAATTGATAGAAAAAAAAATCAAATCCATGTAGTTGCAGCCACTTTTTACAGCATTCCAATCCGATGCTCAGAGAGAGAGCTATGAATATTTTCCCATGATCACCTCTTTGAGATGAAATTAAGAAGCCTCAAAAAGCCCTAACTTCCACAGATCATATCTCCGAAAATATTACGAACCAATAGCTGAAATTTTGCGACGATGTTCCTTAGGATTGCGGCTTCGCACTCTAAAAATTTCAGCTTCTGAACCTTCGTAGAAAAAACATTATTACGAAAATACCACGATGACCTGTTTAGGTTAAATTCAGGAGCCTGCAAAATGACCTAACTTGCATAGATCATATCTCTGAAAATATTGCGAACCAAGCTATGAAATTTAGTGACAATGTTCCTCAGGATTTTGGCTTCGCACTCTAAAAATTTCATATTCTTAACCTTCATAGAAAAAAAGTTATAGCAAAAATTCCACGATGACCTGTTTGGAGTAGCGAAACCCTAGAATCTCAAAGCTCTGATACCAAATGTTGTGAAACCAACTCCAAAAAGAGAAGAAAAGAGATATCAATGCCTTATAAATAAGCCACTTTGAGGGGGAAACCTCCAATACATTACATGAATGAACAATTCTTAGATGATTCAAATTACAAAACCTCCTTTCTATATTTAGGAGTCCATGGGGCCACAATGTAATCCTAGCCGACCTAACAATAATAATTTAAGGGTACAATAATAACAATCAGGGGGTTACACTAACAACAATAAGGGACTATACTAGTAATATAGGGATCGAACATATAAGGTGTGGATAGGGGGGTCCATCTAAAAGGTGCCACATGAAAAAAAATGAGAGGATGATGAACAATTCTGGCAACCTGAGCGCAAGGTAGAAATCGAACAAACACTGCTAGAGGGAGTGCTTTCGGTAGTATGTCTACCACCTGCACACCGATGGGTAGGTGGTGTGTGGGAGCTACCTTAGGGGTATCTTGTGCTCAGGTCGCAAAAGTCACCATCGACACAGATGGTGCCATTCCGCTTATGGGTAGGAAAGATGAAGTTAGTGGTGGAAAATGCTTCCATGATGTCATGATCACAACAGGAGATGGGGTGACTGGAGGAAGGGATACCACATGACGCGATGAAGCTACCTGACTCATCATCATGAGAAGAAAGGTTCACATGCGCATCGTCATGGGGGGTGACAGAAGAACAAGCAGATAAGGGATCCACTGTTGTTGAGCCTAGGGTGATCACTGAAGGGAGGTCAAGAAAAACAGAAGGGGAAGTCTCAGAGGGAGCTTCCATCATGGATCTCATGAATGATGATAGGTAGAGGATGGTGGCTGCAAGCTCCGTCATCTTGAAATAAGGAGGGGGAATGTTAATGGGAGTGGGTAAATCCTCAAGCTGGCCTAAAGCATACTGCGCTAGGATGGGAGAGGCAGGCTGGTTCTGTTCAATATTGTACACCCGAACTACCTCCAAAGAGGCACGGTAATGCGTGAGGCAGGGAAAACGGTGAGTATAATGGTCATGGAGATCACACAAAGCAAAAGGTTGGTTGGTGTGAATAGTCTTAGGGTTCTTGGCTACAGTCAAGGAAAAAATAGAGGCTTCAAGGACCGTAGACTCAGGGAACACAACATTAACCATGGGCTTGATACGAGGCAGTTCAGGACAATGATGGGTGGAATGACTGACAACATCACACAAAGAACACGCGGGAATACGCTTTGGAGGCTGGGAAGGAGTAGGGTTAGTCGCGATAGGCTTGTCTTTAGGTGCCTTCTTATGAGCTTTTCCCCCTTTACCCGAAGTTTTCGCAATAGGAGGAGGTTCCTGTTGAGGTGGCTGAGGCACGCTAGTAGAGGGAGGGGTCATGGGGACCGGTTGGACTGGGGTCAAAGCAAGATAAGGTTTGGGCTGACCAGGTGGGGTAGCGTCTAGGTGATCAATGTACCAGACTGGTATCCATAGGGTCAAGTTAGGAAGGGATAACGTAGCCAGAATAGGTATGGAAAATACTCCAGGAGGGGGAGCTAAGAACGGTATCTGATCGGAGTATTAATGGCCAGGCGGGACAGCTCCGAGATGGTTAAGGCCAGGAGGATCCATGCCAGGAGGGTAGAGAGATTGAGGGATACCAGCTGCAGATGTAGGGCCTTGAGGAGGGGGTCCTGAAGGTTGAGTCGAAATTCTAGGAGCAGGTTGCGGAGGGCGGGGTTGTTGACTAGCCTAAGTGGGCCACTTGAGGGAATGCAAACATTCAATGAGCTAGGATCAGAGATAGGAGGAGGAAGGATAGGGAAAGAACCAAGCAAATAGGAGTCTTTGTAGACTTCGGGCGAGACACTGGTCAAAGGTTCGATGGTTTTCTTACTGGCCACTGAAGAGATGATGGACTCAGGGGAGGTATGAGACTTCAGTTCGTAATATGTCAACTGGTCAATGGTGACTATATTTCTGTTATGAGGGAAGTAAATCTTGCGGTGAACTGTAGATGGGAAAGTAGACGTCGCATATTTGTAGCTACAACCCAATGGAATGTTGTAATCTAAGGGGGTGTCAATGACTACTATGTCAATGCAAATAATCTTGCCCACAAGAGTAATAGGACAATTATGGAACATGCCAATGGGCTTGGAAGAGTGGTCATCCCACACTTGGAGGGTGATAATGGAAGGGGCCAACTCAGGTGATCCAAGTTTCTTCCAAACCAAAGTGGACATAACACAGGTGGATGCCCCCTCATCAATGATACAATAGGAGATGTTGGCATTTCAGATCTTGACGGGATTTGGAAGGTGACAGAAGCAGGAAGGGGAGGATGTTCTGACCAGTGAACATCGAAGACGATGAAACGATCATCTGAAGGATCTATAGTGCCCATAGAAGTTAGTAGATATTTTCTTTGTGAAGATCATGACTGGAGGAGTTCCAGCGTTGAGATGGCAACAAGAGATTGCACCAAATCATCTAATATATTATACGAATGGGAAACTGTTCCAAAAGTAGTGTTTTGGCATAATGGTCCCTTGGGGATATTGGTATTGAACCTCTACCTTAGGTTGAGGGATCTGTAAAGGACCATTGGTTGTCGAACGACGCTTTGTAGAACCTGAAGAAGGGGGCTCAGGGGAAGACGTAGTGGGAGGATTTTTGTACTGACGGGACCGAGTATGAAGGTTGAGGTCAACAATAATGGGTTGGTCATAGTTCATCATGAGAATCTGGTAATAGAAGGTACCAGATGGAGGAGGTTGAGTGGCCACCTGACCTCCAAGTGGTTGGGTAGACATGAATCCTTGCTGAGGGAAAGGACTGGTAAACATAGGCGGCTGGATAGGTGCAGCATTGGGAGGAACCAAAGGGGAGGCTTTCCGTCCTCGCGATGCTGCTTGAGTCTCCAACATATGATGCATATGTGGTAAAAGAGGACAATCGTGGGTGTAATGAACATAAACACCACAACAAAAACAAGGCTTATTTGTGTGAATAGGCCTGTCCTGCATGGGCAGAGTGCCCTATTGCTGGGTAGCAGTGTTAGGTGCATTCCCTTTGGGATTAGGTCCTGGATTACCAGGGGCAGATTGATTTTGGGTGCCTTTCCTCTTCTTTTTGGAAGTAGGAGGATTAGCCGCACCCTGATGTGCATATACCTACCCTAGGGAGGGGCGATGGCTGCTATTGTGGGGTTTGAGAAGTCAAGGGAGGTGGGGGTGCTAATGCTAAAGGATATGGAGCACCAGGCTGCGAATATGGATAATAAGGAGGTTGGGTAACATTGTGGTAAACAGGTTGGGAAAAAGGAGGAGGCATGTTGTATCTTGGATACATGCTACTAGGAGGGGGAAACGTGCTGGAGGAGCTGGCCCCTCCCTGAGGGAAACCATAGCCTGTTAGGTCTCTGTAGTTTGCAATATTCGCAAGTACAAATGCTGCAGAGCCTACATAAAAAAAACTTTGGAATCTAAGGATCTAGCCATCCTAGATTCAGAGAGGGATCTCTCTATGTATGTGCTTTCAAAAATATTTCTTTATGATTTATGATATGGTATTAGGCTAGTTATGAAGAACAAGGTTTTTTGTTTGTTTGGTTGGGCAGGATAACATGAAGATGAAGGAAGTGTGTATGAAGGGTGAAGGTGTGAGTAAGTGAAAGAATGGTTCAGCTGATAAGATAAGCAATGAACAACATCAATCCATTGGGCTATGGAGTCATAAGAGGATTTAATTGCACAACAAGTTTCAAGAGTGGTCCATGGGGCAAGTCATCTATGTCAAAGGATCTCTTTAAGTTGATTTTATGGAATGAAACCGTAAGAATGTTGTGAAGGAAGTAAACACACAAGAAAAACAAAGGACAACCTAAGATCAGGTAAGTAATTTTATATAGCCTGCTTTTGACATGCACTTAATGGAGAGACACAAAAGTAACCTAAGATCAAGTAAGTACTTTTAAACTAGCCTGCTTTTGATATAATTTCAAGAGAAAACATTAAAAAACAAAGAATAGCTTAAGATCAAGTAAATAATTTTAACTTAGTCTGATTTCAGCATATTCTCAAAGGAAAACATTCATGATAAACATATAAATAGTCTAAGATCAAGTAAGTACTTTTAAACTAGCCTGCTTTCAACATACTCTTAAGGGAAATTTTCGAAGAAACTATTGGAGATAAACTAAAGGACAAGGCTAACCATAAACTTATCTAGCTCAACATTAATTAGCAGAATTTTCAAGAACATTCAAAGACAATATCTCAATTTGTACTCAGGAAACATGGGCTTACCAACACTTCACTGGTTATATTGTATTGAATTATCCTCAAATAAACAATCAATAGAAAACATAAAGGATAAAGTTTTATTAGTGAGATTTAGGGTACTTTCAGAAGTAAATCCTAATCTATGTTTGTTTTTCTTTATAAGAGAAAGTGGACAGAATGAAAACAAAAAGAAAATAACAATTACGGTGAGAATAAAATCACCATTGACATAGACCAGGATCCCATAAATCAACTATTGTATTTGATGTTCAAACCAGTTACAATCTTCAAGTCCAGTAGGTATTTACAACTTCAAACTTCTTATCTCAACTTATGTATCTTCAATTCCTAAAAGAGCTACAACATGCTTCAACAACTATCTACATTCAACAAGTATCCAAAGACCAACCTGTATATTGTCTTCTAGAGAAGTATTTAAAGGAGAATGAGGAGGTGGAGTGAAATAAAAGCCTATCTGTTCAATTAATGCAGAGTAAGAGCTTCTCGACCTTTGAAGGGCCAAATGGAGAAGAAATGACATGTATTAAATCTGCTAATTGATTATTACATTAAATTTCATCAACTTCAGTCACTTTTGCTGACTTTGGGGGATTTTCGTAGGTTGGCCATTAATTCTGAGCTGTCTTTGACAAAATATCTCTGACTGTGTATTCATTGTGTATTCTTTTGAGGAAATAAGCCAGTGGGTGGCAGTTTTGGTTTTAATTGCGTCACTGATGTGGCATTCAGAGGCTTACTTTGTTGATTTTTCAATTTATGTGGCTTTAAACACTGTTATAACTTTGATTCTACGTTTTTAAGGCTTTATAATCATTTTTCAGGCCTTTAACCTTTTCTTGCTGATTTTTTAACTGATAAATATCCCTTGTTTCCTTCAAACTATGCTTTATCCCTTTATTTTCGGGATTTCAACTCTTTTAATCTTCAAGATTTATTTTTTAACCCCTTTAATCTTGAAACACTTGATGGCTTTCACTTTAATTCTCTATAATTAATCTTTTAACTGCGTATAAACCCTCAAACTGTAGGATTAAACTCTTAACCTTTAATCTTGCACTTCCATATCTTTATCTTTTATTCTTCTTTTTAACCTTTGATCTTTAGTTTTCATCATCTTTCCCTTTACTATGGACAGGAGGCTTCATCAAAGCGGGAGGGTTTCTTATTATAACAGCACTGATGGAGCACTGGTCAGATCTGTGAAAACAAACCCTGTCAGCTACCCTTTTTCATGATTTTTTCTTTTGTTTGGACCATGAGGGCCCTCATCTTCTGGCCATATTTCATTATGAATCAGGAGAATTCCTTTGGCCTATAGAACCACCACCGAATCCTGTAAAAACCAATAAACCTGTTAATAAACCCTGCGGGGTTGTAAAACTGCATGCAGAGGCTGGCGAAGGAAGAAGAGCATATGGAGAAAATGAATGCGTAGAAGGGTTTTATGGAGAAAACCGCGAAGAAAATGGGTTTCAAACAGTCTTGGCATGAATATTTGAGCAAAAGTGGTTTCCAAAAACCACCCATGGTTTTTGCATGACCCTCGAGCGGTAAATGGTTTTTCATAAAACAAACACGATCCAATAATGGCGCAACACCTGTTCCTTATGAAACCAGCAATCTCGCGTGGGTTTGGGCAGTTAAACCTCGACTTGGAAAATTGCACGAAATGCAATGCGAATCGTTGGATTTGGAGGAGTAAATCCAATGGTGGGGGAGGAGCATGAAATGGAAAGGTCCATGGGCAAGGTTTTAAGTGGAATCTAGGTGGTAGCACATGATTGGATGAGGGCTTTGCGTAATAGATGGTGGGTCCAGAAGAGTTGGGTTGTCGGGATGAACGAGAGCCATCAGATTGTGTAGATTGACGGTGGAGATCGGTATGGAGGGTAGATGGATAAACCCAAAGGTAAGGGGCGGGGGCTAATAACCACCATTAGAACATATAGATCTACGGCTTAGATATAATCGGGGTATCGTTTATCAGAGCGGGTAAAATATAAAGAAAAGGCAGGTTTTAAATGAAAAGGATGATGCAATGGGGGGGATATGGTTTAGCACAAGGGTAAGGTCATATGGTGGGATATGTGACCAGGGGCCATGGAAGAAAGGGCTTATCGCATCGGCGGGGGAAACCGGGTGAGGGGAGGAAGAAATGCGAAAATGCTGATGCGATAAAACAATTGTGATGCGATGAGCACTTAGCGCCCGATCGCGGGGCTTTGGTCATATGATGGAGAAAGAGCTGGGGGCTAAGCCAAAAAGGGATAAAGCTTGCTTATTTAATAAAAAGGCACATTTAGGCCAAAAAAAGGGTTTTTATGGGTTTTTTTCAAGTTCTGATAGTTGAGAAGGGAGGTTTTTACACCATAAAAAGGATTTTATGAGTTTAAAATGGTTTTGAAGGTTTTTTGAGGATTATGAGGGTAAAATGAGAAGGACAAAAGGGGTTTTAAGGAAGATGAATGATATGGGGGGGGGGGGGAATGGAGGAAATGAAATGATGAAAATGGGGCTTTTTAGGAAACAGTTTTGTTTGGGAACAACAAATTTTATTGGTGGGTTTTTGAAGGGAACAACAAGATTTTGAAGGGAATAGTACTAAGGAACAACAGACTTCAAGAATAGATGATTTTCTATGAAAATGATCTCTTGAAAGCTGAAGGTCTGTTTTAGCCATCATTTTCTTATGAAAAATTTTACTGATGGCTAACAGTGGCTTCACTTGGGGATGGCAGCTCCTTGGAGGTGTCAAGAACTTTAGAATTTGATCTCTTGGATGTAGACCTGTGCCTTTATCCATTGATCACCTTTCTTCTCTGATCATGCTGCTTTAGAAAAGATGATTAGTATTTCATATTAGTAAACAAATTCTCCTAATAGTTCTACCTACACAGCCTATTTCCTAACATTTTTTCTTCAGAAGGTGCATTTGGACTTGCAGACCTTTGACATCAACATTTTATTCTTTTGAAAATAGGAAAAAATAGTCAAAATCTACCCTTATTTCTTCCATGAGTTCAGATTAAAGTGTTGAACTCATAAATTCTCTACCTACGCTACTATCTGCCAGGATTAGACTGTATGGAAAATTTTATTCTCTATTTTCTAAAACATAAATTTAAAACACAGCCAAATCAGGATTAGACTATCTGATTTGCCATGGTGTCTTTGGCTGCATGTACAAGCTGCACATAGACTTTATTTGCAGAAATTTAATGACAAACTGTGAAGGCTTAAGATCTGAAAAATAAAAAAAGATCCTTCATTCTTTCTTTTAGCTTTGGTTTTGATATTTTTGAGCTGTTCTTTTCTTTTCTCTTGGTTCATATTTTGAGCATATTAGAACCAATTCTTCATCAATCTTACAGGTTCAGTTTTTTAGTTTGTTTGAACCACTGTTTTTCTATCCTAATCTATTCTACTGATAAGCCAAGATTGAATAGTTTGACAAATCTTCTTCACTAACCTGTCAACAGAAAATTGAAAACTATTTTAGTCATGATTAGGTTGTATGAATAAAATATCATTGTTCTCTCAAGTAGTGGCATTTAAGCTTGCACACTTTCAAAATTATTCTCTTTTTTGGTATGGGGTTGTACCCTTCTTTTTATGTCTGCCCTCTTTTCCTTTTTTATTGTGGTTTTTTTTGTATTTTTCTTTTTTGAAATTCAAAAGTTGTGTTATATACAATGAACGAAAGCTGTGAAACTAAAAAATATCAGTTAATAGAAATAATGTTTGAGAACCTTGCCATTGACAGGACCTCCAAAGTATTCAGCTCCATCCAATTCTTTCAGAAAAAATACATTATTTCTAATGGAAGATTGGATAAGATAAGGACCTTGCCATAAGTTATCAAACTTTCCATGTTTTCCCTTATCTTCTCTTCTTGAATCCCATTTTAAAAATTTATCACCAATTTTGAAATCACTTGCCTTGGTTCTCATATCAAAAAGATTCTTAATTTTTTCTTGTAGTTGCTATGCTCTGATGTATACTTCCTCTCTGGTTTGTTGTAGATGTATAGTCTGGATTATTCTCCTTGTCGCATCATCATCTTCAGACTGTACTTCCTGGATCAGTTTCATGACTGGCACTCCTAAACTGGTTGGAAATATTGCATCAGTTCCATAAACTAGCTGGTAGGGAGACATTCAAATGGATTTTTAAATGGTTAGTCTATCTGTCCACAAGGCATGTACTAGCTTACTGTGCGATGATTTCTTGTTGTATTTCAGCAAATTTTTTATTATGTTCACCAAAATTTTATTTGAGGACTCTGCTAGCCCATTACCTTGGGGATAATAAGCTGTAGAATGGCCCAGTATAATCTGATATTTATGACAGAATTCTACCATATTTTTAGACCCAAATGCAGAAAAATTATCAGTTATGATCTTTGTAATATAGCCAAATATGGACAATATATGGTTCTCAAGGAATGAAATGATGACTAAGTCTATGGCATTTCTAGATGGGATGGATTCTATCCACTTGGTAAAATAATCCGTTGCTGTGAGGATCCATCTATGTTGGGCAGATGAGGGAGGATGGATTCCCCAATGAAGTCTAGACCCCACTGCTGAAAAGGAGCTTCAACAGTGATTGGTTGCAGAGGTAAGGGAAGCAGCTTTCTTTTTCCTTCAAAGATTTGGCATTTATGACATGAAATAATCATTTTATGGGCATCTTGAAAGAGAGTGGGCCAGTAATAACTAGCTCTAAGGATTTTGTTAGCTATTGACTTCCAATAGAGGTGGCCCCCACATTCTCCTTCATGAAACTCATGCTTGATCTTATCTGCATCATTTTCAGGAAAACATTTAAGCAATAATCCACTAGCATTTTTCCAATATAAACATTTATCCAAAATGCAGTAGTTTATAGCTTTTAACTTTAAGAATCTTGCCTTTGTTTTAGAAAAACTAGGAGGGACATTAAGATTGAGCAAAACATACAAAATGTCAGCATACCAAGATGAATTTAGAAAATGATTTTCAATAATGGGAGTGGAAAAATCCTCCTGTTCATCTAATGCATTAAACATGTTTATATGAAGAGCTTGAAAGTTGGATTCAGCCATAATTTTTTCTAGACCTTGACCTTTTATGAGCTTAGTGGACTTTATTTCTAAGTCATATTCCAAAATTACAACAATCCACTTTCCTCTTTTCCCATCTAGATCTTGGGTCAATATGTCTTTCCCTACTGAATGAGGCACAAATGCTATGATGTGGGAATGAAAAATATAAACTCTAAAGTATTTTAAGTCTTTGATTAAGGAAAAGGCTTGTTTTTCCATTATGTTATACTTCATAGGTGCATCTCTCAATGCCTTGTTGAAAAATGCAATGGGCTGCTCTTTTCCATTCAAGTTTTTCTGTAATAGGACAACAACTAATGTGTGTTCTCATGCAAAAGAAAAAATGAATAAATCATTTGAAAAATCAGGACTAATGAGAACTAGTGTTTTGGTAAGTGCTTGTTTCACCAGCTCAAATGATTTCTTTGCTTCTAAGGTCCATTTAACTCCTTCTTCTCTTTTAAGCATGTTTGTCATGTTTCTAAGGAGTTCAACTAGATTGGGTATGAACCTTCTCAAGAAATTAGGATGGTTGATTTGCAATATAACATCAGTCCTCTTTGGATCTATCCTTATTCCCTCTTCTGATATGATATGTCCAAGAATTTTACCTTCTTGGAGACCAAACAATTTTTTCTTTGGATTTAAGGACAGTCCAAATTTTCTGCATTTTTCAAAGAACATTTTCAAGTGTATTAGGTGTTCTTCATCTGTTTTTGAATAGACAGTGATATCATCTAAGTAAATCACTATGAAGTAACCTATTTCTTCTGAAAATGAAACATCGATGGCTCTCTGAAATGTGGTACCAGCATGCATTAAACCAAAGGGCATTTTCAAATACATGAAAGTGCCCCAAGGTATAGTAAAGGTTGTTTTAAGTTGATCATCAGGATATACCAATATTTGATTGTAACCTGAGAAGCCATCTAGCAAAGAAATTCTTCTAGAACCAACTACCCTTTGTAAGATATGATCCATTTTGTGTAAGGGATAATTGTCTTTCAATGAGGCTTTGTTTAAGTTTCTAAAATCAATGCAAAGCTGTAAGGTCCCACCTTACCCACCATCAATAAGATAGAGAAGTAGATGTCACATAGTCACTAATACTCATTTCCACAAAATCCTAAAGAATTGGTCACTGTAAAATTGTTTCCAACCACAAGCCCTTTTTTTTTTAAAGCTTTAGATAATACAAGAAACAACTGTCTTATTCACACTTCAGCAAATTAATAAATTCATTTTTCACATTCATACCAAAAACTTGCAGACATAGGAAGCTACACCCATTAAATAGTTTATTTATAATTTATAGTAACATAAAAACAACAGTAACTAAGAATTTTACACTAACAATTTATATGCACAAAAGCTACAGCCATTCAATACTTTTGACAAACACTTTGCAGACATGCACCCTACACTCATTGAGCCCTTATGACCAACACTTTGCAAGCATGCAATTAAAAGTCATTCAGGCATTTTTTCAAACACTTAGCGATAATGAATTTAAGATTATTCTTCAACATATTTATCTCATAAAATTCAGAATTGAAAATTTTAATGTTTCCATCTTAAAACAAGGACTAAATAATCTTATTTTTTCATCAAAGACTCAACAACAGGCGAACATAACTCACAGCAGCAATCTGCCAAATCACCCAGATTTCCAATTTGGGTTCTGAAAAGTATTTTTTTGGAATGAAATCAGGGGTTACATTTCCATTAGGCACAGATAACCCCTGATGTTGGGCTGAATCGAATTAAAAACGCCCAGGAATGCGATTCGTGAAAACAACAAAATTTATATCCTAAATGTTTCATTTATGACTTTTGTCAAACATATGGAATGAAAACTTACAATTACACCTCTACATGAGGAAAAACAACCCAGAGTTATGATACTAAGATATGCTCATTGAAATCACACATTTCTAAATCCACCATATGAGTTCTTGAAACATTTTACCACCCACAAGCTAATTCATTTGACATGATTAACAAACTTTTTGCACCAATTTCTACAATTTAACAAACATATGGCAGCCTTGAATGCTACAGCCATTAAGGCTTTCTGTCAAAATTTTGATAGAACTATTACAACAACTTTAATAACAAAACATTGAATTATTGATTAGAATATGAAACATAAGCCACAACTGAAATTTATCTCCAAATTACCTCAAGCTTTGATCTTCCAAACCATATTTTAGTTCCCATTATTTTTGCATTTTCTTTTAAGGGTTGATTCTGTAATTCCTCTAGGTAAGTTTTGGGTACATGTCCATTTTCTTACTTCTGATGTAAGCTGCAAGTTAGCACTTATTCATGCATAAATAACATTACTCATTCAAGGAATTTGTCAAACACTTTGCAAACTATCCTAAAACCATTTCTAAAACATGCATGTAATTACTTGAAACAAAACCATAAACCATGAAATACTTACCCAAGTCCTTTGGAATTTATTTATTGCAATTACCTTCAACAATATTTGGCTTTCCTTTCTCAAATGTTACAATACCAAGATTAGTAACATAAACTACACCAGTAATAACTCCAATATTGAGATCTAAACATCCATACATATAGATTAATCTAGTCTTCATTTTTAACTAATCAATAATATTCTAGATAACATAAGCCTAAACCAAAATTAGATGCTGACAACAATTTAAATGTCTACTTTTTATTTTATGCTAAAGCTATACTATAATTTTAGGACAATGGAAATTATACCTGAAGAGATATTCAGCTCCAATCGTTGAGAATATGATCCACCTTTGATCCCTTAACCAACTCATTTGAACCATCCGGTTTTCCACCCAACCATATCCAGGGAGAACTCCTCCCCCTGGAACCCCCGAGCTATAAAAGCTCACAACCAGTACCAAAATACAACAATAGAGAGAGAGATGCAAGGAAAACTAAGGAAGATAGTTTTCACTTCCTCTAAATACCACTCATGTTCAACCTCAATAGATACTTAGTATATTAGTAAGAAATTCAGATTTGTTTTGGAAGTAATTGGATACTCTCCATATCTCTCCCTCTCACAATATTCCTCAAGTCTCTTCCACTCTTGGCATTACCCCCCTCCCTCCCTCAATGAGAATACATGAGACTCATATATAGGAGGAGCAACAATCTCTTGTCATAAAGGAGTAATATGCATGCATTGTATTCCTTTTAGAGGAGTGTAACTTATGCCATCAAGGAGAGGTATGCATGCCTTATTTAAGGAGAGTGTAACATATGCATTAAAGTGAGTGTAAGAGGAATATGCCATTCCTTGATGAGTGCATAAAAGAGAGTGTAATTTAATATTTAAAATAGAGAGAGTTACATAGAGCCATGAGAGTCATGAAGGAGAGAGGTGTGAAGTGATTGAGGAGATATAATTTCCTTTTAATAATAATATCGTAGTCTCATAAAAGATAATAATAATATTAATAATATTGAGGATTAAGTCAAGATTGAACTATTACAATTGATTAATCATAATTTAAGTGATTTTCCTTCAAGTATACTTGTTTACCCATTGATTGGAGGTGATTTACTATTTTTGGAAAGTCATACTTGAAATGGTAGACATGATTTTCTATTTTTAGAAAGTCACTCCAAAATTGTTAGGAATTAGATTATTAAGGAAATTCATCTACGAGTTGCCCATGAGTGGTATTTTTCTTCCGGATAATAGGGATTCCACATCCCTATTGTATGCATCTTCATGCCTTAGTAGATTGAGTACTCCGCGCCCTGATCTACTCTAAAGATCCAAGATTCCACACCTTGATCATTTTAAATATTCAGGACTCCGTGCCCCAAACATTTCCTTATATATTCAAGACTCCACGTCTTTATATTTCATGGATTTAGGACTCCGCGCCCTAATTTCCATGGCTTCTCATCTATTCTGCTTTGAAACTCCGCGTTTCACCTTAAGGTACTGATTGTGAGCTCATACCCATCTGATGGTTCATTGGTAAGGTCTTCTTCCAAGACCTGCACACATCACAATCTCATTGATCAAATAAATCAAATGAATTTCATAATTAACTTATTCAAATTTTACCAAATATTGTGCATGACTTCCACAATCATTTTGGTTTTGGAGAAATGACTTCCGCAGTCATTTATAACTTGAGCATCCCTGTTGGCAATGACCAAGTCCCCTGCCACATCATGCTTAATACGAGACTACGCACATATAATCATACAAATCATGTATCATCCATAATTCATAATATTTAACCATATGTTCCACATAACCATGATCATCCATGGATCTGTGTCTCAATTCTGAATCACCATTCACGTCATACACCTATGTCCAAAATAGGATACCAAAAGAGAAAACATCGCTAATATTCTCTTAACCGAAATCAATTCATGTGCACGCAACCATAGATATTATCATAAGCACACAACAACTAAGTGACCAGGTCATAGCATATAAGCATGTACATAAGTCTTTCATACATAATATTATATCAAAATCACCATCTCTAAGTATCATGAAAGCTATCTCACTATAAGGGACACTACAAAAGCCTTATCTCTCCTGTTTTATTCCTAACTGATACAAGATTAGACACCCACTCTGAGTATCTAACAGGGACAATAATTCCAGCATCATACATTTTTTTGATTTCTTTCTCTACCAGAGGTAATTGAACAAGGTTAATTCTATGCAATTTTTGTTTGAAAGGTTTCTGGTTTTCTCTGAGGGGTATGTTATGCTGGATTATTTTCGTATCATATGATTTCAGATCTTCATAGCTCCATGCAAAAACATCAGAAAATTCTTTAAAAAGCTCAACGTATTTAAGTTTGATATCAGCTGGCAGTGTCTTGGATAATTTGATCATTTTGGGCTTTTCCTCTCTGCCTATGTTGCATTCTTCCACTTCAGTTTCTATGGGTTCCAGTTTTGGCTTTTTGGCCACATCATTCAAGTCAAACAATTCCTCTAAAGGGACCATACCTTTAGGCAAGCTTTGGCCTTTAGATTGCAGCACTTCTAAGTCTTCATCTTCTAAATCTGTGCTAATTTTTGTCAAATGTTTGGGTTCATCAGTTAATAGATTTATTTCAGCAATCTCTGGAGACTTTACTTCTTCATTAAGTGGGTTTTCTTCAGTAGGATAGTCTTCATCATAATCTGAATCTAAAAGTGGTGTTTCAAATTCATCTTTGGACTGTAGGAAGTCTTCTATTTGTTTATCTCCATCAAAAACTTTCCAGTATTTTTCATTATCTGGGACAACTGGTCTATATTTCACTTGGGTGGTACATTGCTTGGTTTCATAAGGTGTTAGACAAGTTCTAGCAGCAAAGGCCAAACCATTGGCAAAGACATTTTGGTTTCTTGGGACAAAGATAAGTTGAAATTCATCGAAAGTTTTTAATAAATCCATGGCATCATATCTATAGGCTCTATGTTTGGGATGTTTAGCACTGTACTCCCCATTTACTTGCCAACTATCAACTCTGAATCTCCATGGACTTTTATTCTTTTGGACCCTATTTTTTTCAATAAATGTAGGCCTAAAAGGAGAGCCTCATACTCAGCTATGTTGTTTGTACATTGAAAGTTTAATCTATAGGAATGCCCCTAAACATGATTGTTTTCAGTGTTTTGTAACCATATGCCTGCTCTTGCATCATTTTTAGTGCAAGACCCATCAAAATTCATGCTCCAAAGATGACTGTTTTCAGATTTGTCATTTATTTCATTGTTGTCCTCTTTGTTTTGTTTGCCAAATCTGTCACTATGTTGTTCTTGCAGGTTTGTACTATGCTAAATTTTGTTTTCTTCCTCAAGATGTTCAATGTTTTGAGGTTTTATTATTTTCTTTTCATGATCTACATTATTTTTATGACTATTTTGAACCTTAAAACCAGTGATCTGTTTGTTGTAATTTTCTGAATTAGCAAACTGCCTTTCAATTTACTCTTTACTTTCATCCTCATTTATGGCTGTAACTATGTATGAATGTGAAGTAATTACAACATTTTCTGATTTTTCATTGATTAACTCTTGCTCTTTAGGAATATCATCATTGTAAAGAATGAAAGAGTCAAGGTCAGTGTGTATGGAATAAAGAGGAGAATTTTCCAGTCTTTCTTGGCTACTCACCATGTATTTCATGTGTGTTTCCCTATAGAGTCTTCTAGGTTGAATGAAGACAGGGATGGTGGCATAAGTTATATCCATCTGCATAGTACCTTGTAACTTAGCACCCCATGACCTTGAAAGAAGCATGCCATATTTGGGGGGTATATCAGCCACTACAATGTCCATCACTAAGATTTTGGCTGGTATTTGGGCTAATTTAACACACAGGTCATTTATTAGGCCTAGGCATCTTACCCTACTTGAATCAAAGTAATATAAATATTTGTAGGGTCTAGTTACCTCTAAGCCTAATCTTTCCATTATTACATTAGGCATAAGGTTGTGTGATGCTCCAAAATCAAGCATGGCATTATGAAAAATACTATCATGGATGTTCAAACTGATGTAAAATGGAGGGGTAGTTCCTTCTTGAATTTTTCCTTCAATTTTTGGTCCAAAAATTAGCTTTGGGGTATCATCATTTAAGTTAATTGTGTCATGAACATCTTCTATGTTCAAAGCCTTCAAAATATGACCTCTATATACATTTTGAGTGACTAACTCAGTAAGTGGGACAGAGATTTTGATTTTGGAGATTTCATTCTCTAGGCTAAAAGGAATCTGATTTTTTAAAATGTTTGATTCAACCTTGTTAGTCACTCCTTGTTCAGCAAAATCATCTTGTTGATTTTTAGTATTTACATCAGTTAAAATGGTTTTTTTAGGAGAATTAGCTGAGATGCTAGTGATGTTGGGGTTAACACTCTATTTTTCATTGGCTTGGGTGTTTTTCCCTTTGTTTGGATTAGAATTTAAAGCCACTGTTTTATGAATTTCTTCTATCTTTTTGGAAACATTTTCAAGGCTGGTTTTGACAGATTTATCAGAGGTTTTGTTTCTGGGAGTTTCTGGATTATTTTTACTTCTTAGGTCATATTTTTTAGGTGATCCTATGATGGCATTTTCAAAGTATTGTTCATAATAATCAGTTTTTGTTCTTCTATCATCATAGGGCGTATATAAACCTTGTTTTCTTTCATGGAGGAAAACAGAATCCTCACTGCGTACTCCTAGCATGTTTATGTTATCATCCTCTATTTTTTCATTGGTTTCTTCAACCTCATTCACATAGTTTTCTTGGAAAGGAGGTCTGATCTGTTGATCATCCTCTTTTTGGTTGTTTTTAGGTTGATTTCTCCTAAAGTTCTGATTATGATTTTGAGATTGATTTATGTTCTGGGGAGCTGATTGATTTTCTCTAGATTGTGCTCTCTCAAGTATGCTCATCTTTTTCTTCATTTCCTCCATCATTCTCTCCATTTTTGAGCTAGATGTGGAAGGTGCAGTTTCCTCCCTAAATGATACTTTCTTTTCATTCCTCATCCTAGATATTTTCTCAATCAGATTTACTTCCATAGCAAGGGATCCCTTCTGCATATCTTCCAAAGTCAAACGATCTATTTCCCTTAGCTGATAGGCCATTTCAGGATTAAATCCTTCAGGGAATTTGGCCAAAGCTGAGCCTTGTGGAGGTTTCAAATCTGGGGGTAGTGCATTATAAACACTATTGAATCTGGTGCAATAATTTTGAACACTTTCCCCAGTGTTTCTTTTGAGGTTGTTGTAGTCTAAAATTATGTGGAGAGGGTTTTTTTTGACTTCCCATTTATTTAGGAATGACTGATGAAGAGCTTGGAGGTCATTAATACTATTAGGGGTTAAGCTTTTGAACCATTTTTTTGCTTCTCCCCCTAAACTTTGAACAAACAATCTGAGTTTGACATTTTCATCATCTATCTCATTTCTATCAAAATAGTCATTCATCTTGTCCACATGTTGTGAAGCAGTAGTAGAATCACTGGCATCATATAATGGAATCTTGGACTGATAGTCCTATGGTAGATTGACTAAAGGTAAAGGAAGGACTAGGGGAGCATACCATGTTGCCATGATAGGAGGTTGTGGAAAAAATGGGGGGTTTACAGCTCGAGGATGTAAGATAGGATGTGGTTGATGGAATGGAGTAGTTTGAACAATGGAAGTATGGATAACAGAAGTGGATGGAACAGTAAGAGACTGTTGAGTAGATCTAGGATGAGAAAAACCAAAGTTGTGAATGAAATGAAGGTTAGGTGGAGTGGTTTCTCTACTACCAGGATTTTCACCACTATGACGGGGTGAGTGTGGAGGCTCAAAGTCTATCTGATCTATATCATCAAGTGACCTAGTTATAAATGGGTTTCTTAAGTCAACTTGTGAATCTTGTAGAGCTGTAAGGTTTTTAGGGACAGAATCAGCTCTATGAATTGGTCTGAAAATAGTTGAAGCTTTAGGTTTAGGGGATTTCCTAAGGATACTTTCTAGATTATCAACTGTCTCTGGAGGATTTGGGTCAGGATAGGCTCTAGTATAAATTCTTCTAGAAGCCACTATGTTGTGTTTTCAGACCCAATGATAAGAAAAGTTTAACCAAGTATGACAATCTTTAATAGGCTAACTGATCTTTGATAAGAAAAATTAATTCTAAAAGTTTCCTTAACTGAGTTTGTATGATGTTATGATAGAAATGGGTTTTCCCAGTGGAGTCTTTGGTCAATTCAGAATTGTGGAGTCGCCAGGTAGAACTTTCTAGCTTTGGAAGGTAAAATTTTTTATGGTCCACCACCAGTAATTTTATCTGAATACCAATCTGAAATGTTTTGGGTTTTTCTGAATTTTTTACAGTCCTATAGTTGTGAGAGTTTCCTATAACTGTTTCAACACTTAGCTATGGTGATGAGACAAACAGAGTCTACTCTATGGTTCACTGGTTGATTTCTTCAAGGTTTGATGAGGGTCTATTAGAACCTTAAGGGTTACTTATATTGTCACTGATTCAGACAAGTCCTATCATGATCACCAATATGTTGGAAGTGCTTGAAGAAAGCTACTCATTCTTGAACGAATAATAAGTGTTTTGTTTTAAGGATTTTACTCAGAAATTCCCTAGTGTGGTCACCACTCTGTTAGGTCTCCGTAGTTTGAAAGCTTGGCAAGTACAAACGCTGTAGAGCCTACATCAAAACCACTTTGGAATCTAAGGATATAGCCATCCTAGATTCAGAGAGGGATCTCTCTATGTATGTGATTTCAAAGATATTTCTTTATGCTTTATGATATGGTATCAGGTTAGTTATGAAGAACAAGGTTTTTTGTTTGTTTGGTTGGGCAGGATAACATGAAGATGAAGGAAGCCTGTATGAAGGGTGAAGGTGTGAGTAAGTGAAAGAATGGTCCAGCTGATAAGATAAGCAAGGAACAACATCAATCCATTGGGCTATGGAGTCATAAGAGGATTTAATTGCACAACAAGTTTCAAGAGTGGTCCATGGGGCAAGTCATCTATGTCAAAGGATCTCTTTAAGTTGATTTTATGGAATGAAACAGTAAGAGTGTTGTGAAGGAATTAAACACACAAGAAAAAAAAAGGACAACCTAAGATCAGGTAAGTACTTTTAAACTAGCCTACTCCTGACATGCACTTAATGGAGAGACACAAAGTAACCTAAGATCAGGTAAGTATTTTTAAACTAGCCTGCTTTTGATATACTTTCAAGAGAAAACATTAAAAAACAAATAATAGATTAAGATCAAGTAAATACTTTTAACTTACACTGCTTTTAGCATATTCTCAAAGGAAAACATTCATGATAAACATAGAAATAGTCTAAGATCAGGTAAGTACTTTTAAACTAGCCTGCTTTTGACATACTTTCAAGAGAAAACATTAAAAAACAAATAATAGCTTAAGATCAAGTAAAGAATTTTAAATTAGCCTGCTTTCAGCATATTCTCAAAGGAAAACATTCATGATAAACATAGAAATAGTCTAAGATCAGGTAAGTACTTTTAAACTAGCCTACTTTCAACATACTCTTAAGGGAACTTTTCAAAGCAACTGTTGGAGATAAACTAAAGGACAGGGCTAACCATAAACTTCTCTATCTCAACTTTAATTAGCAGAATTTTCAAGAAAATTCAAAGACAATATCTCAAGTTGTACTCAGGAAACATGGGCTTACCAACACTTCACTAGTTATACTCTATTTAATTATCTTCAAATAAACAATCAGTAGAAAACATAAAGGATAAAGATTTATCAGTGAGATTTAGGGTACTTTCAGAAGTAAATCCTAATCTATATTTGTTGTTCTTTATCAGAGAAAGTGGACAGAGTGAAAACACAAAGAAAATAACAATTACAGTGAGAATAACATCACCATCGACATAGACCAGGATCCCATAAATCATCTATTGTATTTGATGTTCAAACCAGTTACAATCTTCAAGTCCAGTGGGTCTTTATAGCTTCAAACTTCTCATCTTAGCTTATGTATCTTCAATTCCTAACAGAGCAATAGCATGCTTCAACAACTATTTACATTCAAAAAGTATCCAAAGACCAACCTGTATACTGTCTTCTAGAGAAGTATTTATAGGAGAATGAGGAGGTGGAGTGAAAGAAAAGCCTATATGTTCAATTAATGCATAGTAAGAGCTTCTCGACCTTTGAAGGGCCAAATGGAGAAGAAATGACATGTATTAACTCTACTAATTGATTATTACATTAAATTTCATCAACTTCAGTCACTTTTGTTGACTTTGGGGGATTTTTTTAGGCTGGCCATTAATTCTGAGCTGTCTTTGAAAAAATATCTCTGACTGTGTATTCATTGTGTATTCTTTTGAGGAAATAAGCCTGTGGGTGGCATTTTTGGCTTTAATTGCCTCGCTTATGTGGCATTCAGAGGCTTCCTTTGTTGATTTGTCAATTTATGTGGCTTTAAACACTGTTATAACTTTGATTATGTGTTTTTAAGGCTTTATAATCATTTTCAGGCCTTTAACCTTTTCCTACTAATTTTTTAACTGATAAATATCCCTTGTTTCCTTCAAACTGCGCTTTATCCCTTTACTGTCGAGATTTAAACTCTTTTAATATTCAAGATTTATGTTTTAACCCCTTTAATCTTAAAACACTTGATGGCTTTCACTTTAATTCTCTGTAATTAATCTTTTAACTGCATGTAAACCCTCAAACTGTAGGATTAAACTCTTAACCTTTAATCTTGCACTTCCATCTCTTTATCTTTTATTCTCGGTTTTAACCTTCGATCTTCAAGTTTCATTGTATTTCCCTTTACTGTGGATAGGAGGCTTCATCAAGGCGAGAGGGTTTCTTAATATAACAACGCTCATGGAGCACTGGTCAAATCTATGAAAAAAAACCCTGTCAACTACCCTTTTTCGTGATTTTTGCCTTTGTTTGGACCATGAGGCCCCTCATATTTTGGCCACATTTCATTATGAATCAGGAGAATGCCTCTGGCTTGTAGAACCACCACTGAATCTTTTAAAAACCAATAAACATGTTAACAAACCACGCGGGGTTGGAAAACTACATATAGAGGCTAGCAGAGGCGGAAGAGCATATGGAGAAAATGAATGCGTAGAAGGGTTTTATGGAGAAAACCACGAAGAAAATTGGTTTCAAACAGTCTTGGCATGAATATTTGAGTGAAAGTAGTTTTGGAAAACCACCCATGGTTTTCGCGTGACCCTCGAGCAGTAAATGGTTTTTCATAAAACGAATGAGATCCAATAATGGCGCAACACCTGTTCCTTATGAAACCAGCAGTCTCATGTGGGTTCGGGTGGCTAAACCTCGACTTGGAAAACTACACGAAATGAAATGTGAACCATTGGATTTGGAGGAGTAAATCCAATGGTGGGGAGGAGCGCGAAATGGAAAGGTGCATGGGTGATGTTTTAAGTGGAAGGCATATGGCAGCACATGATTGGATGAGGGCTTTGCGTAATGGATGGTGGGTCCAAAAGAGTTGGGTTGTCAGGATGAACGAGAACCTTTGGATCATATAGATCGATGGTGGAGATCGATGCGGAGGGCAGATGGATAAACCCAAAGGTAAGGTGCAGGGGCTAATAACCACCGTCAGATCATATAGACCTATGGCTTAGATCTAATCGAGGTATCATTTATCAGAGCGGGTAAAATATAAAGAAAAGGCAGGTTTTAAATGAAAAGGCCGATGCGATGGGTGGGCGTTAAGGTTTAGCGTAGGGGTAAGGTCATATGGCGGGATATGTGACCAGGGGCCACAGAAGAAAGGGCTTATCGCATTGGTGGGGGAAACAGGGTGAGGGGAGGAAAAAATGTGAAAATGCTAATGCGATAAAAAAATTGCGACACGATGAGTGCTTAGCGCCCAGTCCTGGGGATTTGGTCATATGCTGGAGAAAGAGCTGGGGGCTAAGCCAAAAAAGGCGCATTTAGGCCGAAGAAAAGGGGTTTTTGTGGGTTTTTTTTCAAGTTCCGATAGTTGAGAAGGGTGGTTTTTACACCATAAAAAGGATTTTTATGAGTTTAAAAGGGGTTTTGAAGGTTTTTTGAGGATTATGAGGGTAAAATGAGAAGGAAAAAATGGGTTTTAAGGAAGATGAATGATATGGGGGGGAAAATGGAGGAAATGAAATGATGAAAATGGGGCTTTCTAGGAAACAATTTTTTTTGGGAACAACAGATTTTCTTGGTGGGTTTTTGAAGGGAACATCAAGCTTTTGAAGGGAACAACACTAAGGAATAGCACTGCTAAGGAATAGAAGACTTCAAGAATGGATGATTTTCTATGAAAATGATCTCTTGAAAGCTCAAGGCTTGTTTTAGCCATCATTTGCTTATGAAAAAATTTACTGATGGCTAACACAAGCCATGGGAGGATGAGTGTATGGATGAGAAAGGGATCCAATGATACCATTGACGGCATGGGATGACTCCGGTGCGTTCACGCCACCGGGTCTAGGGAGATCAGGTAAAACGGCATAAACATAACCAAATTGAGCATAGATAAGGTCATATTTTAATGCAGTCTGGAGAGTAGCTTCTTCTGTCTGAGAGAAATGTGATGCCACATCTTTGCTGATAGCTGGAAAAAGGGATATAAGGAACCATTCCATGTAGACATGGTCTTCGAAGGTAGGGGCTTGACATAGGCTCTTTATTCTCCGCCATTCTTGGACATGATCGGATAGGCGGGTCACAGACGATTGACGAAAAGAGGTCAAAAGTTTGGCACTAGTGTCATAACAAAGGGGAAGCTAGAAATAAGACAGAAAATCCTGGGAAAGAGTCACAAAAGTGGTATGAGAGGAGGAGGCCTAGTCAACATACCACTTAGAAGCTTCTCTAGTAAGCGTACATTGGAACAACCGAAGACGAACAGAGTCATCGGTAATGAAGTTAGACAAACACCACATGTGGAAAGATCGAACATGGTTTGTAGGATCTTCTCTAGCAAGACCTTCAAACTTGGGGATGCTGGAAGGGAGCTTGGTTGGCATAGCCTACCAACCAACATCATGGAGTATGGGGTGATTAATCAACTGGTTAAAATCAGGAAGACTGAGGCCTACCATATAAGGGAGAGAGGGAGTAGCCGAGATAGTTCCTGTTGTGGTCCGATTAATAGTATTCCCAGCATTAGGGTCGAGGCTACCATTAGCGTTAGGTCCTGAACTAGACATGGTGAAGTTGACAGGGGGAGAACAGGGGATGGAACTAGAAGGGGAAACCAATGAACCATAAAGGGAGTCAGAATAGGGACTCGATGGAGGACTAACTCGAATCCTACGCGGAGGAGTATGTATTCCTAACGGAAACTGAGGATGAAGGCCAAGAAGTCTCCAGGATAAACGCCTTCTGGGCACAATGATGGAAGAACAAACATGGATCACAAAAGGAAGAGAGACGAACAAGGGCAAGGAGTTGTAGGATCAAATTATTACAATGTCGAAACAAGGTCAGGGAGGTGCAAGATCAATTGATTACAATGTTATAGTGTTTTCCTGGCGGTGTTAACTACGCGCTCTTTAGTTAGGGTGTGTGTTAAGTGTGTTAATTTTAATATTTAAACCCAGAAATTTGTAGAGAAAAAAGAAAAAGTGTGTTGTATAACTGTAAATAACAGTAAAGGACACTGAATATAACAAAAAATAAATAGCTAAAGATGCATCAATCTAAACCCAAGGAGGTGAGCTTCTCAACAACTAGTCTGTGGGTGGGAAAAAATCTAGTCAAAACACACCAAAATATCCAATGGATCTAGATTCGGGAGGGGCAATGATCTAAAGGTCAGATCTACTAGAAATAGGTGCAGAAAACAACAAAAAAAGCCAGAGGGGAAAGTGATGAAAATGAGGTTGCAAAAGGCTAAAACCTGAAGGGAAATGGTAGGGACCCTAGAGGAGGACCAAACAAAAAGGAAAAGAGGTGTTTTGGATGGATGAATAACCAATATGAAGTGGATCTGAAGGTGAGGGATCAGATCTGAAAAATGGTTGAACACACTGAAATTTCAGCCGACCTGCTGCAGCTAAACTCCTCCTAGAACGGTGGAAGGGTACTGAAGCCCTTGTGGGCTAGGTTTCCACTTCAATGAGTAAAACAGAGAAATTAAATGTCCAAAATGGGTGGAGACAGAGGTCAGAAAACCCTGAACAAAGGCCCGTAATAAACCTGTAGTAACTTTGTACTCAAGAAAGTCTGTGGGCCAAAGGCTCGACTGGGATGCAGATATTATCATAAAAGATGCTGCTCCCTTCTGGATATTCAAATGTGAGAGGTTAACTAAAATTAACTCATACTTTAACTTTAGATAATTTTTTGAAAATATTAATTTGTCGGACTCATACCATCACCATGAATAACCAATGATATTATATTTTTATTTTTCAGGTTTTATAGGTTGCACCACATCAAAAAATCAGTATTTCATAACCCATATTGTATGACACTTGCAGATGGTTATCAGAAATGATAATACAAACCTCAGGAGTCGCTTTTAGTTGTTAGTATTAATTCAATCGGCAGCAAAAATCCCACTTGTAGCAAGATAGACAAATCAATATCATTGCCACTTAACGAGTTGATCAAAATATTTAGTAATATCCAAATATTATCATTGTATTTCAAAGATTTATGTCCTTATTTATTGACATATTATCATAATGTTTGATATGCATTATTTGTCCTGTTGTTATTTCTTTATTTCATGAACGGTGTCAATTGCATCAATATAGTATTCGAATGCGCTATCATTTCACATCCATATTACAAATAATTCACATCATTATTTTGATCATTATATTCATTCTTTATATTTTATATTATCCCGATATTTATTGTATACATTGTTGCTAATTCTAATCCATTAATAGATTGATGGCTAAATATTGTACTCTCTCATGACATGATCATATTTTCTGTGTTTACAATATTGTGTTCATGTATTATTGTGGCTCCACATTTGGAATATCTTAAAATATTCCCAATAGTGTAGATTTTCCCTATTTTGGGATATTACAATGGTATCAAAGCATGATATTGGCTCAGCCTGTGCATCCAAGACAGTATGCCATTAGGAGGAGAAGGTTCTCATAAAGAGAACTTGTGCAGAAGAAACAAAATAATGACTCCATTATTTGGAGGAATGAAGGAAGAGAGGATCTCCCTGCTTCTTTTCCAAGCTATGAAGAATGTCAAAGAAGATCTCTAGGAGATGAAAGGGGAGGATTGTAGAAGATTTCTGAAAGGGTTCAAAGCAAGCCCTAGTTATTGAATTGATGGGTGTGAGCATTCAGCCACACATGCATATCCATAGCACAGTCTATTACCCACATTTACTGCAAGAAGGATGGAGGAAGGAGATGCACCAAGGGAGGAGACCTTGAGTGACTATCTTTAGGAGTATGAATCTCAATCATGGAGATTCAAGGAGCACTTGGACTTCCAAGGGTTTTGAAAACTCAAGGAAGACAGAAGATCCAATAGCCATAATAGAAGCAAGAGAGGTAGAATCTTCCTATCTCACTTTTATGGATCAGAAGAGTGCACAACCAAAGCTTGGGTAGAAGAGATAGATTCCTAATTTCAGCTACACCAAGTTTCAGAGGAGGCCATCAAAGTAGCAGCGCTGCACCTCAAAGGTATGGCCCATGATTGGTGGTTTAATGATTCTACTTCATTTTTTCATGCAAATGTAAAAAATTATGTTGGGTTCACTAAGGAATTGGTGAGAAGATTTGATAGAAAACATTGTGAACCATCATTTGTTAAAAACAAAAACTCAAACACTTTTCATGAGTTGGAGAAACCTATTAAACCAACTCCACTCCATATTTTTAAAGGGGATAAAAACATGCATGATAGTTTTCCAAGTGCAAGATCCCCACTTCTTGAAGAGCCCTCTTCTATTTGTGAAGACATGGAGTCTTCTCCTTCAAGAGATAACCAAGATCAAGGGTCTCTCATTGAGGATGAGGCATTCTCATATATGGAAGAAGAGGACAAGGATCAGCATCAAGGGATTATGAGCATTCACCCTTATCTATTTCAGGAGGTTTATGCACATAAGGAGGGGAATGCACTACGCAGTGAAGAGAGGGACAACCCAGTCCACTCATACATACAGTCCACTTCAGATTTTGATGTCTCACTACATGGAGGCATTCCACCCGGGAGGCCACCAGATCTAGAGTTGATGAGAGACATCTTGTCTTTGGGTTCACCACTCTTGGATTTTAGAGAGGTGAAGAGTTTGGAGGAAACATTTGGCATGGGGGATGTCAAATTAGCAAGCAACAGCATGAGGAGAGCTTCACATGCCAGATCACCAACGTTTTCTCTTGGGAGGATTGATCCATATTGGAGGTCTCAACTCTTGGTAGAGTACTCCAAGGATCTAGGTGCATGTATGATACTTGATGACCTGGATAGCGATGATGAGTATATGGTGGATGATTTGGTCATCTATTCTTATGGCAGTGTCTTCCTTACTGGAGCTTCTAAGATTAAGGAGAAGATGCTTCATGCAGCACATGAGGACTTCCTTTCCATGCATTATGATGCATATCTTTCTTTGGCAGAGGAGTTCACTTGGGAGGGCATCCAGCATGACATATTTCAGCATATGGAGAGATGCATAGCCTAGATGATGATAGAGAGGAGGTCACAGCCACTTCCCTACTCTTTGAAGGTGAGGGAAAAATTCTGGTTGAGCCATTTCAGCTCAAGGTCTCAAGTACATGATGGAGGATGTACAATTTCACTTTATGTTTTGTACTTATTTTCTTTATATGAGCAGTATTTTGTACCAAGAAGGATTGTCTCTTCTTGCATATTATATGATGATGTACTTAGAGCCACTTGTGGCATTGAGATTGGCTATTTATTGGGTGGTTTGTGGGGGAAACCACATGATTCTTGGTGTGCACCATTGGCACCAAATTGTACTTTCATGTTTCTATCTTTTAAAATTATTGTGGTAGTAAATAAGTGGCTGGAATAACACTTTTTGTTGTTTGATTTAATGCAGGCAAAGAATGCACTGCACTTGTTCCATGTGAGGGACCTTGATCCACTTTCTGGTTGTCATATGACAACTTGTTTCTATTGGTTTTTGCTTCCATGTATGGCTAATGTTTTTATGGGGAGCTTTGTTTGGAGAGTGGGATATGAGTTGGAGATGCCCATTAGGAGTATTATCCTCCCTAATTTACATGTTTTATGTTTCAGGAGAAACAATGGGCACACTATGGTTGCCACATTACACCTCTTTCCTTCATATAGGAGGAGCCATTGGGAGAACTTGCATTCTTGGAGGAGGCATTTCATCGTTGATTTATCTTGTGGGGTAGATTGGGCCATTTCTGAGGGCCATGAAATTTTAGCCCAATATCAGCAATCCCCTCATACTTACCATAAATGGAGAGAGAAACTACTTGGATGGGAAAATATAAACTCTCCATTCAGCCCTAACACATTGCATAAACTTGGGGTTGCAAATTTATTTGATGAGCTACCTAGAATGGCTCATTTCATTTGGATGATAGCATGGGTGAGTGGGTCACTCATTGGGAATGAGATTTCCCATGTGTATCATCACTCCCACCTTGAGGAGGCCATGAGATAGCAAGAAGGTTTCCACTTAGAGCTTCCATCTTTTCATGATGTGAGCCATTTGGTCATGCATCTTTGGGAGGAGACATTGGAGGGCAGATTTGTTGTAGATTATCTTGAGTAGTGGTGGGGACTATTTATGAGGAGGCCAAAAAAGGAGAAGGGGAAGAATTTTTCTCTCTCTATGTAGTTTTTTTAGGACAAGCAACATTTTTGAGGGGAGGACTGTAATGTTCCCAAATTTCAGCGTCAAGCTAAAAGGAACATTATAGTTAGCATTAGATGAATAAAATGGGTAGGGAAGCCCATTAACCTCTTTAGAAGGGAAAATAACATTACTCATGTGAAAAAGGGGAAGAATAAGCAGCTGGATTGAGCATATACATGTGTGAATAGGATTGGATCATTTTGATTCAGTCATATTTGACCATGTCCACATGCATTGTCTAGATACATTGTATCCCCATAATGGACTGCACAGTTTTAATGGAGGACAACTTGCATGAGCTAGGTGGCACATATGGATGGGACCCATTGTGGAGAGGAGAACTTGCTATATATGGAGAGGAGGAAAACCATTTTATTCATGCTTGGATTATTATTTTCTTGGGTTTTTTGAGACTTTGCTTCCTCTTGCTGTTTAGCAGGGTTGCAGTGTTGTTTAGCACAGGGGTGTTCCTGGGCGGGAATCCCTACCTCATCCTCAGGGAAGGAGAGGTTCTTTGGGCTAAATTTCCTCATTCTAGAATTTTGGCCAAGCTAACTCCTTCAGCTACAATGCAGTTTCTGTTTAGAGTTGGGTTGTGTTGCAGGGTGCAGCAAAGGAGGATCTCTTAGAGTCATTTCCAGGCTTGTTTTTCAGTGGATAGTTTGTATATCCATTGGATGATAAATAAGGACTCCCAATCATATTTTCATATCTTTGGCATCAGGCCAACCATACACCATCCCTCACAGTTTAGTTTCAGTCCAAATATGCATTATTTTCAGAGACAGTTGTTGGAAGGGTTCATTGAGGTCATCGAGAGGGACTATTTCTGAGTAGAGGGATCATCCTTCTAATCAGAAATACCATTGGAGGAGGACATCAGTATTTCAGATCTGTCATAGCCTCATTTCATATCAAATCCAGTTTGAAATGGCACATTAACCCCAGGGTTATTTGTCACATTGTATGTTTTTCGGCATTTCTAGCAATCCTCTCCAGGTTGGTTAGGAATCTTGTATTGTGTAATGTTCCAAAATTTTAGCCTCCAAGCTAAATGGAACATTATAGTTAGCAGCAGCTCTAGCCGGTGAATAACTGGGAAGAAAATCCCATAAGTCTCCTAAGGAGGAATGAAATACTCGAAATGTGAAAGGGGAAACTTTTTCTAGCTCAATAAAACACCTCCATGTGTGAACAGGGTTAAGATCAAGCTGCTTTGACTAATTCAAACAACGCAATTTTAGTGGAGGAGGAATAACGCAATTTTAGAGGGAGATGTATCTTGGGATAGAGATGAACTAATTGAGTGGGACCAAGGGCAAGAAAACTCATGTCTTATATAAGGAATAGGATGGAAGCATTATTGATCATGTCTTAGATTATTATTCGTGTCTTCCAAGACTTGTTGTTGCTTTGCTGCTTAGCAAAGTTGAAGTGTTGTTTAGCACTGGGTGTTCCCGGGTGGGAATCCAACCTCTTTCCTCTGAGGAGCCTCATTGGGAGAGTTTTAATTCATCATTCCACATCATTTTTTCAGGCCAAGCTTTAGCCATATTCATTAGTACAGCGTTGCTGGAGATTGTACAATGTTGCTGGGTGTAGCAATGGAAGGGATTGGAATCCAGGCTTCTGAGCTAGTTTCTCATTGGAGGAAGGTTTCCTTCACTTGAGAGATATGTTAGGAGAGCTCCAGAGCTTATTTTAGATATTTGGTATCAGACCACACATTTCCCATACATTCCCAGTATTATTTATGCTAGGGAATGTGTTAATTTGGAGGTAGTGTTCATTGCATGGTTTGGTGGATCCGTTGCTGAGTTTTCTTATGATTGAGGGGTTTATACTTTCATGGGAGGAATCCCTTGGGGGATATACATCATATCATACATATTTCAGCCTTGTACACTCATGTGCTTTAGTGTTGCAGTGATGATTTAGTAATTTTCTGAATATCACATTTTGTATGCAGAGTGTTTGACAAGAAACCCTTGCCGGCTTCTTTTGTATTTTTTATAAGGAGATTATATCTCTGCTCTTCAGCATTATTTATCAATACATGAGTATATCTATTTTTATCCCATGTTTTTATGTTAAAACCTTCTTTAGACTATGCAGTCCATTAATGCAGCAACTCTGGTAAAATGCAGTTTGGGGTTTTTAGTCATTTTCAGCTACACTAGTGTGGGGGGTCTGTTTAACCCACTTAGTTCCATTTATTTATGATATCCTCTTGTATTTATATGATACATAGATTTATCCATGGGATCCAAGTGATTATTTCACTGTTTTATTGTACATGTTGCTGGAAATGCATTTTTAATGCATGATTCATGAGCAGTCCTGAAAAATGAATATTACAGTGGTATCAAAGCATGATCTTTGTCTCAACCTGTGAGATCCAACTATCAGAGGAAGAAGATATGGAAAAAATCCAGAAATATTTAGTATGTGACAGAAGAAAGGAAGATAAGCTTACAAAGCTTCTTCCAAAATCTATGCAGAGCTTTCAAGGAGAGTTGAAGAAAATGAGATTGGAGATGGGATCTCCAAATGAGGTTGAATATAGAGATGAATCTAGATTTTGACATGGTGAGTGTGAGCATGCAGCTACACACCATGATGCACAGTGCATTCAAGTGCCCATATCTATATTGAGATGGGTAGGAGGAGGAAAAATGCCTAAGAGGAGAACTCTTAGTGATTTGTTGCAAGAGTATGAATCTCAAACTGAGAGGTTTAGAGATCATACTAATTTCCAAGATTTTTTCAAGATCCAGGTGGAGAAGAGCAAGCAAGAGGATGCATATAGATTTCTTCTATCTAATTTTTCCAGATCACCTACATGTTCAGCAGGAGCCTGGGTGAAGGAGCTATATTCCTATTTGTTGCTGCACCACGTTTTTGAAGATGAAGCTATCAAAGTTGCAGCGCTGCATTTCAGAGGTAAGGCTCATGCATGGTGGATTTTTAAGTCTTTTTCTTTAAATAATGCCAACACTTTCTCTTATGCAAGATTCATAAAAACATTGATAGAGAGGTTTGGTGAAAACCTTCCTGAGACACATGAGAAAGGAAAACTTGAGAAAAAAAAACCCTTGCATGTGATGGAGGAAACTCCATTTCAGAAAACCATGGGAGGAGCTGACATCTTTCATTACACATTTCCGGAAGCAAGACCTCCAGTTCATATTCTTGGACAAGAGAGCATGGGATCTCCTTTTCACAAGAGGATCCAACTATGGAGATGTTACCTACACACATTGATGAAGAAGGAGAGGGCAACAATGCTGTCACATCTAGAGCACATCTAGTTCCTCATGCAGAGGGAAGAGGAGCACATACTCCAACAGGAGGGATTCTTGCATCCTTGCAAGAAGTTCCCCAAGATCTCATACATGGAGGTCCAAGCACAATTAGTGAGCAGCATGATTGTGCAGCATTGCAGCTGGATGGAGGAGGTAGGGAGGAAGAGCAACATCATTTTATGAGAGGTACACACCCTTCTTTATTTTAGGGAGCCAGTGCAAAAAATAGGTAGACTGATTTGCGTTGTAAGGGAAAGTTTTCCCAACCATATGAGCAGTCTACTCTTGACATTGATGACTCAATATATGGAGGCATTCCACCTGGGAGGCCACCTGATCTGGAGCTGATGGAAGACATCTTGTCTTTGGATTCACCACTCTTAGATTTTGGAGAGGTGAAGAGTTTGGAGGAAGACTTTGGCATGGGGGATGTCAGAGTAGTAGGCAGCAACATGAGGAGAGCTTCACATGACAGATCACCAGTGTTGTCTTTGAGGAGGATTGATCCTTATTGGAGGTCTCAACTTTTGGTAGAGTACTCCAAGGATCTTGGTGCATGCATGATTCTTGATGACCTAGATGGAGATGAAAAATACATGGTGGATGATGTGGTCATCTATTTACATGGCAGAGTCTTCTTGACTAGAGCTTCTAGTCTCAAGGAGAAATTTTTACATGCAGCACATGAGGACTTCTCTTCTATGCACTTTAATGCATATTTCCAGTTGATGGAGGAGTTCACTTGGGAGGGCATTCAGCATGACATATTTTAGCATATGGAGAGATGCATAGCCTGGATGGTGATAGAGGGGATGTCACAGCCACCTTCCTACTCATTGGGAGTAAGGGAGAATTTCCAGTTGGGCCTTTTCAGCTCAAGACCTCAAGTACATGATGGAGAAGGTATAATTTCATATTTTGTATTGAACTTCTTTTCCTTATTTGAGCAACATGATGTAACAAGAAGAATCATCTCTTCTTGCATATTGTATGATGATGTACTTGTAGCTACTTGTAGCATTGATTCTGGCTATATTTTTGATGGTTTATGGGGGAAGCCACATGTATATGGGTGTTCACCATTGGCACCAACCTGTAACCTCATGTTTTCATATTATGAGATGATTGTGGCAGCGAAAAAGTGGCTGGAAAAGAACTTGTTATTTCTTATTTTGATGTAGGCAAAGGATGCACTGCGCTGGTTCCATGAGAGGGACCATGATTCACTCTCCAGTTTTCACTTGACAACTTGTTCTTATTGTATCTTGCTTCCATGTATTTCTCATGTGTGTTTTCTAAAGGGAGGATTTGTATGGAGAGAGGAACCAATTGGATGCCATGGCACCCATATGATAGAGTAGCAGAAGATTTGTTGGTACGGGGCATCATATAAGTTGACCATCATGATCTCACTTCTTGACTTGTATGAGGGAGAGATGAGGCAACAGTAAAAAAATTTGTTGCTATGGTTACACTTGGGAGAGTATGGGAAAAATTCTTCCCATACCTTTCATGATATTTCCAGAAAGAAGTAAGGAACATTCATGGTGCAAGAAGGCTACCCTTCAACATTGGAGGATTATGAGAGGCTTCCATGTTGGAAGGAGATCTTCTCACATAGCAGCATGATGGTGGATGGATTTGGCATGTGGAATGTCAAAGGGAGAAGTCATGGAGTGACAAGAGCCTTGTTACTAAGGCCTACAGTGCTGTCATTTGAGAGCATGTTCCTGTTGATGGAGTGTTCCAAAGGGAGTATGCACCCTCTCCTCTTGCAGATTTCTATGAGGGAATTCTCATGGGAGGGCTCACTTATGGACCTCACTTTCGGCTCACACATGATGCATGGTAAGAAATACATTTATGTGCTTGTTGATTACTCTATTGAGTACTTGTATTTCCTCACCATATGTAAACAATGCATTGCTCCCCATGAGAGCAAGATTATTTATGGGTTTCATGGTCACTTTAGGGCCAAATCTTGTAATGTTGGTAACCCATCTCTACATGACTTTGGGAAAGTGTTGTATTGTTTTGATTGTAAAAAGCTGGTCTATATTGTAGCTTACTACTTCATAGTATATGAGATAACATTCATAGCTGAAAATTCCTTGAAGAACAACTTGCCACTTGATGCTCTGAATCAGCAGTTGAAAGGACTGCGCTATATCCACCAAAGAGACCATATGTATCATCCAAACTTGCACATAACCTTCAGCCATTTTCTGATTTGGATTCCATGTGGTGATGATGTGCCATTCATCTTGTATGGAATGGTTTGGGTTGACATGACTCATGAATTTGGAGGAAGGGTCTTTGGAGACTCAATATTATTCTTGCCATTGGAGGGCAATCATGTTGCATCCTGGCATCAACATATCATCTAGACTTACCATCAGTGGAGAGGAGGAAAGTGTAGGATAGGCCCTCTTGCCTATCATATTCACTTATTCATCCCACCTACATTTCAGGAGCACAAGGTGGAGGGGACTTTTCATGAGTTGCCATGTTGGAGGGTGACTCACTTCATTTGGATGATAGCATGGGTGAGGGAGGCACTCATTCACCATGATGATCATCGCTCCTAATTTTTGAAGGCCATGAGATAGCTAGCAGGTTTGCATTCACACTTTCCACCTTTGATTAAGCAGAAACTTTGGTTTTGCACACATGGGAGGAAGAATTGGATGACATTATATTTGCATATTATATTGATGCAGTGATGGAGGCTATTGATGGGAGGCCCCATGAGGAAGAGGGGAGAAATTTTGTTCTCCTTATGCATTTTCTTGACGACAAGCAAATATTTTGGAGGGGAGGACTGTAATGTTCCAAACTTTTAGCCTCCAAGCTAAATGGAACATTAGAGTTAGTAGCAGCTCTAGCCGGTGAATAAATGGGAAGAAAAGCCCATAAGTCTCCTAAGGAGGAATGAAATACTCCAAATGTGAAGGGGGACACTCTTTCTAGCTCAATAAAATGCCTCCATGTGTGAACAGGGTTAAGATCAAGTTGCTTTGACTAAGTCAAGCAGCGCAGTTTTAGTGGAGGAGGAATCCATGGAGGAATAATAAAATTTTGGAGGGAGATGTATCTTGGGATAGAGATGACCTAATTGAGTGGGGCCAAGGGAAAGAAAAATCATGACTTATATAAGGAATAGGATGGCAGCATTATTGATCATGTCTTAGATTACTATTCTTGTCTGGCAAGACTTGTTGCTGCTTTGCTGCTTAGAAAAGTTGCAGTGTTGTTTAGCACTGGGTGTTCGCGGGCAGGAATCCCACCTCTTTAATTTGAGGAGCCTCATTGGAATAGTTTTCATTCATCATTCCACATCAGGTTTTCAGGCCAAGATTCAGCCATCTTCATCAACACAACATTGTCGGAGATTGTGCAGTGTTGCTGGGTGCAGCAGTGGAACGGATTGGAATCTCGGCTTCTGAGCTAGTTTCTCATTGGAGGAAGGTTTCCTTCACTTGAGAGATATTTTTGGAGAGCTCCAAAGATTATTTTAGATTTTTGGTATCAGACCACACATTTCCTATACATTCCCAGCGTTGTTTCTTCTATGGAATGCATCAATTTGGCGGCAGTGTTCATTGCATGGTTTGGTGGCTCCGTTGCTGAGTTTCCTTGTGATTGAGAGGTTCATCCTTTCATGGGAGGAAGCCCTTGGGGGATATACATCATATAAGACATATTTCAGCCTTGTACACTCATGTGCTTCAGTGTTGCAGTGATGATTTAGTAATTTTCTGAATATCACATTTTGTATGCAGAGTGTTTGACAAGAAACCCTTGCCGGTTTCTTTTGTATTCTGTATAAGGAGATTATATCTCGGTTATTTAGAATTATTTATCAATACATGAGTAGATATATTTTTCTCCCATTTTTTTATGTTAAAACCCTCTTTAGACTACATAGTCCATTGATGCAGCAACTTCGGTAAAATGCAGTTTGGGGTTTTTAGTCATTTTTCAGCTACACTAGTGTGGGGGGTCTATTTAACCCACTTAGTTCCATTTATTTATGATATCCTCTTTTATTTATATGCTAAATAGATGTATCCATGGGATCCAAGTGATGATTTCACTGTTTTATTTTATATGTTGCCGGAAATTCATTTTTAATGCATGATTCATGAGCGGTCCTGAAAAAGGAATATTATATATTGAAGCCCATGTATTCATTATTGGGCATTTCTTTTGTTTCCTTCAGCCATATTTCATGTATGTACATCTGCAGCAAAACTACACTAATATAGACTGTGCAGTCACTGCTCTCCGACATTCTATATAGTTGCAGCATCTCATGTATCTATTACTTTGATCATTGGAGACTTGTTCTTATGGCTTGAGTGGCTTGTCCCTCATGATATTTTGTACATTTTTGCTGATCCATTAATAGATTGATGGATGAATATTTTTCTCTCTCATGACATGATCATATTTGATGTGTTTACAATATTGTGTTCATGTATTGTTGTAGCTCCACATTTGGAATATCTTAAGATATTCCCAATAGTGTAGATTTTCCCTATTTTGGGATATTATAGAATATTAATTAAACTATTGTTTAACTAATTATTCCTTGAGGAAAATAAAAAAAATATGGATTTATTCAATATTTCCTCATGGGTTTTCCTGTTTAGACCGTAAACAACTTAATAAATTATGGATTACTAAGTTATTTTTCATAGTGAAAGCAATTTTACTGAGGATAAAATTGGTCTTACATGGTGTACTTTGGTCCATATAATAGTAACAGGTTAGATGAACAAAAATTGGTGTAACAGATATATCATAGTAGCACTACTTTTGAGGGTTTTGTCCATTGGAGGCTTGTTCTATCTTGTATTATGATTTGTGACCCATTATTTTACATATATATGTTGTTTTTATGATGGATGGAAGGTCTCCATATTGGTCTCCTATTTTGATCTAATGTTTACACTGCTATTTCCATGGTTTTGCACTATATTCTTGCTTTTCCCATTTGGGAATATTACAACACAATACACAAAAAAGAAACTATAATGTATTTTGGCTATACAGTTCTTCCTAGACCTCACACATTAGGGGGGAATTGTTATGAATGAAAAATTGGACAAGCAACGATGAAATTATTCAATTTCAGGTAGAAGGATTTACAGGGCTGAGGCGCAATAGAGAATCTGAAAATTTTTAAAAATCTCCAAGGTTATAATATTCCTAAATTAGCATGCAACTAATTGGAATATTAATTTTTTCTCTTATCACTTAGTTAGATGAATAAATGGGTAGGGATACCCATAAATCTCTTTAGTAGGAATAAAATCCCTCTTAATGTGAAAAGGTATCATCTTCATAGCTGGATAAAGCACCATCATGTGTGAACAAGGGCTAATGCATGTGGACAAGGTCAACTTTGACCAAATCAACAATGCTGGTATGGAGGGAGTGGATCATCAATAAGAGACAACGCAGTGTGAATGGGAGGAAGTCTCCATGATAGTGGAAAAACTAATGACTGGGACCCAAGGTGAGAAGGCTCATATTTTTTATAAGGAGGGCAAGGCAGCCATAGATAGGTATGTTATGGATTATTGATTTTGTGGTATGTATGACTTCTTTCACTCTCTAGTTGTTTAGCTGAGATTGTTGTGTTGTTTAGCACCGCGTGTTCCCGAGCAGGGATCCCACCTCTTGCCTTGAGGTATCCTCTAGGAAGAGTATTGTACTATCATTTCCACATTCTGGAATTCTGGCCAAGCTTTATTCTTCATCTACAACATAGTGTCTGTTCAGGTTTGTGTTTTGTTGCAAGGTGTTGCAGTGGAGGGTTAAGAAACCAACTTTCTGAGCTACTTTTTAGGGGACGAAGAATTCTTCTCATTGGTATATGAGCAACGGGGATTCTTGAGATTTCTTTCACATCTTAGCACTAGGCCAACCTATTCCCATCATCTACAGTGTAGATTCCCTCTTTGAATGTGTTATTTTAGTGACCACTTGCAGTGGAGGTTTCAGTGCTTGATTTGGAGGGTGAGATCTTCAGTGTTAGGATCAACCTTTCACTTGGAGGCTTTGTTGGAGGATTTCTACTAATTTATTTATTATTTCAGCCACATCATTTCTAGTATTCAGTTTTTCAGCTACAATTCAGCCCTAGGGCTACATTTAGGCATTTTGATTGTTGAGCTCCAAAGATGTTCTTTCTTCCACCACATTCCACTCCATTTCCTTTGTCCATTATTAATCAGAGGCTCAAATGATCAGCAGAATTGGTTAAAATTGCTTTAAGAATATATATCATGACTAAATTACTATGTTTTTATGATTTTTTCATTGTAGTACTTTTTGAACTAGATCTAGCTACAGAATGCAGACATTTTGTAGCTAGTTGCCGATTCTGCAGCTGTCTTCATGTCTACGCAAGTTCCAGGTGTCATCTCAGAGGAAAAAACATATGTTAGTATTCCACATCATTCCCTCATCATTTTTTGCTCTCCACGAAGTTTGAACGGAATTATGTAGGTGGTTATGTACGTGGAAACTCAAACTAGGAGAGAGACTCCTAATAGGACAAGGACAGTCCAGATGTCCTTAATTATATTACGTGACCACCATCAGAGTCCTAGTTTGGTTTTTATTTGGAAAGACAATTATACCTAGGTTATCTCAAGACAGTTATGTAATTTTGTTACAAATATGGCTCGGGAAACTGAGGGACAGGTTTAGATTTTGTGATTGATTGCTAGATTTCAGAAGTCCGAAAACACTCTGTTTTGAAGTAATTTCTCTTTAATGAAAGAAGCATCACTTCCTTGAAAGTGTTGAGTCAATCTTGAAGTAGATTTCGTGCTACTCAGGTGGTAGAGGGCCCCTGCTACCTGAGCATCCTTGTTTATATGGTTTAGATAAGTATTTTAGTCTCATTTTCATTTCTAGCTTAGGCAAGTTTCTGAAGTTTATGTTCATACTTGTTTACATTAATTATCACAGCTAGACTTACTCTTATAAACTCTTCCAAAATATCATCATGATGAATAAGGCATAGCTGTGGTATTGTAGGTTTTAGTTGCATTTCCTTTCGAATTTTATGATTTATGCTTGTTTACACTAAGTGTCACAACCGGTCTTACTCTTACAAACTCTTCCAAAACATCATTAACAATGAATAAGAAACAGCTGTGGTGTCTTAGATTCTAGTTGTATTTTCTTTCAATCTTATGTTTATGTTCAATTGCATTGAATAATACAACCAGACTTGTTTTACAAACTTTTCCAAAATATCATTCCTATTGAACGAGATGGGCTGTATAATTCCATAGACTAGTTGCATGTTAATTTAGTTATAGCACTCCGGAGGTTGATTGCATTTAGTTCAGCTCTGTCACTACATTTCCAGTTTGATAATGGCATTTTAGTTTAACTCTGTTCACTGTACTTCAAGTAGATTAGAAGCACTCTAGTTCAGTCTCAGTTCATTTTGTTTCAAGAAAAGATTAATGGCATTCTAGTTTAAGTGTAGTCACTGCATTTTAAAATTGATAGACCGCTTTCTAGCCTAGTGTTATCCATTGTGTTTCAAGTAGTGCTAGTTGTCAAAATTAGTCTCTCGGCCTTCATTATTTACAACTTAATTTTGTTCTGAATTTATATTGATACATCATCACATGAACAGGGGTCAGTAATATCAGTTTAAGGCTTTGATCACTCTGCAAATCTTTCACAAACTCACCTATAGCCTTTTTCCCAAGCATTATTTTAGAAAATCTCAAACTTATGAATAAGGCCTAGAAGTGATAAGTCAAGTTGCAGAATAGGGTAACTTCAACATCATAGGTTAATCTAGAATAGAAACCTTACTGTGTTACAAATAATCATTTTTTTTTGTAATATTGTGAGTTGATTGTTTATTTAGGAGAACTTCATTTACACTTAACTTGTCCATTTCTCAAGCTCTTCCAACACACCTTTAATGAATGAATTGGATAAGTTCAAGCTCATGTTGTGATTTATTTTCTTGCAATAAATTCATTATCAAGCTTTGAATTTGTTTTTTTTCATCCATAGTTTAGGCTTTGTTCTGTTTTAGTATAACCATCCACTTCTCTTTTCCAACATTTAGCTCTTTTTCTTTTGAACATAAAACCATAAAACCAAAAACATCATAAAACACTAAACACAACGCAGTGAGAAACAAATACCTAGGCACATATAGTGCACCACACTTCAGCAGTTTACCAACCCTGGTTGACAATTAATGAACTCAATTTAGGAACACTAGGTTGAGCACAAACATTGGTATTTTGGGTATTTCTGGAAACCCTTCCTGGGTTGTCTTGGAAATGTGTTTGGGAGCCAAGATCTTCACTCCCGGCATCGTTTGAGCTAGATAACATCATATACATATTTTTATATCTTTCTGTAGAATTATATCCCTTAAAAATTCACTATCATGGCTCATGGCATTTGTATAACAATGTTTTTCTCATGTATTGACATATTTTCTTAGAGGAGGCTTGGTTTGTATTGCTTGAGTGACTTGATCCTCAAGATCTTGTGCTTATTATTTGCTGATATGTTTAATAATATGGCTATACATTTGTCTCATATCATGTTGTATTTATTTTTTTACTTTTATTTCCATTATTGTGTTCAAATATTGCTGCTTTCCCATTTGGGAATAAAAATAGTGGTATCAGAGCATAATCTTGGCTCAACCTGTGAGTTTCAGCCAATATGATATAAGAAGAAGAAGAGAAGAAAATGAGATCTAGAATGATGGAAGGAATGATATTTGTCTCATCACTTTTTAGATCTATGAAGAACCTCTCCAAGGAGGTCAAGCAGATGAAAGAGGAGTATGCAATGAGATCTCTAAAGGGTTTCAAGAAGAGGAAGGTCCATGTACTTCCTATCAGTAGAAGAAAGAACCAATATTGCATAGAGCTCCAAAGAAACATACTATGCCCTTTTCTTTTGAAGAAGAAGAAAAATGGCATGGATATGGAGGGCACTTAGATCATGAGATTCTCAGTGAGTATCTTGTAGAATATAAGTCTCAACCTAGAGCTTTCAAGGAGAATCTAACTCTCCCACAGTACATTCAGCTCAAAAAAGAGACCTTGCAACAATATATTTCTATTGTCTACATTTGATGGGTCATCCACATCCACAACAAGAGCTTGGGGAATGAAGTTGGATGCATTTTTCCTGCTAAATCCAGTAGTAGAGAGAGAATTTGTTGAGATTGCAGCGCTGCACCTTGAGGATGAAGAAAAAAATTTGGTTGTTCAGCCATTTGAGTCATGCAAGAGTGAATGCATATGCATATTTTACTCAAAGGTTGATCAAGAAGTTTGAAAATAAGAAATCAGAGGAGGAGCTTCCACCACCACTTGCTACAGGAGAACTTGCATTAGGAGAAAGAACACTTGCACCTTTGCAAAGTGGTTTTGATCTCTTGACATTTAGAGTCCCATCCACTATCTTCGATATGCATGAGGAGGAGGAGAGTTCAACCAGCGTTGATGCATCCATAGAGGAGCAACCATCATCATCAGTAGTTGGGAAAGTCATCATACCAGAGGAAGGATGTAATATTCTTAATTATGGACTACTCAGCAAGCATGCACTGAAAAACAAATTTTCATAAATATATGCTATAAATAAAAAAATAAAATCTTGTTTCCCATAGATATGAAAATATACAACCTAAATCCAAGAATAGATCAGAAACAAATCAAACTAGGTGAGGTAAACAGACCTCCCACACCTAGGATAGCTAGAAAAGGCTAAAACCCCAAAACTACTGCAACAGGAAATTACTACATAAAGGGACAGCACAACCTGATGAGATTTTATGCACAAAAATTTATGAGACAAATAGATATGATATTATATTAAACAATATAGCCCAAACACTGAGATCTAGTCTCCTTATTACAAAATCTAGAGAACCCGGGAAGGGTTTCTAGGAATACACCTGTATACAAATGGTGATCTTTAGCAACAAGGCCAAATAATCACTGAAAACTGAAGCACAAGAGTATATAATTATGTAAGAATATAGATTTGATGTAGATCTGATCAAAGGTCCTCCACCATGGAAGAATCAACCCTCCAATCACAGGAAAACTCCCCGAAAGAGCCACAAAAGACACTGCTGAAACTTCCCTCCAGAAATAACGCAATTCCCAAACTAGAATAACGCTTGTTACAGGTCAAAATACCTCCTCATCAGCTCAGAGGGGAAGAAAAATATGGAAGGAGTGCAAAGACCTAAATTAAACCTATTTCTGCCAGGGTAACGCCTATCTAGAACAATACAAGAGCGTTATAACGCAGTACATCAGTGAGTATGCCGCGTTAGTGGCTAGGGAAACGATCTGTTTACATTAAAGGGCAACGTTACCTGTGTTTTAAGTTTGAATCGGGAAAATCCCGCGGAGAATGATTTGAATCTCTGACTTTCCCTCACAAGAGAGTCAGTTCACAAAAGAAACTGCAGAGCACCAGTTCATTATTGGTCATTACTATAACAAGACTGAACTCTAAAGGAGGAAAAAGCATAGAGATTAAAGAAACATCTAATTTTTTTCCATTCCAAACTAGTGGAAAGATAAAGGCAACAATGGCTTTCTCCCTCTCCTATAAGAAGGAGCTGAAGGCTCTTAATTGAAGGTCGAAGGATTGCTAAAGGTTTTTGCATACTTGTGGAATAGAGAATAGCGTTATATTGTGAAGGCCAAGAGTCAAAGAGGTTCCTAGAGAGCTTGTTGACTTGGACTTCTTCACTTGAGAGATAAAAGAGATTGGGAGACTGAGGAGGGCTTGGTACAACCGACATTTGTAATCCTCCTTCTTTCAAAATCAATAGAACTGTGTTCGTTTTGTCCATTCAATGCTTAATATTGTCATTATTGTTTGAAAATTTACATAGTATGATATGAATGGCTCAGATGTGTATAATTTAGAAGTTCATTATATATTGACTTGATTGATAGGATATATGTTATGTTAGAAATTACGCGGGTGCTTTGACTGATTGTAGGACTAAGATTTGGAGCCGGTGAAGAAGGACTCTTGCTTCGCTGCCTAGCGCTCTCCAAGGGACTCCAAGATTGTCAAAGAGGTAATTATTCATCGCATTCTATCAAGTAAATTTAATTTAATATGAACATGCTCATGCCATCTTTGTGAACAACACAGCTAATCTTACTGCCTGCCTCGGGCACCGGAAAGCCCTGAGAGGGATATTCGAAAACCAACAACCCAAGCAGTTTACCCTATAGCAGAATTGGGGACTCTGCTGGGGACCCCATAGTTTCCAGACTATTTCTTCCCTCCTCTCTTCTTTCCTCTGTTCATAGACCCTTCCAACCATTTTTGATGCCCAGTAGACATATAAAACGCTTGCAGAGTTCAATCCTGTTTCTGTTTGACCAACTGAAGAACTTTTCCCTGGCTAATGCTACCTCTGTAGGTTGTCTAGTGCGTTATAATGTTGTCTCTGACTAAATACAGTGCGTTAGTCGTTGTCTTTACTCATAGACAGTGCGTTACTAAACCAAAACCTTGTTTTTCACTACTGTGATGGTGTTTTAGTTGCAGAATTTTTTGGCCATTAGTACCTTTCGCTGACTGAATCCCTGTGCTTGTCTGCTAAGATGGTTTCTATTTGTTTCTCATGTTTGAAAATTCAGTGTCCAAAGCATTTACTTTTTAAGAGAATTATTATTATTATTATTATTATTATTATTATTCTGCATCTAGCTGAGTTTATTCTGAAATTTTCACTTCATAGACTGTTTAAAAGAGGTAGATAGAAGTCTAAATCTTTAAAAGTTGAACTGAGCTATTTGAATTTTAGTGCATGGATGTTCTAAAGAAACCTCTCCCTGTAGAAACACTCTTCATCGAATTTAATATCTAGAGCATGTTTTGCATGGTTTCTTGAGTCAGAGTCTCATCACATTTCATATGTCCACTCCCCCTCCGCAAGACTAATAATCAACTACACTAAGAATAAAGCGATAATAAAATCAATCAACTCTTTTTTAACTCACAAAAACAGTAGTTTAGGCTAGGATCTTGGGTTAGGAGCAGTGAGAAAACTACCCAAGATCTCAAAACTTGAAACTAGAGTCATTAACGAGTGAAATCCTACTGCACTCATATTATCGAGACCGTTCCTTTACCGGAGCTCAGCGCGAGACAACACTTGGGTGCACAAGAAGGTAGCCCGGCTTCGACTGCATCCGGTGGGTGTGTTATATATTGGGGTTCCCTTCGGGGATGTCGAAACTAGATCGGGGATCTAGGTATTCTACCCATATAGCACAATGTCCTTGACCGTGGAACCCCCTGATGATGTCTGTGATTTGAGGTATCTTTAGTGGCCATAATTTTTAGGGACTTACACAAGGTGACTGGGACGGGCTGTCCTGGTACCTGAAACAGATGGACCCACTCTGTCTTCAGTCTTTAGGAAGGTACTCGTCTCCACGAGAGTGCTTACACCTATCGTCTGAGGTTTGAGAAAAGCTCTAGAGTGACCGTAATTGTAATTTCGACCAACCCTCTCTGTATACTATTGTGATACTGGATTTCATCACCAGAAAATGGTAGTACTCAGACAGGGCACCCTATTCTGGCTGATTGCTGATTGATTTTAGAGAGTCCTTTTTTTTTCTTTCATTTTTAGGTGTGTGGTTACTATCACTGAGACTTTATAATACATCACAATTAAAATTTGTTAAAAATAAGTAGGTCACTGTGGCATCCCCCGACCCATGCCGTCTGTCTAGACGACAGCAAGGTCTACCTCCTCTAACTATTAAGGAAGAACTGAACCTTGGTGAC